>OZ026809.1:1869017-2011679 GCA_964023185.1 Macaria liturata
TTTTGTTAGTTTCTAGGTCGCAATAACGAAATAAATAAAAACCATCTAGGTCTTTAGCTCGTTCATTTAAGTTGGCCAGGTACCTATTAAAGTCTTGCAAAATACATCAGATTTTAGTATCAGAATCATTGTTGAATGAAAATTAAACCAATAATATTTTATTTTCGGTGCATATATCCTGACTTACTGACATTGATCACTAGATTATTTTGATGCAAAATGACAAAACGAATCAACGTATATAGTCCAGTTTATAGCCACTGGAAATAATCTAATCAAACTATCAGTTGACGAGAAAAGTTTACCGCAGTTAGTTAGCTAGTTATTTATGCAAACAACAAGGCTATGTGACTAGCGCTGCCTTGTATGAAAGAAGTGGCACTACGCGGAAGATGAAATGAACCGAATAGGCGGCGCGAAGGATGATGCTGATTGATCTCGCTTACCGATGCAAATGAAAGCTGTAGGACGGTAGAGGTTTTATTAGAAAATACTATTAGGTCTTAGCTAAAGACAAGTAGTTTATATATAAATATTAGGTCTAGATTTTATCAGTTCATTTATGATTTCCGTTTCCGTTTTGACTAAGTAAGTATACTGTTATCTTATCACAATAATGTTTACAGACTTATCGATGTTATTCAGACGCCACCGGGATGAAACCAGCATAATGTATAATAAAATGCTATAAATTAGTGCTTAATTAGTTCTTCAAATATTGGAATAGAGCCGCCATTACACCATCATTAAATGCCAAAGAATTAGAGATAGGCGTTAGCTTACTAAACACTTAGTTTGCATACTTTAACTTAACACATTCTAAGTGAGGTCTAAGTTAATTGTCCCCTAGTTAAGTCCCGGCGCGCCAGGTATGCGGCCGAAGGAGCAGGTTTATCTAATCACCATCTCACAAGATACTTGCAGGCTTAATGTAGACACAATTGGTGATTTACAATAAAATATTATTTTTATAGAAGGATGAAGAACGTAGCGCCCGTAACTCAGCTAGCGGAGGGCAAAGGTCGACGCGGTCAGTCCTTGGATGGGTCACCGAAAAGTGGCATTCCATTTTGGGCGCATCAGAATAGAATAGAATATAACTTTAATGTACACCATAAAAACACAAAAATTACAAAACAGAAATAAACATACTTAAATTAAAGTGTTGCACATTGGGCGGCCTTATCGCCTTAGGCGATTTCTTCCAGTCATCAGTGGATCGGATGCACGTTAAATTGTAGGTACTGACTGTTTGTCTACTACGGCAGTCGTTAAGCCATGTCAGAGGTCCTTAGGGCGGCTTGATAAACTCTCGACACTAGAGTTAGCCACTCTCATTCTATGAAAATATGAAGATTGAAGGACGGTGAAGACTTACTGCCAGGGTCGGTTTCCGAGGGTCTACAAGCAATGCTTTCATATTTTCCATTTTCCTTGGATTTAAATAATTACGTTTCAGATATTATGCATGTTATAAAAATGTAATAGGCTGGATAGATTTAAAATAGGCTGATGATGATCATAGACATACCATACCTACAATATCTATTATAACTATACGAATCAATGACAAAAAAGTTCCGTTTGCTTTCCAAGTTCTACAATAAGTGACACGGAAACTGACTGCGGTGGTCTTCCTCTGAGAGGGTTCTCTTCTCAAGTCATTGACTTCTTAAGAGGGCTGGGCGCCGGGGCACACTGACTCCGGGGAAATTGTTGCAGCTCCCGGAACCCCTTGTACGGAGCTCGCCTGGGTGCTGGTAGGTGGCAGTTGGTGTTGTGGCGTGATGCTGCGGCGGGCGCGCGGCTCGGCGAGGGCGCGCAACTCGTCGAGGGCTCGCGCGGCGGAGGCACGCAGGTCATCACCTGCCACGATGGAGGTCAGGAGGCCCACGTACGACTCCAACAAGCTGTCGTTGTCGCTGTAGGTCCCGACCTCTGTCGCGCTATCACAGCGCAGACTTTGTGGCTCAGTCTGTGTTGTTTTTTCTTGCCGCGGCGCGCTCACCGGCGCTGCCTGCGGCGTGTTGCGGCCTCTCTCACTGCGCGGGCTGCGCAGGAGGGAGGGCGACTGAGGTAGTGAGATGCGGGGAGAAGGGGTACCCCTACCACGCCTTCCCCTCCGTCTTCGTCGCGATGATGCGGTACTGGATGTTTGCGGTGACTCGCCGCTGCTGTCGGGCCGGCGCTCCGGCGCCGGTGATGGCAGCTCGAGTCGCCGCTTTGGTGTCGCGCGCTGCAGCACGGGTGATGGTGGCCTGATGACGCGCCACTGTTGCGGAGGCTGTCTCTGCAGCGGTGGTGGTGCGGGCTGCGCAGGCGGGCGCCTGTCTCCAGGGATGGGGATAGCGCGCTTGCGCGCCTCGCGCAAAAACCAGCGGCAGGTGCGGTTATTGGCCGCATGTGGCTCCGCACAGTTGGCACATTTCTTGGGTGCATCTGGCGAGCTGGTGCACTCGCGTCCGTGGTGGGGGCCCCCGCACTTAACGCAGCGCTGGGGGCGGTGGCAGAGGGCGCTGGCATGGCCGAACGCCTGGCATCTGTGGCATTGCGGTATTTTAGAGCTACCGCGCCATGCTTCAAACGAAACGTGCGGCATGTTCAGTAACTCCGTGGTGTTGAAAAGTCTTGATTGTAGCTCCCGGGACATCATGCTGAACTGTAGGAACACGATGGAGTTTACTCTACCCGGGAGAGGCGGTAAGTTGCGGGCGTGATTTACTGGGAATCCGCGCGCTCTTAGGTCTTCAATTATTATATTGGGATCCGTGTTTGTTGGGAGTCCCCGCAGCGCCACCTTGATAGGCCTATCTTGTCGCAGCGAGTAGGTGTACCAGGATAGGCTTGGCACAGTCTTCTCCAGCCCCGACAGGTAGTCCTTGATGGCGTGGTACTCCTCCTCCGTTCCTGGTAGCAGGCGTAATCCGGTACCTAGTGGCCGAGCCGCAGGTGTTCGACCAAACCTGCGGCGCAGCTCTTCTAGGTGCAGTGGCCAGTTGGGGAGGGACTCCACTGTGATGGGTGGAATCTTTCTCGACCCAGCAGGTTGACTGGAGGGCGCTGGTGCTGGTCTTGGTGAAGTGCTACGCGGCGATTGCAGTCTATCCACAACGGGCGCGCGCAGCACATTGGCGTATGTTTTCATCTCGCGTTCACTCGACGATGATGATCTGGACTCGGCTGAGGATGATGATGATGATCCTGGAGACGCATCCCGACTGTCCGGTATATACCGGTCCCTCGGGAAGGGCCATGCAGGAGCCACGCGGCGAGCTTGCTGACTGGTATTCACAGTTGCGCTCTGCTGCGCTCTCATTGGCTGACTGGCTGGGTGGGTTGCTCTACGCGAGGGCTGCATGGTGCAGTGTTGCGCGGTACGTGGCTTCTCCGACAGACTCCCGTTTGCCGCCCAAACAGGTAGACTGTTCAGAGGGAGCCGTACGGACCGTCACTGTACACTGCACTAAGGATGTAATTGACACTGATAAATTTGGTTCGTCGTGTAACGTCACAATTTACTGCCCGGCGGCGGAACAGCACGTTTGCGCGGCACTAGTGCACTCACACGGTGGATAGTCACTGTCTATTTAGGTCGAAGGGAACGCGAGTTGCGATTACTCAGCAGAACTCGGTTCGGTAGGCGTGTGCCTGCCGTGGCGGCGCTTGGTCACAGGGTGACGACGCCGGGGCGGCAGGCGGTAGTTCCTGGAGATGGTGCAGGTCGCATCGACCTCACGTTCGGGAGCTGCAGCACGAAGACCGACGAGCTCAACCTCACGGGAGGGAGCAGACGAGCAGCGCGAATCAACAGGGACCGAACGGAAAATAAATATGTAATGTATTTATTCAAACATGACCATGCTAAGTTCCCTGTACCGTTGTAAAAGGATTTCGTATAATATAAGCAGCTATCTTGGATAGGAATTACGTATTTAGATTCTGCGCTTGTCGGCTCCGACGCTTAATTAAACCCTAAAACCTTTATAATATTCATTGGATTGGATACCTAAGCATTAAACTCAGGGTGGAATGTAAGGAACTGTATTGCTATCTTGTATGTTTTTGTTTGTATTTGCTTTTAATCTCTACGATTTCTAGCTTTTGTCTTATCGTTGCCATTTATATAGTGATGCTGCTGTCTTTTTGAGAGGATTAGAAAATATAAAAAATTGTAGTTACCTAAGTATTGATTAAGATTTTTGTTGTGTAAAATTAAAGTTAATTTCAAAACATAGCCTGAGTAATCATGTATGGACTATATCTATAATTAAAAAGTATAACGTAAGTAAATATTGAACACAAGCTCAACGGATTACACAAGTTATATCCAACCTTACATAACCTAATTAAAGCCAAGTCCGTTTCAAAGCTTTAATTCCCCCGCAATGCTAAGCGGCCATTAATTCAGCAATCAAGAGGCGATGCCCATACTGAGCGGTCAGCATTCAGCGCTGGCCGCCTGACTCACTCTGTCAACGACCTTACTGCTGAATTGCAGACCTGTTCGTTACGTGACGCTTTGTTTAGTTTTGTATGAAAGAATGTATTGAAAAGTTGGCGGTTTTTAACAAGTAAAAACAAAGTTGTTTTGCATTTGTATTGTACATCATTTCATACGTCCTACGTAAATGAAATGTAGGTACCTACATTAAAGATTCAAAACAGTTTCATGCAGTAAAGTTATAAATCTGGTAGACCTTAACATAAGTTGAAGTTTGAAGCACGTTTAAGTTACAGGAAGATCCAGATTCCAGAAGTAAAGATGCCTCTTAAATAAAAATTTTGCGTCTAGCAGCCAACATCATATTACGTGATCAAATATAGGTTCCGTTTACAAACCTAATAATTCTAATTTTAAATGATAATAAAAACTCATACCAATATAGCACTCGACCAGAATAGTAATGTCCCAAAACTAACAATCAGCTAGGAAATCAAACACATCTGCGCTGAGGATGAAGTCATCGGCAAAAAAGTTATCGAGACAAATATCAATGGTCATAACGTCTGAATCTGACCACAGAATACAAGATTTCAATTGATGTATTTGTTATACTGTTAAGCAACGTTATAGTCTACGATCTAGCGCGCATTAATAGTTTAGAAACGTAAGATATTAGAACAAGAAATAATTAAAAACTTGCATTTCAAATTCATAGTCATTTATTCACGAGAGCGTACCTATCTGTAAGTTTAAACATAATTTATACATAAGAAGTAAGTATGTGAGTCTAACTTGAATTCAACATAACATGATAATGTGTCTTGCTTGTCGGTTTTTATGTTATTTCTTGTATAGGAAATGTACAAAGTGCCTTGCTTACAGTTAATATTATACCTAAATAACTTTATTTTAAATAATGTTATGTGATTTTTATAATAGAGTGTTTTGACAATGGAAACTAATAATAGAGATATAATTATAATCGACATAGTAACAATTAACTCGAAAGACACATATCACATCACTTATCTAATTAGCTACGTGGTCTCGTAATGGCAATCAGAAGGCGCCATTTAAGGAGATGAGTCAAGCGAGGTCGAATGCAAATGTGGCTACTATTGTAATAACTTGCTTACGTATGTGATAACATCGCTGACTCAGGCGGTGACATTCAATTATATGAATACATACAAATACATACATGTACCTATATGATATTATAAATGAAAAAAAAACAACACTATTATTTATGCAATGTTACCAGAAAATGACAGGTTTATTCATATACCTACTTATTAAGTTTTACTACCATATATTTAGCAAAACAAATATGTATGTAACAATTCAGTCAAGAAAATCTGAATAAAATCTGAGTTTTACTGCCTCACGTATGAGTAAAACAAAAGGGAGATATTTTTTTTTACTAAAACGGGTTTGCACTTGATCATAGTTTGCCTGATGGTAAGCAATAGCTATGACCTAGATGTAGTGTGCTTTCCCAATAAGAAACGGTTCGCTCTCGCTTTGAAGATCACTGGCTTATAGTTCGTAATTTTACATTATAGGAATACGACCACAGAACGACTATTTTATATAACGTAACACAATAAGCATCATCAAGGACATATGGATCAAATGAATAATACATTTAATTACAGGCCCACCGATACTTTGAAGGTTCCAAAATGACTTAAATTGACATATCATGTAATTAGAAATAATAGATACAATTTAGATGGAGTCCTTCGATAAAACATTCAAAGTGTTTTAGCCGCCACACCCTCGGGTGAAGGTCAACACTTGCCGAACGTTTTCTTTTCAATTTATTACTAGGAAGCCTTACAAATTTAACTAACAATCGATAGGATCGACGTCAGTGCTTGGAATTGACGGTTTTGTTTCTGAGGCTACGTAATTATCATCATCATCATACCTACCACACACAAAAGCAAAAGTGTGGATGGTGTGTTTGTTTCTCTTACTCGCTGCAAAAGATAGTTTTTTTTTATAGATAACTTATTTTATACATTTTTAATTAAGGTGGTAATAAAATAGATCTCGAGTAACATTGACTACATGACATCCAGAAATAATGGGAATAAACCACAGGCATCCACTACTAACTTGACAAAAAAAAATAACCCAGAAAATGATATCTAAATATATGTATATAAAACTCAAAGGTGACTGCCTGACTGACTGATATAGTGATCTATCAAAGCACAGCCTAAACCACTGGACGGATTGGGCTGAAATTTGGAATGAAGGTAGATGTTAGGACGTAGGCATCCACTACGAAAGGATTTTTGGAAATGCCACTTTTAAAAGGGTGAAAGGGGATGCAAGTTTTACTTCTTAATGCGAGCAAAGCCGCGAGCAACCACTAGTATATATATATATATATATATATATATATATCGTTCATCTACAAACTTTATGAACACGAGCAATAACATATTTTACCTTAGCACTGGGTAGAGTGAGCCATCCATTCCTGATCTCAGCTGGATCAGCATCTTCCAGAGACACCGACGAGAGACTTCTCGGCTCTCGCTTCTTCCAATGCTCAGGGTTCCACCAGTTCACTTGGTCCAAGGACCTTGACATGTTTCGGGTCCCCATAGTATTAAATTTAAGACTTCTAAGATTTGTACTGTGTCTTTTTCCAATATTTTACTTACGTTTTCTTAAAATACTCTTTTATAGATCCAAATACATACTCGTACTTGTCTTCTTATTTGTCTTTGATCTTAATCTTAAGTTCTTCTGAAGGGCGTAGATATACATAGTTACCGCATTGGGATACCAAATAAATGACAGTAACGTTTATGACTCCACAATATTCGCAACATGAAGGTCGTGTCAATTCTAAGCAAAACACGTGGGTTGAAGACCAAGCAACTTTTTGTACAGGAAGCGGCTATTAAACGATGATCAGGAAGGTCTGTATTCTGTAATTATGAGGATTTCACTTTATCTGGCCTATACATCCATATTAATGATTAATGTTCACAAAACTATACAAACGAGAAAATCACTAAAAGTATTTTAAACTCCACTAACTTTTAAATGTCACGACTCACCCTCTCTAAATCTGAGAGTTGAATGAATTCGTAGGATTGTGATTGTGGCCAGGGGTTGTTTGTTGTTCCGTTGCCTGGCAACGGGCACGTGGATGTCAATGTCACGGCTCATGAATAACTCACGACCGTGGACTGGCAACTTGACCCCGTGCTTGCGAGACACATAATATCTTACAACCTTACGACATGGGCAATAGAGGTGATTATGCCATGAGTTTCGTTACACTATTTTTCTTGATACTATTTAAAACTTTATGATGTTAACATCGAAGGTGGAAATCGGTTGGGTTTCCTCGCTCTGTTCCCTACAATAGTACAGTCTTTGCCAGCCTTGCAACCTGTTCCCAAGGTATAAGGTTCAGATAGTTTGCGGTAAACAAGGTTGGCGCTTGTGTGTTGGAGTGTAACCAACAATGCTGTGAAGATCTCACATTTCTTGCGGTCTGACAACGGATACAAATATGTAAGCTAAGGCACAGATACCGTCTGTGTGTTTATTGCAGTTATGTTATATTACATACAAACAGTATTTGAATTTAATTAGAGTTGCAAGACATGGTTTTTATTTCATTGATATACATACATGGCAAATATTTCTTTATTTTCTAATATTATCCTATCCCAAACTGGTTAGCCATACATATTTCAGCCAGACAGGCCAAAAGCTCACTGACATTTCCAGTCATAACCTTAGAAAGCTGCACTCCGTGCCATTGCAAAACATGTCCGTCATTCAACTTTCCACTTTCGTGAACAATTCGTGTTAAGTGCAATGTCATCTCGTTTACAATTCAAGCTTTGTTGTCTAGAGATTATGGTCGTTTGTCAAACACCCACGCGAGCTAAGCTCCTTACCTTATGTGTTGTGACTGTGGTGAGACTAAGATGAATCAGGCCAATCCTTATAAGGTGCTAGGATTGTTAATAGAGACGATGACGTCAACACTTTCGCTGTTCAATCTTATCGCAACAGAGCTCGGCTTTCAATCTCTATCACTAAATTAAGTCTGAAAGTCTACGATTATGTTTCACGGCTTCATAAAGAGTTTGATAAGTACCTACTTATGGCAAAGTGAATGATCAAATAGATTAAGTAAGTAGGTAAGTAGTTCGAGCATTTATAAAACACGCTAGACTGCTACAAAAGAATGGAAGTAGCGAATTGGTATTAGCTTTTTTTTATTTCATTGGTAGAACTTGATGTTGTTGTACATAGTCATTACCTTCATATATATATACATATATATATATATATATATGCTGAACGTAAGTAGGTAGTGTCGTATGAGATCTTGCAACAATTTTCAGGTATAATTTGCTTGATTCCCTTGACTTTTATGATCGAATCGCAAGGTTTGAAATTATAAGTGTCTGTGAAGTGATTTTAATGTCAAAGATTTGGACATGTACCTTGAAAGATTTGTTGGTGTCAAAAGTAACCACGCGGAAATATTGCCTAGGTTTTACTTTCAATATTGGCCTTATATCATAAAACGTATGGTATCACCTTTAGTATTACTTATGATAACTAACTTCTTTAACCGTTCCCAAAACTATTAATGTGGACATAACAAGACAAAATAATAAAATGAACCAACTTATTTATTAGACGACTAAATCATGAATTAAAATTTTAAAACCTTGGCATAAGTAATAGTAAGTAACTCAATAACCATAATATATATTTAGTTCTCATGCCCAGGTATCTAACGAAGCACAGGCATAGAGGTAATCTAGGGTAATTAGCATCTATATTAGTGCAAAACCGGTTGTTTCGCGTCCGCCCTTGCACCGCCCACAAAAGGCTGCATTTGGTTACATGAGCAATAATACGTGACTACCTGACGGGAATTAAGTATAGATGAAGAATAATATGTAGAAAGAAGTTACTTAGAACAGAGAAATCTATTAATTACTAACGGACTCCGCGGCTTCGCTCGCATAATTTCAGGATAAAAAAACCTAGGACACGCCTAATACCTCAAACAACCTACATAATCAAAATCATGAATAAACGTTCAGTCGCTTAAAAAAAAGTTTAAAAAAACTAAGTAAAGAAGTGAGTTTAAAAAGTCTCTAAATTATCTTGGCAAAGACTACTTGTCCAATAATAACAATAGTAATCGAAAATATAATCGTAATAAAAAATCTGTATTTTACACATTTAAATTGGACAAAACAAATCAAGCTCAGTTGAATAAAGTAGCGATTTAAAATTAATAACTCAATTAAACAATCGCTGCATGTATTAACATTGATAATTCATACCAATTGAGACATTTCATTTCGTATAAATCAATATAAAACATCGTACTGTCTGTATGTCTGTCCTCAGTTTATATCGATTAATTGACTTTAACAGCACTGTCGTGTTGTATCGATTTATTGGGCCTCGATAATCGATTCATAACTAGTTGCTCGTATTGGGGACAAGTTTGCAACCGTCTACGGAATAAGTCTAGATTTTGTAACTACACTGTATAAATATGTTGTCAACTAATTAAAATGCATTTATTTATATAGTACCTATTTGGTAAAGACCTCTGCTAAAAGTATAATTTTCCAGCTACATATACATATGTCTATTATGTATGTTCATTGTATAACCTAATAGAGTATTTGTTTATGTATAAATGTACCTATAATATACATAAACGTAATTAGTGTTTATTTGAATATCAGATTCACAAAATACCTACTGTTAAAATAACTATCCCAAATTGGAATACGAGAAAAACCACTAAACTGGCTACGCTCATTTTTAACCAATAGGAATCAGCATGTGCATACCCTTAGGTTGGGTATATATCTCCAGTTATATCAGAAAATTATGATTAAAAAAAGCTATTTTTACCGTCGTTAAATGTTATATCATGTCGATTTATATTTTACTATGCTTGTTAGTAGCATCATCTTAGAGTATAAATATACCTAATGTAATATCAAGTTCTCTCAAGCATTTATTCCCATTTTATAGCGTGGTCTAAGCCACAGGAAGGCGATAAGAGTGCAAAACAGGAAAATTAGCGTGTTTCGTTGTAATAACGAATGAGGCCATATAATATTTACATTAGCAAAGTGTGACCGGGCGTGGGCTTATGTAGATCAAGCAGGACAATTAGATTAGTAACCTATGTATAAACAATGTGCTTGATTAAGGTTTGTTATAGTTTGTAGTTCAAAAATAATAACTTAGGAGTCTAGCCTACCTAGCCTAAGGAGTAACTTTTACTTACGCTATACATGATTATTAAAACACTATAGTCCATTCCATATAGCAAGTCACCTGTGACAGGTCAGTAGAACGTAAAAGAACATGTACATAAATTATTGTGACGTCATGCTCATATTGAAATATTTCTATTTACTAGTGAAAACATTATGTAAGTTAACAAAAATAACTATTAATATAAACAGTAAAAAATATAAGACATCAAATAAAGGGTATTTTTCGCGTGTACATACTCGCATTCAATGTTACAAAAAAATAAAATATAAAATTTCATCGCACAGCAAAGTTACGTACTACTGCTAATTGTGACGTCATTTTCGTAGGGTTGGGACTAGGTAATCGATTATTTTTGACATCAAAAAAAATATCGCAAAAACAAGTATTTATCATTTCGATCTATCAGAGATAATGATTTATGTACTTCAAGCACAATGATTTTATGCGATTTTTTATATTAAAATAATTAAGGAAGGTATTTATGAGTTTTGCATCATAAAAAATATAGCGAAAAACATAAAATGTTTGTGTATCATAATTTCATTTGAATAATTTAATATATATTTTGGCTTCATATATATTATACTGGCAATACTAGCAATATTATTTTATCATAACTGTATTCTTATCTTCTTCTCAATTTGTCCCTTCCTTAATTTATCTGTAGGAATTTATTGTGGGTTCGACGAATATTATTTTGTGATTGTCGGTAATTCACATAACATTTTTAGGATAGGCAGATGAAAATAGCCAAAAGTAACTACAATCGATAATCGGTAAATTTCTAATTCGAATTACTGCAGTACATCATTACAATTGTCAAAATGATATAGACAAGTGACGTTTTATATGTGTCACAGGTGCCTTGCTATATGAAATGGATTATACATTACTATTTTTATGGCTTAACTTAAGACCATTCGTTATTAAATGTATAATCTGTTAATATTTAAGACAAGAAGTAAATTATGTTCATAGCTGATTTTTGAGGAGCTTTTAGGCATTTTTTAATTTTACGGCAATTTTATAGATTTGCAATGGTTTTAACCAAAAATGGCACGCTTGGTACAATTCTGGTGTGTTTGAGTACACTCACCCATGGCTTGGTATAAATATGTATAATTTAGACGAGCATTCCCCATGAAATGATGACGGAAGCACGCAGGCGGCCCAGGAAAATTGACAAAACACAATGGGCGCATGTAATAACAGACAACTTGACCAAATAAAATAACGCAACATGTTGCTATGACGTGCAAGTGTCGCTTCTTACTAATACTTAATATTCAGACGGGTGTGATACGAGTACCTACGTCAATTTGTGATTATATTTTTATCATTTACTCGTTCCACTATGTATTCAATTTATTTCAAGTAACACGAGCACATCAATGGTTCGCAATAAATTACATGTTTTAGCATACAAAATTTAAACTGAAGTAAAAACGAATACAAAAGATTACCTTGCATAATTGCGAATAAATTTAACTTGAATATGAATACTTGTAGATAAACATAAAAACAATAAAAATTATCAAAATAAACTTTAAAGTCATATACTGCGTATATTCTCACGTACTTATTCGCCACTTTGTCTTTCAACCAATAAAATCAATACCTACCTGTCTATTACTGAATTACCTACAAGTTTAATACTATCTATAATTATAGAGTAAACAAACAAGAGGCCACACAGCTAGTATATTTCCCAGTAAGCGATGTAGGTATGTATGTATGTATGTGTGTTTGTATGTATGGGCAAGTGGCAGACGGTAGCTCGTGACTAATTGCGGAATGCAAGCAATGGACACTTGAGTCAATAGCACAGGGAAATGGGTGGAGACGATAGGGAGCATGTTATTAATTAGTTATTGTTGTTTAATTGCGTTGCCTATAGATGTAGTGATTATTAATTGAAACAATCAAGTACAAAACAGTAGGTACATAGCTGTATAAGTTTATGCATAAGATGAGTATATACTTTATATAAAAAATATAAAATGATGTCATTAACCGACTTCAAAAGAAGGTTTGATTTTTTCTCAATGATGTTTTTTTATGTTACGCGATTACTCCGTTATTTATGAAACGAATTCAACTATTCATAAACCTACTCCATACATTCCCCATGTCGTGCCTACCAACAGAGATGGCTGGTGTTGCGCGCAAGCAGCAATTTAGCGTACTCAGTCGGAGAGCTTACATTACACGCCATTATTTCTTGTGCTTATAAATAGGATTATAAACGATCCCTTTCTTTGTGGCGTAACGAGTTTGAACTTTTGACTTGCTGGATGTATGTTTGCAATTCAATAGAGTACTTAGTTCCAGTAGATAATTTATACATGTATTTTTTAGGGAGTAAGTAGATGTTTGGAGTATTATCTTGTATCTTTTATAGAACAGAATATAACGTTTATTGTACAGAAACTGTTTTACATTGGTGTCACTTGTATTATGATAGATTCAAAAGTTTTGCCCCTCTGGGAATCGTATTCATCATCATCATCAGCCTCTGCAGGGTATAAGCCTCCTTCCCCTCGTATTAAACTAAGAATAATATAAATTTGTTCTTACATATTATGGCACTTTTGTATAATTATTTCGTTTGTGTATAAGTTGACTAGATTGATACCAATTTTGTTACTTTATTTTACTTAATAATTACTTCCTATTCAGGAATATGTTATGATTTGAATCTTCACTAACTACCTACGTTTATTACTTGTTCACTTAAGTAAGAATTTATATTTTCTGTTTGTCATTTTCGCGAATAGTGGGTGTCGGAATCAAAACAATAAAAACCTACATTTAAGTTCCAAACAATGCGAAATCAAGGAGAGCTGCGCGTGGGCAACCCACCTTGGCAAATATGCAGAATCTGGCAACACAGGTTGCCGATTGAGGACTATTATTACATCGCCGCCTACTAGCACGCTCGTTTAAATGTTGCCATGCTCGATTTGGTCAAAGGTTTTTCGTTTTTGGCTGTATCAAACACGATAGAATCATAAACGTCGGAATAAAGGACGATAGTGATTTACAATTTGATATAAATAAATTTGTGTGACAGCTTGATCTATATAAATCTTTGTTTGAATGAGAATCAACATTTTATCATTGGTATATTCAGGAAATGCATGATTGCTTATGTATTTTTTTTTACGTGGGATAGATTTACGTTTGACTACAGCCTGCAATAGTATAGTCTCAAAGTCATGATAAATCAATATAAAGATATTAAGTCAAGTAGGTTACTTTGCCATAAAACTATACAATTTAATTTAATAGAACACACTAGCGTATGCTTAGTGTGGGGCTAGATGGTGCTATGTGCAATGTCCAACAAATTTATAATATGTCCATAAAATAACAAAATGGCTAGGAACACAATGCGGTAGCGGCGCGGCATCGATCTATTAGAAAGACAACACTTGCTGGTCTAATTACTTGATTGGCTCCCACGCCCACGGGTGGGCATCGATCCAGCTACAAGTTGTGGACACTGCATTGTGGGACATATTGCTGCATAAGTTTAATTAAAATATATTACAAAAAAAAAAATTACCAAGATGTGTGTTATTTTACGGAGGAACTGACTTAGGCTGGGGAACGTTTTTTATGACGCGATAGACAGGAGGCCTAATACTAAACAGTGGATTGATACTGGTTGATGATGATGATGATGAAGTTATTTATTCAATCGCCTGATTTTAAATAAAAACAAACCACCATGACGCATACTATATACCGTACGTCTACGTACATTCGCGCTTATGTGAGTTTGTTGATAAATTTCTTCACAAGCCACACCACCGTCTCGAAGTATATGGGTTGATAAAGCTCTAATGAGGCCGGCCATATAGATTAGAACACAGGGAACTGACTGATAAGCTGCACTAGATAACATTACAGCGAATGTAGCTTTAGTTTATGAACAGGCTTGCTTAGTTTAATAGAAAGTTAGCAGACTTGCTATGAGTTTTTTTTTAACTGTGCGTGTTTACGTCAAGAAATTGACCAATAGTTTAAATGAACAATACCCGCAGTACCCGCACAAGGAATGGAACTGACATAGGTCGGCTTAATGTTCAATGTACTTTGGTTCTCAAATGATTACTCCATTGATATAGACAATTTATAAAATACAATGTTTCATGTTTTTCATCGAGTACTTATATCGAATGCTATTCTTTGATGTTGGAATCAAGCTTGTTTAATATGTAGAATTGAGATACTGATTGTATTTTTTTTGCTCTAAGAATGTATGACTATACCATTTAGCATGAAACGCAGGTGCGCATTGCGTAGGTCTGTTGTTGGTTGATTCCTAAAGCGATTCATTGTAAACCAATCTTTCAAAGAATCCGAGACTCTAACGGAAGAGCTAATTATTCAATTCCATATTAATTGACGTGCGTAATGTATTGCTTACAAACGTAAGTGCAAATATAAGCATTAATCGTCTTACTTACATATAAAACCATTATCAACTAGTGACTAATTGATAAGTGATACTTATCTGGTTCAAATTAAATAAAAAACGATTATAAAACTCATATTGTTTTTTTTAAACTGTTGTTGTGTTGTTGTCTTCAGCTCGTCTGAATTAAAACAATCTTACGATCTATGATTTAGCTCGTTAGCTTGAAGGAAATGGATTAACTCTCGTCTTGATACAGGTGGATAAGTAAGACAAAAAGAGAATTATCACCTAATAATTGTATTATATTAAAATTACATTGCTTCGTGCATTTAGATATTATAATTTCTATATTTTAGACTTTTGGTGAACTTAATTATTTACTGATAAACATTTATCAAGGCTCTTGAATCACTACTCGCAAACTCAATTCTCGTAAACGAAACCATGACTCATCGGAACGACTATTATTCTCGTTTCTTAATACGAAAACACGAATTCCTTACATAACTTTAGTAGGGCAAGTTGAGGCTAATTTATTAGTGCATTGTATCAACTATCAACTACAAATCGATGTTGTTGTCAATAGGGTGAAATGTAGGGCATCGGGCCAACAATGTTAGCTCTATTTCAACTAATAAGCACTAGCATTTTCCTGTTGATACATGCATAGCGATGGGACTTGGATTAGGTAAATGAAGCTTAGCAAATACATTCAGGGAAAACGATGATTTTTAACGACACCATATGTATAAATGATTATGTAATTAATGTTTTTATGCTGATAATGATTGTGATTTAGTTATACTATTAGCTATTATACGATCCGTAAATTAATGAATAATAAAGGTCAGCTCATAGACCTACAAAAAGTATGAATGTTATACATATTTACTGAGATACTTAGTAAAAAAAAACAATTAGGTATATCTTTATTTATTTATACCTAGGTATAACAACACAACTAGGTATTAATGACTTTTCACAAATCATATAAAAGAAAGAAAACATAAAAAATAACATTTCGCCGTTTATTTTTAATTTTATTTCTCTTCGGTGTAGGTTGTTCTTCGATTTTTTTTAATTCCTAATTAATAAACACTACATACATCGTAATCTAAAAAACAGACAGTATACATATATATTTTGTAGGTAAATATATCGATTAGCCGGCATGCATGACGCGACCTAAATGATAGTCACACCTTCATGTCGTATAGACCGAGTGAAACCAGGACAGGGGTTTATTGTTCACTAAATAATGTCTGTTAGGAAAGGAATTTTATTAGGTATTAAAATATATAGAGATTTAAGTAATACTGAACTGATAATTTTATTTCATCATTATACAAAAACAAGTGCTGGGTCTAGGCTTCCTTTTACATATGCCATCTGTGTACATAAAACACCAACATCCTGACAGTAATAAAAAAAAACATACCAAGTATGTCTAAGTACCGAAATTAATGAATCCATTAAAATTGTGTCAAGCAAAGAGTAGAATTGTAAAACTAATCAGTAACAATAATCCTCAGAACTCTGCTTTGACTTTAGTTTAAAATTATGTTGCAAATGTTTTGTTCTTAATCAAAACAATGTTTCCTATATATTCAAACTGTATTATGCTATTAACATAACAGGACAATTAGGCTGGTTATATTAACCTAACAGGATATGTTAAAACACTAGCAATAAGAATATACTTTCGCCTTATGGCTGAGTAAATGCCGTCTCTAAGTTTGAAAACAAGCAAAAAACCGGTGTTGGCCCGTAGCGGCATTCTTAACATCTGTTCCGTTGAATGAACATAAAGGTGACTTTATATTTGACAAAACGATAATTTTAATCGGGATAAGAAATTACCTCAATAAAATTTGAAAATCTTTATTAAGTAATGTAACTAGGTAAATACGAGTAGATGTTTAGAATCTTCTCCATATTTAGGAACCTTGTGGTTCTCTACTCTCCTAATAATATTAGTTTCCACGGAAGAACCCTGGCTACTGCAACACAGGGAATCCTACAGCAGTAGTCAGGACACACGATGTAACTATTCTGTGCAGCCTAAATTAAATTTTATTAATGTAAATTGTAACTAGCAATATTGCATTATGACATACTAGAACATAATTAGAATACTGTGTTCATGAAATGTGTGTTTAAATAAATTATTATTATTATGATTATAAGAACACTTCAGATTAGCCAACTAATTTCTATCGAATAACATTTTAACATTATTTCAAATCAATTACCTAATGCTTAAGGTAAAGAGGTCATAAAAACCGTAAATAGACATGATAAATATGAGTCTAATTCCCTAAGCCTGCAACCAAATCTGGATATGAGTCTTTGCAATCTTTGCATAACTTTTTTGGAGGGGTTTATGTAGGTTTTTAAAAATGTTCATATAATATAAGAACTCCTTTTTATAGGTATTAGTGCAAAAGCAACAGAGGTAGAGGTACAAAAAAGATTTATTCAAAATTATTGCGCGACCACATTTCAGTCACAGATTAAATATGTTTTAGATAAATAAAGAAGTGTGAAGACGTCTTTAGTTCCCGGCGGAGGTCAAGGTTCGCACAGAGACGCTCCGTTTGAAAACCGACCGTTGTTCTCATTCGTTGTCGCTGAATCATCAGCACCAGATACAAGCTCTACATATTTACCCTTTTTGGTACCGGAAACCGTGTTTGAAGATTTGGAGACGAATCTTTTAGGTATTCAATTCATGGTACCTAGTTGTTTTGCCGTCAAAAACTTTTTCATTCATGCACATTTTTATCAACATAACTAAATAACAAGGATTGCATTATTCATATTGATTCGTCTCATTGTCTTATCATCTTTCGAAAATGCATCACATATTCATAACAAACAATATTGCAAAGTGTTTACTACACTTGATGAAGATAAGATAAATAAATGATAAACATTGTATTTTATAGAGATAATAATATGAATATTACCTGCATCTGCAGCAGCCTCGATCCACCTCCTTTCTCCATTGTATCACAACAATAACAAATCAAATAACTAAGTTTATAATGGAAGACCGACTAAATTCTTTTCGACAGTCTTATATAGCACAGTTCTTAATCCACTAAATTCCAAAACTATACATTCAATTTATATTACACCCGATTTATGTATAAATTTATCAAATATTAAACACAACAAAATGCACAAAAATTGACAAGAAACTGGATCTGCCAATGTCCCGGCACGTTTATTCGCGAATTCAAAAATGGAATTTTCGTTCAGAAACCGCCGCATAAAATTTTATTCAAAGGAGTTTTTATTTGGGATCTCCAAAAAGGTTTTAAGTAGTTTTTGTAATCGCGTGATTTAAAAATGTACCGATCAAACGAGCTGGCGGTCGCCTGGCGACTGGCGTCAGCTGTTGCTCGCGAATGAGGTTGTATGGCTGATTGCCGAGAGCCGGCGGCAGGCGCTGCTCGGTCTGAGTGACTGAGCTCTGACTAATCTATGCACCTACGCCCTGAAAGCATCGACTACAACCAAACTGGTAAACTCTTCCAACTCTCTTTTTTTTAATTTATTGAGTTTATAACACAGACACATAATTATTTATTCATTGCTTTATCAGAGAAAAGTCCTTTAGTTGCTACGTTACGAAAAGTAAAAATGATTTAATGTGTAATTGGATTATATTATAAATTAACATATTATTATCTAGTTACTTGAGTGTATACATACATAGTATGTGGTATATGAATATTATTTTCGATTTTAACATGTACACTCTGTTTATAAATAAATTACTATGAACTATGAAAGAGGAAATAAGGGCAAAAAGGAGATACTAGCGCCAAATGAAAACCATCAAGGTGTTAATTCATACATAAGTTTACATTTTCTGAGCTGGCAAAGCGCTGCAACACCTCTGGCGTTGCAAGTGTCCATTGGTGACGGTGCTTACCATCAGGCGGGCCGTCTGCCTCTTTGTCATTTATTTTATTTTAAAAAAGTGTTTCATTATATTAAATAAATAAAATAAGTCGTCGTGTGAAACCGCTCAAGGTTGCATGTGAGGCGAACATCTGGTTATAATAAGTGCATTAAACGACTCTACATCATCATTAATTATGTGGGATTTAAAAGGAAAGAAAGGCTATTAAGTTACTTGCTTTCTTATTAAGTAGGTTTTAAGTTATGAGATAGCTTTGTATGTCACTGGCACAGATTTTAATCAACCCAATATTATTAATTCAAAATATATTTTGAGCAATCTTACAAACGGTGATTGAGGTATGTGGTGCATTCTATCTATACCTATGTACAAATAATAAAGTTGAAGAGGGTGGAAAGTTGAAGATATTAAAAAAAAATGGAGATACTTTGAATTGATAGCAGAACAAAAACGTTACACCAATTTCTAGAAATTTTGTTTCTCTGTGTCTTTGTTTATTTAAACGGCTGAACTGATGATCAGTTCAGCCGTTTTTGCGTGATGAGCCATGATTTTTAGTACGTAGGTAGTAGGAGGTCTTAGGAGTGACATAGGCTACTTTATATCCTGAAATAATGAGAACGAAGCCGCAGGCGTCCACTAGTGTAGAAATATAGACGTCCATATTCCTATACATGAACTCTAAATTAATTGACGAAGAAAACCTTTTCAAAATGAAACCAGCAAATAGCCACAAGGCGTTTATTTACAAAAGTTACATACAAACATTCATATTCAGTTACTGATCTAACTCTGAAACGACACGTCGAGCTAGGTTACCTACGTACTCATTTCTATACACCTTTTGAACCAACTTCTCAATCAATTTTCTTTTGTAAACCTTAAATAATCAGATAAAATTATTATAATCCGCCTTACTCATAAAAGACTGATCAAACCTCTCCTAAAACCCTTGATTTTGGTGATTTTTGTTTTATAATGTCAGTCAGGCTCAGGAATTTCACCGCTACATCATCTGGAATGCCTTACGGGAACTTGAGTTCAGTGATGTTTGTTAATACTTTTACAAGTAAAAATAACTAAACACTACTCAATTTATTATTTTGCTCTCTAATAATCAGTTCGGGTTCAGAAAACATAAATCGACTGTGAATGCTGTAACACAACTTACTGAACACATTGCTAGAGGTCTAGATGCTGGAGAAAAATGCGTAGCTATATTTCTAGATATAAAAAAAGCATTTGACACAGTAGCAACTAATAAACTGATCTCAAAACTAGAAGACCTAGGTATCAGAGGGTTACAGTTGCAACTTTTAAGCGACTACCTCAATAATAGAAAGCAATGTGTCAGACTAGGACAAACAGTTAGTGACCCAATTAATGTAACTTACGGCGTCCCACAGGGCAGTGCGCTAGGCCCTACACTGTTTCTAGCATATATTAATGAGCTATGCAATCTAGATATACCTAATTGTCATATATACTGTTTCGCCGATGATACGGCTCTTGTATTTAAATCTAGGAATTGGGATGACGTTTTCCGCGCTGCGCAATCAGGCTTTGATTCCGTCACGGCTTGGTTAGCTTACAACTTACTGAGTCTGAACACCGATAAAACAAAAGTAATGACATTTTCGATTCTAAAAAAATATCAGCCAAAAGCAAGTTACAGGATACTAGCTCATACGTATGAAGATATGAACTTATGCCGAGATAGTAAATGCTCATGTAAACAGTTGGATAGAGTGGATTCAGTTAGATACCTGGGGGTCATCATTGATAATCAACTAAACTTCAAACTTCACATAGCAGCAGTGACTAGCAGAGTGCGTAAATTAATAGCAGTATTTAGAAATATTAGATACGCAGCTGACAAAAAAATCTTGAAAACAACTTACTTCGCACTGTGCCAGTCACTGATCTCTTACTGTATAGAGGCCTGGGGTGGAGCAGCCAAGACACATTTATCGCCACTTGAAAAAGCACAGCGTGCTATACTTAAAGTCAGCAGATCTCTTCCATTCAGATATCCCACTTCATTATTATATAAAGAAGCTGATGTACTAACCGTGAGACAAATCTTTGTCCTAAAAACTGTTTTAAACCAACATAGGTTTGTTCAACCATCAGATATTACAACTAGACGTAAAAACAAAGAAATTAAACATATAACTAAATTCAAAACCTTTTTTATCCACAAATTTACATGTTTCTTAAGTGTACACCTTTATAATAAAATGTTCAAACTTCTCAAAATAACAGATATAACTCGATTAAATACATATGCACTTAAAACTATAGTTACTGAACTACTAAAGAAATTCAATTACAATGAAATGGAGAACCTACTTATTACTTTAAGGTAAAATATTACACACACACACACACACACACACACACACACACACACACACACACACACACATATATATATATATATATTGTAAATATGATATTGTATCATCAATATTTTCTAAAAATTATTTGTAAAATTAAAAAAGAAACATCTCATTACTAAGTAGATAAAGATCAACAAATTATAGGTTTATTTTTGTATCACTACAAATGGGGAACATGTATATCTAAAATACAAGCTCCTGCTTAGTTTAGATATGCAGGTCTGCATAGAAAGCTTAATAATTAAGGAAAACTTATAGCTATAATGTAAGAATTAGTCATAGATTAAGCTAACACTGTAAAACATTTTAATGGTTTCAAATAAAAAGATTTTTATTTATTTATTTTATTTATTTATTTAAGTAACAGTTTCGTTAATAATCAAGCGTTTTATAAGAAAGGCGAAACTATATAACCATTATCATGATTGAATTGTTAAAAAATCATGATCAGATTCTCAATCAATGTATCAGATTACAAAAACAATAAAATTTTAATCAGTTTTGATACAAACTTTAGAGAAACCTAAGGAAATGTTAGCATTTCCATATTTTTTTAGCATTTCCTTTAATGTAATCAATGTATAAGCTTGATATTGATTGTAGTTATACAATTAATTAAAATACCTAAAAATCCACTTGAGAAATAGCCTGATATTTTTTGTATAGAACACATTAAATGCACTTTAAAAAATAATGCTAATATAAATCAATTATAGTTTGCAAGCTTTCCATACAAAAATACAATTTTCCTCTCGACGATACCAGCGCCCTCTTTTATTGCTGATATAGAAATAATTTATAAATAGACACATATTCTTGAACCATGTACACGCGAATACAATTTTACTAATAATTTTGGCAAATTGTCTAGTTCTTACTATTCAAACATTTTCTCCTAGTAAGTTCTCAAAAAACATTCACACATAAATACTTGTTCACTCACACACTCACACAGTTAAAAATAATGTGATTTTATTTATTACCTATTGACAAAATGTTTGTAATCAACAATGTGAAAAAAATATGTGTGTGTAAAAAAATATAAAATATATATATATATATATATATAAAACATGTGTGCAATGTCCCGAAATATTTATTTTATTTATTTTTTATTTAACACCACGGTGACCTTTAAATATGGTACAATAATTTCTATAATACGCTATAATATAATACAATTAGCTACAACATCTATACAGCTATATTGCAAGACACTACACTATCGGGAATTCGGGAATACCCCTTCTTTTCCCTTGATCCTCTATTTCGATGGCTCTCACTGAAATTATTCTATGAAATCTTTTCGAAGTAAATCGCAAAGTCGAATACGCATTTGTCTGGAAAAATACCCAACTGGCCAATCGGTTTTCATTCATCTTATATTTTGTCGTGTGTGCATATTGAATACTCTGATACATTTGTGTGTACTCTCTTTACAACATCGTGGGTACTAGATAGCGGCTATAATACTTACATACTTTTCTTTTGTAAATAAATACTTATTATACATAGCAACGACCAGACTCAGCACAAGTCATTATAAATTTACTCGTGTCATGTGGGGACCGAACCCGCGTCCCTAGAATAAAAGTTACTTTTGAGTTTTTCCTTTCTATCTATCCGAAACTGTGTAAAATATCTTGCAATACAACACATCGCGGGGAAGGGTCAGTACATCACTATCACGCCCAGGGTTCATACAACACAGGTATCAGGTAAATAACTAGAGGCAGTCTTTGGGTAGGTCGGAAGATATTAGCGACTAGGTACCATCCAACAATTGAACTACACGCACGCTTAACTACGCCGACGCTTACTGACATCAGTGGATTACGAATATAATTTTATATGGGTCTTTCATATATCTATCTAGATTCATGTGAAAAACTATGACAAAATAATGTACTCGTATATGCTCATTTTATAAGAGAAATCCCCTCAATTAATTAATTCTGCAGGCGAGTCAAAACTCTCAGTTATAAGAAACTCGCCTCAAGGAGTGATAGTATATTAATTTAATAAAAAAATATAAAGAAAAAAGTTACCTATGGGTAAATTATTTTCGAACTGTTTCCTCGAAAATATTATTTTTGATGATCTTTTCGCTTACTTTTTCTTTGCCAAGAGAATGGTATCTAGTCGATACAAGCAAGACCCATACATTTAAATATCCTTCTTATATAAATATCAAAGACCTCACCCGATTTGGTGTTCTCTTTATATGGGACATTATTTCCGCACACACTATCACTAACATCAACTTACAGCTAATCATTCATGTTGCAACTTAGCATATGTTGTGTTTTCAGAAATTCATATATATTTGCCTTTTTATAAAGATACTGGTTTATTCATAGTTTTGGTTTTGTGCGACATTGTTAGTAATAAATCTGATTACAGTAGTCAATTTCACCAGTTCCTACTTTTCAAGCTAGTTGGTTTTCAACTACAAAACTGTATTTTTTTTAACACGGATTAGGCTTACGTTTGACTACAGCCTGCCTGATGTTAAGCACCACTGTAGTCTAAAATGCAGCACGCTTGCCTAGAAGAAACCTATTTACTCTGGATTTGGTAACTTGGTGTACATTTGTCAGAGGACGCAAGTATAAGTTATCTTATATTTAGGAAATTTAAGATAAATTAAACTTTAAGTTTCGCATTAGTAGAGGCGTTTAAGCCGCCTCCATCTTGGTAATTAAGTTAAATGGTAATTAAGTTTCTTCGTGAAAAAGAAAGGCATGAGTGTAAATTGACTTCTGTAATCGGCAGTGATAAGACTTGTCGAAAATATATGCAGATTGGTTACCCTGATCTGTGTTAAAAATAACAAAAAAACTCTCATAAATGTCTGTGCTCCTTATTTTAAAAACGTATGGGTACCAATAGTGAATGGTTAACAGTGCAATATCAATAGATTTTTCCAAATGTATAAGAAAATAGACATATAAAATTAAACGTTTCTTTATCAAATATTACAGAATGTTACAGAATGTTGTGTTACGAAATGTAGCTCTTTTGTCTCAGAAGACTCATTAATATGACAATAATTTTTAACACACAAAAATGTTTGGTAAATTTTATAAATGCAGAACATTAAAGATGATTGTAGCTGTAGATTCTAAGAAAAGATAAAGATTCTGTGTCTAGAAATGTTAATCATCGTATGACTTTTTGTTTGTTGTATAGATTTGATATAACTAGTTAAACTAATTTTCAAACTGATTACTCATGACAGCTGCTATACTATTTGTAATTACTTCTTGTATCGAATAACAGTTAATGTATTTTTATAAATCCTAATCCGTAGGCCGAAGGCTGACAAACGTGGCTAATTATTTTATCATTATGGCTACACACATTTTTTCTATTACAAACATACGATACGACACACCTATATCATGCAACTATGTAATTTAATTTAGTAAGGGGTCGGGATGACATAGTTTAACTATATTTTAGTGTGTTTCTCCTTTACTTGCCATATCATAAGCTGAATATTTATGGAAAAAGAAAAGTATGAATGAAGACAGTAGGAAAAATAGTATTGCGGAGTAAATGTAAATATTACATCATTAAATTGCAAGTAGGGTCAACGGGTAAACAATCATGACTAATCGATGATAATACTCGTCGGCATGTCCTTAATTATATTTGGTTACATAGGGATTTATATTAATAACTTTACATGGAATGAAACTGTCACACGATGTACATAAATCTTGAACACTTCGTGATGTGAAAAAATGTAAAACATTTTCTTCATAAGATTGGGTCGTATTTAAAAAGTTGGCACATTTGAATACTGTGACCAGCACATTTGAAAAATATAACTTTTTCAATGAAATCATTTGGTATGTAAGGTTTATGTTTTTCAGTGACACTAAAATCGCATTTTCACATCAATATACGATTAAAATTGCATCATTCGAGTAAATTTGGGCAATACACCAATACTCTTAAGGCCCGAGCTATAATTTACCTACTACTACGACCTTATAGGCCTTCACCACTTCTAGAATATTCATCTAATACAATAGGTTATCGACCCACATTAATTTCTTTCGTTTACATTTTGCTTATTTTCTAATTTTCTCCACACCCTCATTAATACGCCTATAGCAGATTGACAACATAATTATGTAGGTCCAAGGGATTGCGCCAACTCAATTTTAATCAGGTTGAACAACTTTACATTCAATTGTTTTTTGCATTGGTGTTTACATCATGAAGTCTCCACAATCGACGCCAATGTCCCAGTCGTCGGTAGTGCCACTATCATCATACTCAGCCAGAGCTTGTTCGTATTGTGAAGCCTCGTACGCAGTCACTCCATCCAGCATGGAACAGGCCTGCGACACATTGGTGTGGTGCATGATTGGCATAGCATGGAGCGCGAAGTCATCACCTTCCTGCGACCAGGTCAGACCTGGAAAGAGATTTTTAGGTTTTGAATATCAAAGACTTTCTTCGGAAACGTTAATTATTGCATATTTACTTAGTGCAACATATAGTTTGAATACGCTGTTCAGCCAGTACCGTATTATCAAATCTATAGATCTGTGAAGTACAAACAGATAACTGTAATTGAGTATGCATAACATGAATCATATTAAAAATTATTACAGGCATCTTCCTGGTTCACTGTAAAACATATCTAACTACTCTAGTATCATGGTAAAATAGCACACCTACCTATTTTACTGAAGCATCACAACACCAAACTGTCTGGGAGTGGGAATACAACCTAAAGCACACCGCCAGTGCAGTAGGTTTATATCAGCCCCATGAGGTAAATGGTTCTACACTCTTCAGATCGCTCAATGTCTTCAATCAAAGATTTTGACTATCTTTCAAACTGTTTTGGAATACTTTTGAATACAACCCTTAGGGCCAAAAGATCTACGTGCTGATCTAGGTCTGTGCAAGAGTGTAGAGCCAGAATAAGAGTATACTCACGGCCACTCCAGACTCCGTTGGGCAGAGTCGCCCAGCCCCAGCCCTGCCCCCATGCCATGGCATGATGCAGGCGCCCCGCCAGCGCCTCCTGGCCTTCAGGGCAGCCACCAGCTTTGTCCATCTCTATTTGATACAAATTTTCAAGTTTTAGCCAGATTCCTGCCGCTGCTAAAGAGTCTTATTGCTACAATAACTTACGATGCGTTGGAGACAAAGGTAACCTTACATTGCTCGATACTCCCGCCTTAGGTATTATTTATATTTAACTACAACACTACCTACAGGTTTATAGAATGATGTTAAAACAAGAAAGAAGAATCTGCAATCAGCATTGCCCAAATACTTACATCATTACATATGAGTGCATACTTCGGCTAACACGAGAATATCCATGTAAATAACAAACTAAACTTACTGTCATCTTTCCTCCAGTGTGTTTGATCCACCTCTGTGCAATCCTCTACTCCGTCACGTAGCTGGCCTGTCAACGAGACCTTGTTGGTTGTCCGAGAAAAAAGTGGCAAACGTACCTACTCACATTTATTCCAGACTCCTTCCAGCTTGGTGGCTAGATTTGTCCTTACATCACCTGGTCTTCTACTGGTATATTTAATGACGATATTGACACCAATGTTCAATATGTCCAAGTAAGTCTACTCACGTCCGTTCCAAGCTCCGTTAGGCATGGTGACCCAGCCCCAGCCCTGGCCCCAGGCCAGCTCGTGGTCCAGCTGCCCAGCCAGGGGCACCTGCCGCTTGATGACGGCGACCAGCCCGCGCCCGTCCAGCGCGCCCGCCGCGTTGCGCCCGCTTCGAGAGTACACTTCCGTGGATGTCGCTGGAAAATACAAATGTAAGCATGAATGTAGAGTATAGTATATTTTCTGATTGCTACTTCTTCTTGTCTCAGTCATCATCATCATCATCTGCCTTATCTTCGTCAACTGTAGAACATAGGCCTCTCCCAATGATCGCTACTCAGGCACTGAGTGCTTCCCAACCACCTTCCTCAGGTCGTCGCTCCATCTAGCCACTCTAGGATCCGCTTACTAATCTACCGGCGATGCAGATGAAAGTCAATTATTCACAATAATATATTCTTTATATTTATGTTTTTAAAAAGCGCTAGGTATGCAAACAGTAATTACGTTGTTAAAAGTTTTTCGTAGTATCGTATCGAAAGTACATACATAGGAAGTAATAGAGTTAACAAGTATTTGCGCGCCTGACCAAATTTTCAAAGATCGACTAAGTTGCTCTAACCAAACCAAAAGGCGTTATTCTCGTCGACCCCCATATACGTCAAGGCAACCACTGCTGCGGTGATTCTGCTAAATAAATTAATGCGTAACACTTGGGTTAATTAATAAAGTGCCTTGTCGGCGGTAGTTTTGGCGGGAATGTGACGGGGGCCGCCATGATAAATGTGTACATTTTGTGTAGGCGTTACAGACGACTATACCGATTCTTGTGTATTTTTTATGTGTTTGAAAGTACGTGCTGGTATAATTTGTGTTCGTGTAAAGTATGTAAGTATTGGTTTGGTATTGTCAGTACTTTTTATAAATGAATCATGAGTTCGTTTTAATCTCATAAGAAGTAAAAACTCAATATTAATTCTAATCTAATAAGAATGTACTCTGCTCAAATGTATCAGATATGTTATATTAATTTAGCATCAGCTCAAAAACAAACTTTTTTATTTTATTAGAATATGTTAACGTTTGGCTACAGCCCGCCTGATGTTAAGCATTTCTGCAGCATAGGGATCATCTCAGGATTATTTAAAAACAACATAGGTATGTACATACTAATTACACTCACAAATACATTTCTACAATTTAATATCAACTCGATATACCAGAAGTTCCTACATAACGCATATAGCTAGATATACATACTAAAATCAAAGTGTAAAAGCGACGGAGCAGGGTCGACAACAAAAGGTCCCGGGGTAGGTACACGGTTAATGCATTACAAGTTGCTAATACGAGCGGACTTAGCCACGCCCTTGGGTGTTTCAGGCTTTTCGGATACTTTTAAGGCTTTCAAAACCGTTTTAGATACGGATGGAAAATATAATTGCGTCTCTTGGATGTGGAAATGTGTTACACAATTGTAGAGTAAAAATTTTAAAAACAGTTACCTAACCGAAGTTTTGTTTGTAATTTTGGTGGGTGGGTGGTAAATGTATACCTACGAAAAAGTCTAGTAGGGAGGTAGGTAGTCCCATGTAAATATTGTAAAAAATGGCTTAGAAGTATGAAAGACTAAATTAAGATCATGCAGTAACGTCAGCAGAAAAAAATGCTACGTATCAGAAAAGGCTAGCAACAAAATATCACGGCGTTTCGGACACATTGTGTAACTTACAAGTTTTTATCGAATACGTAACAATGCATGCGTGAATGTGGATTTTTATTTATATTATAATCATAGTAGTACATACTAAACTATGTACATTCATAAAAAAAAACCTCATAAATCATATATCCTGTGTGTCCCGCCGACGTAAAGACAATGGCGCCGCCTACAGGCTCTAAGTCGGTTGTTCAGCTTCGTTTGCATAATATCCTTGATAACCGGGTTTATTGTGTTGTCCGTGACGCAAGGATTATTATGGAAGCTCGGATATTTCTTGTTGATGATTCTTGGTACAAGGATTTTGGGCTTTATAGATATAGGTGATAATGAAAGATGGCGGTTGTTTGTTAATTATTCAACTTGTTACATTTTTACTCTTAATAAAAATGCAGGTCTTTACGATTCATGCACTCTTTATATAAGACCGTATATCGTAAATTGATAGCGATTTTTTACTCTTTTTGTTGCAGCTTGGAAGTAAGTTGCCTCAATACAAACAAATAAAATATTATGTTCATATGTTAAACATAACACAAGTGAAGGCTTTGCGCGTTTTAAATTAAATCCGATATGTGGTTCCTCTTCCATTCTGAATTATACAAATTTAATTCAAATCATGAATCGGGTCCATTATTAAAACGAATTCATCCAAACGTCCAATAAAATCGGCAAATCGGTTGAACGAGATTAAAACAGACGTAATGCTGTTTTTATACGTTACGACATTTTTCCTGGTTTAAATATTCTTTTTTTAGAATAAATATTGTATTACTGCTAAAAATTTGACGTGACATAACCCATGTCGTACAAAGCAGTTACACGTGTTTTTTAGACGGTTTATTCCTTTTTTTAAATAGTAATGACATGAGACTTTACAGCTTACATGAGAAGGTATTCTAACAAAATAATCTAACCCATGAATAAATTTATCGTGTATCCATAGAATCTAAAAATATTTAGTGTAATCTCACTTACTAATTCATTTATTTAGGTTCTACTACCTCACTAAGAACACCCAAAGTCAAATGTGTCGCTTTGTTTGTTTTCTTTTAAATTACGAAAAATATCGCAGGCTATAAACTATGTTCGCAAAGTTAATAAATACGTCAATCTGTCGGAATGAATTTATCCAAGTCAGTTCCAGCGCGGGTCAATTTTTCAAATTAACTAATATTATCGCGCCATCAGATTTTATCTCTCGACTCGTGATGCGTGAACGATCGAGCTTATTTTTTCGTTAGAGAGTGAAATAGCAGTAGTATTTTGATGATTAATTCATGTGATATGATTTTTGTAAAGTAATACTTTAAAACGTTGAATTGTAGGTCCCGGCTGTTCGGCACAGTAGAGAGTCATGTCAGAGGCCTTTAGAGTGGTTTGATAACTCTGACACCAGAGTTGGCCACTCTCATACGACTAACAATGTAACTAAAAGATTGATTAGCATATGAGATGCTCCATAACGCGCTTTACAAATGTTGATGATGTTTGAAAACAATAAAAGAAAATTAAAATCATTACAATTTTATTATATGGTTCACACCTTCGTAATTTATATTTACTAAAAAGAAAGTCGAAGGAGCTTGAAACACAAATTGTTGTATGGCTGTACTAGAGCCACTCTTAAAAAGTGTAACATTAGTTACGAGTTACACAGTATAAATCAACAACTCGACACGTTTCCTTCCCCAAAATCCCTTCGGCGACACTAAGTACCTCACAAGGGCAAAGCTAAGTTAAACTAGCGCCGTAAGTCACGTTCTTATTTAATTTGTCATGTACCACAGGTGGGATCATAACCGTACTGGGGATATTACATGTCTCTCTCTCCATATCTAAGTCTTATCGCCGTGTCATGAGAGTTATACGTGTACATGTGAAGATTTATAATCATAGAGTTATATAAAAGTATCAGTGGATTTGTTAGTTAGTTTATGTTATCTTTATTTCAATGGAGTGGCAGACCACCGTACTCTGCCCCTCCGAAAGAAAGATAGTCTATCTATAATAGATACTCTATATCTTTTTTATTTACATTGATCTATAGCCGGAATCTATTTAAATTATCATCCGACTAACGGCATTGCTCCGGTATAACTTTCAATCACTCATCCAAAAGCTGGCTTAAATCATGAATTATGGATACGTTAATATCAGCAAAGTAATTAGAACGTGGTGATCACCCAGAACCTTCCTCGGAGATCAAAAGTCCAAACATGTTTCTTTGTAAGTATCTAGCTAGCTTTTTCTGTGTAAAGAAGAAACCTTTAAAGCTTCAACATGAAGGAGAAAATTATCGCAAAACCAGCGAATGTCTTGATTGTGATTATCGCGCACGAAAAGCCTTATTTTCCAGTAGAGAAACCACGAGCGAGCGACTTTTATACTTCGGCTCCGAACTCAATTTCACATGACGAACTACGGAGCAAGATATATGAGAGAGAGGTAGGGATAGTAGAGGCTGCTAGGTGGTGTAAATTATTGTCTTTAATTATTTATTGATCCTATTAATAATAGGTGTCACGGCGAATTATAAACATGATACTTTAACTACAAATCTATTTTTAAAAAAGGAATAAACTTCTGGAGCAATATGAGAATATGTCATAAGACATTAAAAATGATAATTTTGCGTAATTTTGTGAATAGTTGCGGGCAATAGAAGAATATGTCAGAAGACATTTAAAATAATAATTTTGTGGGTAGCTTCGCCCGTTCTCTGTCGGGATAAAAATAAAAGCCTAAGTGACTTTCTTTCTAGACCTCTACTATTATACCTGAAATTACAGCGAAATAGGAAAAAACAGATCAACAAACAAACACACTTTTCAGCTATGATTTTAATGTTTTAGCTAAACGGTATACAAGTGCGACTGTCATAGCTATTTGAGTCAGCATCTAAAATCTAGATAGCTAAGTCTCAACAGTGAATACATCACAACCTCTCAAAATAAAACTCTCAAGATCGTTTTCCCCAACTCAACGAACATTTTAAAAATCAATTTCCATTCTTACTTCCCGGAAATTAAATTTAAACTCTCCTTTTTCCAATATGGAGACTTTTCCCCAACGTTTCGGCTATGCTACTTGATTGATGCGAGCGCAGAATCCATTTATCTCGGCTCTTAGTTGGAAGTATGTTTGCTAATGCTGCTATATTTATCTGGATGTGGATTAGAGTATTACAGGTGAGGTATGGATGGATGATGTACACTTACGCGTACATGTGTAGAAATATTATGTGAGCGAAGAAATAATGAGTACCAATAACGAATAATTTAATTTTTATTTTGTATGCATCACGGTTGCCCATTTTAGATGCAATGACTCTCCAAGATTTGAATTTCGATACACGTAAGTGCCTGAATCTATGGACTTCCTCACGACATAGTACTTATTACACAACAATACTACTAATACTTAGTACACAAGCGTTTGCTTAGTGTGGGGCTAGATGGCGCTGTGTGCAATGTCCCGGAATATTTATTATTATTTTATTTATTATTATACATATACCTATTACGGCTGTACTTTTCGCTATCCACCCGACCGTAGTACATCTGCGCTTGCTCACTATACGAGTAGCTTGGCTTATTCTTTCCTAATGCAGACTACATTTTTCTTTGCCTTTGTTAATAGAGACCCAGCTAGTTATGCATATAGAGTTGTATTTGATAGTATAAAGAAGTACTTACGTCTGACTCGTACTGTGGGCCTCTTGAAAGCGGTGCGGAGGTATGGCATCGACATCACCAGCTCGATGTGTGGCGGCGGAGGCAGCTGGAATAGTATACATACATAATTAGCATTAGAAGAATAATCTATGTACATATGTTATTAAAGGTTACAGAGAACCATCGCACTAGTGTTATACATACTTACAATAAAACAGTTTTTTTTTTTACAAATTTAACTGTCATGTTTTAGAGATGTTTCGAGGAGTAATTAAATGCAACGTTTAGGTTAGGTTTCCACTGGTCATGCCCAGAGTCTATACATAATTGTTCTGTGTATTTATTTTAAAACGAATAATTTTCATGTCTACCGGTATATCTTACGAATAAGCGACGTCTTATATGAAGCGACTTAGCAGTGTCAATTCCAAGTGTTTCGAAATAAGTGTGGATTTTCGCGCCTGGCAGTCAGTAGACAGTAGCCTAGTTGGTAAAGGCGTTCTGGACGGTGATCAGAAATAGGCAGGTTCGAAACCTGCCGGTAGTGATTATATTCGCTCATTTTCCAATAAAAGTTTAAGTTACTGAAAAGAGTCACTATCTTAAAATAGAACAAAACGAGATCCAAACACACTAATTATTAATTAATGAAAACAAAGTATCCTTACCGTTCTCGATATAGCGGCCATCCATTCCCTTGCAAGCGTTGAAAGAGAAATATAATAATTAGCTAATTTGAGCGAATCTGTTACATAATTTACGAGGGGTTAGGTTCATCAGCAGTCATCCAGAATTAGGATACAGCTCTTTGTATATATGAGAATATGTATTTCTTTATTTTATTCAAAAGGAGTGAAGAGGGAGGGATAAAAATTAACGAAACATTTTTGTGTAATATCGAGTGACAAGTCAACTCAGAGTTAGTCTTACGGATTACGATTATTCATTGCAGTCGAAGTGGCATGCGAGTTTTATATTTACAAAACCTAGTATAAAACCACTGTGATACATAAGTCTAATGTCCAATCTCTTGATCATTCAAAATAACTTACTGTGAGGTAGTAAAAGTTGTATTACAAGTGTATTTTTTAGAGTTACCTACCTGCATGATTTGTGTTCCTATTGTGCATCAGTGTTGTCAATTTTCAAATGACTTTAGAGTACCTACGAATTTTCACATGGACTGCCGCTCTCACTAGCAATACACAGACAGGATATCAATGTGTAAAATCATATGTCTTTTCATAACTTAAAATATTTAAAAATGAGCTGAACATATAGCTGCCAGAGCTATTTTCCCACACCTAAATCTCCACTAATTACCATAATTAAACAAAAAGGTTGTTTTGAAATTCCCCGAAAGCCGAAGAAGGGTCAATATGTCACGTGGTTAGACTGCCGTGGATAGCCTCTCCCTAGGGATTAATTTTACCCCCCTCCCTACTCCTGCCTAGCCTAACCTCCCCGGGGGACTACCACGAGACTTAATACTGAAAGAAAGAAAACTATTTATCACGCCAGGCTTAGACGTGCACAGACATTGTACTGTACAGTGTACACACACTTACGTATAATAAATCAGTAGAATAAATATTTGAAATAGCTTCGTTATACACATTACTTATGCGTTTCGTACATTTCGTGTTTTCTATGCTTACTAGGTATAGCTGAAGCTGAAATGTATAAATGTACTGCTTACTATTAGTTTAATTATCAGGACAGATACCTATACTCGTATTATACTACTACGTATTTTACACGAAAAAATTTTTTTTAAAGAAAACTGAAAAGGTTTTTCTGGACGTGCGGTCAGATTCATACCTGACCGAATTATGCTGATTCCATTTATAACTATTCATTATAAGTATTTACATACTAATACTTGCTTACTCTTGTATCATGTTTGTTCTCATTTTTTCTTATCATTAACAAGTATACACACCTCACAACCGATTCGGAATCATTATTTATTTATCCTAAATTACTTTAATCTATTCACAAGTGTTTTTGTTTTCCGTCGTATCGATCCCAAAACGTAAATAACACTAACCCCATAACGTTTCTAGTGACATTAAGTAGTGCCGTCGCTGACTAAGGCTCAGATAAAGGGCTGTCCTTTTGGTCAGCTGTAAAACGGGACTTTTTCGTGATGACGCAACGTGCGGCCGGATTATTATAATCCGACCATACGTTGGCCCGCAATTTCAAACTTTACCTTTCTGATCTATCTATAGGAATAGGTGTGTACCTAACCTTTGCTATATTACGAGTAGAGGTATATACAATATACATAGTAGATGGTCGGCTATTGTGCCATTGAGTCTACGAAAATATTTTGTGGGCACAGGATTTGATTTCTGTGAGATTGAAATTTTCCAATACCGTAAAAAATATATTTATGGCTAGCCATGTTAGCTTAAATTCGTGACAAAGAGTAAACAAGGGTCTTATCTATATCTATGTCAAATTAAACACAAAATAGTCGGCTTTACTTAACATTAGCGATACTAAACTCATTTATTCTAAAATAAAAAAAAAAATACTTTATGCACATTTTACATTCTACTAGTAAGTTTATGTATATTTCTTCTGCAATATATTTGTATAATTTCTATTTAAGCGTGTGATGTCGACGCATGATCCAAGGCTGGCTTTTATCGCCAAGCTAATGGACTCGTAACAAAGTTACGCACTAATCTAACTTGATTGTCTTAAGTGCAGTCTGGCTCAGCACTTCAAATGGTACCTACTTACAAAATGAAAATGTGTATATGAGTGATTTATTTACCAAGGAAAGCTATGTTTTAAAAATCTTTAATGTTCATAATGCATTTGTATGTTTCCCTAAAATAACGGGTTGAGAAAATAAAACAATATTGACAACTATTTTCTCTATTTGAACTCTGATATATTATATGGTATTGCCCCGTGATTATTACCCGGTATAAACATTTATTTTTTATTCTGGCTCTAATTCATTTTCATATCGCACACAAATCGGTTTAACCATTTGGCCATGACTAAATAACAAACTCAGAAACTTTCGCCATTATAATATAAGTGTGGTTGGTGTGATAAGAGTGGAAAATTCAGCCTACCATCCAACTCACGGAAACAACCAAACCATGTTTGCCAACAATAACAGTGTTTATCTTTTCTGATTGAAAATTTTACTATCATAACATCAAGTCGAGGGATGAGGTCTGCACAGGATCGACGCAGATGGTACATACAAAGGACCTATTGACACCCAGCAGTGGGATTCCAAGGGCTGTGGATGATGATGATGATATCAATTAATTAAATCAAGTCAACTTTTATACGAAACGTTTTTTTTTGTTCATATTAATATTAGTTGTAAGTTGACGTGAAACCCCCAAACAGTACAAGTGTCGGCGTCTTGTTCCAGACGTTTTATCGCGGAGCCAATTATTGTGAGTAATGAGAGGATCCAGTACCAGCCGCCAGCGTGACTGATGTCTGCAATATTATACCACAGCTTGGTGCTGCGGAGCTGGGGACGGTATTGAAACCTTATTGTTGATAAAATGTGAATAAAATGATTTGGCTTATGTGTTTTTTGTTTATTTAAGAAAATAACAGAGGTTTCTCAAAATTTATTGGTAAACATTTTTACTATGTCAATATTTTTTTTATGTGCTGATGTTTGTGTTTTATTGTTTTTTTTTTATTTTTTTTAGATATTCGTGAGAAAATCGTAAACTATACGATTACAAACTTATATGATTTGTTAAAAATACAATTTCACTCACTGGTTAGTAATAATGGTAATATGTCAATGACGTGATTTGATTGAAGAATTACCGAAACTGTGTAATACCCTGTAGGTGTCAATAAAACAAACAAAAATACTATTATGTTAAAAAATCAGCTATTTATGATAATTTATTGTTAGTAATTTACGTAATCCATTACTATCAAATATGTTAATCTAACTTGTGTGCGCTTGATACTTTGATATAACATAAATCTACCCTCGTCATGGCGGGATACGTAGTTTGAAACTACCCCCCTTTCCCTCTACTTTACCTAACCCTACCCTTTTCGTAAATGTCAATAAAACTAGAAGAAAGGGACACGACTATTTGTTTGTTTGAAAGTAATTGTGAAGTCTCGTGTTTGTGATACGACCGAGGATAAAGATTTTCGTGATTTGGAGAGAAAACAACAAGAGTAAAATGAATATTGATTTTTGTATAAAATTATAAAAAAAAAACTAATTAGTTGTTTTGACTGGCCTGTTAGCTTAGTTGGTAGTGGCTCTACCTTCTAATCTAGGGGTTGCGGGTTCGATTCCCGCCTGACATAAGTATTTATGCATTTTAAAAATGTATAATTTCTTGTGTTGAGTCTGGTTGTTTGTATGTATAATAAGTATGTATTTACAAAAGAAAAGTATATAAGTATTATATCCGTTATCTAGTACCCACGACACAAGCGTTTGCTTAGTGTGGGGCTAGATGGCGCTGTGTGCAATGTCCCGGAATATTTATTTATTTATTTATATGTAATACCGCATAACAGTTTTACTTTAGTGATGAGATATGCGTTGCATTGCGTTGTAACTTATGATCATTATAAGGAAAACAAACAAACGCGCTTATCTAGAAAAAAACAAGCTCACTAGATTTAAAATATTGTAATCATACGTAGCAAACTATTTAAATCATATTTTGGGTGATTTGAAATCTGTTTTTACAACAGATATGAGTACATAATTTAAGTTTGATAGGCACTGTGGACAGATATTCTGGCAAATATTTTCGCATTTCCCACTATAAATAAAGTATCGTTTTACTTAAAAACTATCATTGACCAACCACAGCCTATCAAGTGACACAATCACCGTGCTCTACAATTTGATGTACCGATTAAGATGTCGGTCGGGGCGAGGAGCAGTCACTCTCGCACTCGACGCGGTCAGTGGGTCGAACGACTTACAAGTCTCGTATCCTTTGTAAGCGATTACTTACTGTGGATTCTGTCAATGTTATACATATATAAATTTTCAAGGTCATATTATGGGGAGACCTTTGCCCAGGAGTGGGACTGTATAGGTTAGTAAAAAAGGTCATATTAATAATGCAAGGTGTGCTAAGATTTTATTCAATATTACTACTTGAGTCTACAAAACAGGTTTTTTGACTAAGCTTTAAAATTAAAAACTGCAGTGTTATTTAATCAGTAACTTAATGATACTATATGCACAGCAATGCACTCGGATTTCTTGTATCAAGTTTTTTTCTGTAAAGTACAAAGCTGATTCTCATTGAAAAATAAAATCTACAGAGGGTTGTAAGCCTGAATTAAAATTATATGTAATAATTATTTCAGGTCAATACTCATTTGAATTTAATGATTGTTACTTCCCTTCTTTTAAAAATATAAGTGTAAAAATATGTTTTATCTATAAATTAAACCACTATCAGAGCTTATATCAATAGAGAGCTTACAATATCTATACGAGACTCTCTGCGTCTTGTAACTGATAAATAATTCAACGATCGCGTCGTACTGACGCTCTCGGTGTTGTTACATCTACTTTTGCTAGTCGACTACTAAAATATAATTTGTAGTCAATTCCATCCCGTTCCGAACACCACTTTTATTGCGAGTCCGGTGAAAATGCGTTGAGTAGCAATTCTCTAAGATGGTTGATAGAAGATTTATATTGAAGTCACGATATTTGCTTACATGTATAATGTGATTTTTTTATTTGTATTGTTTTCGTAGATGTTGTACGGGATTTTTTAATTTACTACTTTTGAAGTTATTACTAAACTAATTATTTTTATTTAATTATTATTATTACAAAGTTTTTTTTTCAATTTACGACGTTCGAGAATAAAACAAATATTTGGTTTTCATAATCGTGTCGTTATAAAGAATAAAAATAATGAAAGTGAGCGTGGTTTAACCAAGTAAATCGTTATGATAAAGTCTGCAGTTATATCTGTATCTCGTAATACAGTTGGCTATAGTAAAATTTTAAACTCGTAACTGTACTCGTACTCGTCTACTGATAAATTGCCTCTACCTTTCTAGACCCGACTATCGTTTTTACAAAATAAACCCGTAGCACATGCGTAGCAGGTCTACGTGTATTCGTAGCGGCCGTAGTAGCCCGTAGCTCGTAGGCCCATCCAAACAATTCTATGTGACCTTGACTCCCCCTTTCTACTTTTGTTCGTGATTGCTTCCTTTATAGATTTAGATGTACGTACCCACAGTTTTATTTAGGTTGTGACGAAAATACGAGGTTAGGTTGGTAAATTTTGAGAGCGGTTACCTGGTTGCTCAGACTGATTGGAAATTGTTATATTGTTTTCAAATAGAAAAACAAACTACAAAAATGCTTCATTTGTTATTTTCACAAAAAACTATATGTATAAACTTCTTTTTCAAACCATGGGTAATCAAAACAGTTTTGCTCATATTTCTTTATCTCGACTATTATCTTCTCACAGCTTCCCTATTTCCCGCAATCCCACACACTTACTACTTTATAATGATGAAACCCAACCTCATTGAAACCGTTGAAACGCAAGACTATTGATTCCAAATGACTACAGAACAAGTTTCAATATCATAATTCAATTCTACTCACTATTTGTGAAGTTAAGCTCGTGCGCTCAAACTTTCAAAGTTTTCTGATTTATGGCAGTGATTATTGCTCTCTAGCCTGGAAGCTATGGGAACGCCATTGGAAGCTTGAAGCTCATAAATTAGGTTAGCAAGTTTCTCATGCACTTATGGCGGATAATTTCCATATAAACTGTTGGACAGTAAAATCAAAGACTTGCAATAATGCGTGGTGTTACTAAAAATCTCTGTCTACAAAGAAAGGATCAGATTTTGTTACTGCTAGGTCTAATGACTGTGTTAAATTATGGTAAAAAAACAGCCATTTCTAGTTTTGTTTTCAAAGCTCATAAAAATCTTAATTTTTTTTTCAACACTTTATATAGGTACATATTTTTGATACGTTGTCGCTAATGAACAAGTGTAGTTGTGTGTAACTATTGCACATAAGATATTGTGTGGAAACGTATATAAATATTATCTCTCCACTACTGGCTCTGTAATTTTTTAGGAAGTTTCCACATAACACAGACCAGCTGCAAGGCCACTCACTTCATCTCCGCATCACTCTTGGCGAGCATCCACACCACGTTCCCGGGGTCCCTCCTGGAGCCCAGCGCCATCAGCTGCGAGAGCCTGGTGCCGGGGGGCAGCGCGGGCCGCCGCGGCACCTGCCCCGTCCAGGTGGAGATGGCCAGCATCTCTGGAGACTCCTTCACGAGGTGCTTCTGTGTGGCCATGCATTTGCCTGATGCATCCTGGAACAAGAGATACAGATGTTAGTTGCTTATGTTTTAAACGAGATGACGCCCGCGGCTTCGCTCCCATTATTTTGAAATAAAAATTAGCCTATGACACTCCTAAGACCTCCCACTACCTACATACCATAAATTATGATGATCCGTTTAGCCGTGTTTGCGTTATAAACGTTTGAATAAACAGATAAACAGACAAAAATAAAATTAAAACTCTTGAAACGTGTTCTGTTATGGATTTAAAGTAAACCCAATTATTTTGTTCTAATATCTTCTGTGTTCGGATTGTTTACCCTCTTCAACTTTATTATATTTACAGAAGATTGGTTAGTATGACAGTGGATAACTGACAACTACCGTGTTTATGACAAAAAGCTTCTTTATAAAAGTACTCGTATGAGGAAAGTGTCTGAGTTCAGACAGACAGATGTTCATAAATTGCATAACTATTTATAAGAAATTCAACTGGAAGTCGTAAAAATTCGTAAGTTGGTAGTTATGAAAAAATATGGCGGTCGGAATTTCACGATTTATTATGTCTGTACGTACCTATGTATGACCACCTTCGCTGGTGTAATTGCAAAAGGACATACATTATAATAAACGACAAGCTTTCTTGGTACTGGTAAGGAAAAATCTAATTGACTACAGCCTGCCTGATGTTAAGCATTGCCTAGGGTGTAACACGTTTACCTATTTCTAATAAATTTAAATAACTAGCTACAGAACAGTGTTGCAAATCTTATAATCCCTTTAATTGCTGATTAATGAAGCCTGGGTAGACGTTTGAAGCCATCTGTTTTAGGTCCGAACAATGAACCTAGTCTAGCACATGGCTGTACTTAGTACTTGATTAAGAACTAAGTAACAGTTGGCCTGGAGCTGGGGCTAGACTCTTCCTAGTTAGAGATAATCAAATTTAAGAGCATTGGGCGGTGGCTTTGGTAAAATTCATAGAATATTAGGTTGCAATTGATAAAAAATTGTACTTACTAGATATATAATCTGCCAAATATTATGTTTTATTTGATACTCAATTATCAGAAATTAATAAAAGTGTACCTAAGTATATATATTTTTGTATTTTCCATCCAACCTCGTCTGGTCATATTGAGCAAACTTTAGTTATGTGAGTACTAGAAGATAACTAACACGACCCCCGTGTCATTATTTGTCGTGGAATAAAACAAGATAGTGAAACATTTTTTTAAATTTTGTTTATGTTTACTCAGGCAGGTATAATCTGGATAAAATTATCAAGTAGTAGGTAAGTGCACAATCTCTATATTAACAATAATATCAATTTATATAATATGTGTATATAAATCAATAATTTATCATATATTTAGGCTTTTCTAAAGATTTTCTAAGTGTCCCTTTTTTGTAGTAGTTAGAAGTAGTTTGTTTAGTTTTTCTTGCCTTGTTTTTATAATTTATAGTTGTTTTAAGTATATCTAAATAAATGAAATCAAATTTATCAAACACCACCTACAAGCACTTATTGTGTTTTACATATTTTTCGTGTCTCTTGTTTAATTTCACTATTCAGGCAATATAATGAAAGTATAGCACGAGCCAATCACTTCTTAGATGTGTAATTAATTAACAAGAAATTACGAAGAATTAACGAGAAGACGGGAGACACCCGCTCTGGATCATTTTTGGTGCAAAGGTTAGCCATCGCGATTCAACGTGGCAACGCGGCGAGCGTAATGGGAACCTTTGCGCCGGGAGCAATCCGGGGTGGGCTCTTTGATTAATTTTTGTTTGTTTTATTTTACTTCATATTTTATTTTAGGTATATTATATATTTTAATATTATGTTTAATACTTGTAAATATATACTATTAGTCAGTTACTTTATGTTTTATAAGTTGTGAATAAATATTTCTATATCCCTATTAATTAACGAAATTCCCAGAAACGATTAATTTACCGCCAATCAATAGTCCGAGTAACATCCAAATACCTTTCATAGATAGGTAGCCATAGTAAAGTAAACTAATCAGTAAGTTAAATAAAAACAGATTTCATATATGGCAACAAAAATAATTCGACTCTTGCACAATATATATTGAGGGTCCAACCTGGTTGAGGTCTGCACAAGATCGACGCAGATGGCACATACAAAGGGAGGCCTATACCCAGCAGTGGGATCCCAAGGGCTGTGGATGATGATGATGATGAAAGTATATTTGTTTGATTGATTGGATTGATTGATATAGATCCTTCCTTTCCGTAGGATAGAATGATATTGGTCACTATATATAGAATATACCTTTAACCTTTTACCTGTGTTAACATAATTTTTGTTTTTTTCTTTCCAGTACATTTTATTCGCATATGAAACAAATGATACATATTATGATGTAATAGTAAACTAAAAACATTTTTTTTTTCTTTTGCTATTCTTTTCTTTTATTTCAAATCCTGTTCCAAAAATATCTTCTAATAACAACGCGTTATGAATTAATGAAATTAATTAAGTATTGGATAAATTAAATGACATTTTTTGTGTATAGAAATAAATAAATAATTATAATTGTCTTATATATTATAACAATATCGTCTGTAACTGTACCAGTACAGTGTACAAAACAAAACCATTAAATTACTAAAATTATTGTTAATCAACTAACAAAATATTATAAAGCTGTATCAGGTAAACTGAAAAAAGCATAAGAAACCTTTCTTACTGCTTTATATTAACTAGAACCATCAGCCACATCTGCTCCACTGGCGAAGAGGCATCGGTTGTAAATTAAAGGAAATTTTACGCGAGAACATGACTTTCATAACAAATTAGAGAGTCTGCTAGCGATACCAGGCTTCGTAATTCTTGCAGGTTATTTACTTAGCGAGGAGTTGTATAGTAACTGGTAGTAAAACCCCTTGAAAATTACATACGTTTTCTATTATTAACAGTATACGCAATAAACGGTAGGTACTTTAATTAAATGTCGATATCATTAAAACACAACAAAAATAGACCAATCATATATGTAGCTGTAACTTGGAGATTTTGAATAAATAAATAAATAATAAATAATAATAATAAATATTCCGGGACATTGCACACAACGCCATCTAGCCCCACACTAAGCTAACGCTTGTGTCGTGGGTACTAGATAACGGATATAATACTTATATACTTTTTTTTTGTAAATACATACTTATTATACATAGAAACGGCCAGACTCGACACAAGTAATTACAAATTTTAGTATTCATAATTACTTGTCTCATGCGGGAATCGAACCCGCAACCCCTAGATTAGAAGGCAGAGTCACTACCAACTAAGCTAACAGAGCAGTCAAAAATATCGTTACATAATACATACCTACCCCAATTATGTAAAAGCGAATGAACATTTAATTAACTTTTCACTTGTGTCCCCCGAAAACATCGGCTAATTTTAAATTACATTAAGCCAACGAACAAAACAAGATTGCTACAAGCAAGGTATCTAAACTTTAATTTCCCGGATTCTTACAGAGAAAAGAACAGATCTTGGAAGCCTGAGAACTGCTTCAAATACAAAGAAAGGATAGATATTTTCTAAGTAATTGCGTCTTATAGATTGTAATATTACCCATCTCTTCATGCTAGTCCACCTAGCTTGTAAATTACAAATTGTAAGTAAAAAAAAAATATTTCGCTATCTGGTTAGAGCATCAGTACGAGTAACCGGTAAATTCTCAATATAATACATGGTTAAATACTGGAAAAATATAGAAACTGAATATTTAAAAATATATGAAATGGCGATTTAGATAGGTCATACTTTAATAATTTGCTACAGAATACACGACAAAACGCGATTGCTAGAAGCAAGGTATCTAAACTTTAATTTCCCGGGTTTGTACTGAAAAGATCTTGAAAACAATGGAAACTCAACAACCGTTTTAAATATTTAGAACTGATAGATATTTTCTAGGTAATTGCGTCTTATAGCTTTAATAATACCAATGTTATTGCAAGTCTAGCTAGTAGCTTGATTTCAAATTGTAAGTAAAAAACTTTATATTGCTATCTGGGTACAGTATCAGTACGAGGTATCGGTAAAATCTCAATACCAAAAGGACGCATGAATATATAAAGGTCATATTTTAATTACTTGATACAGTATACTATAGAAAATTCATATGATAGTGGCAAAATGTGCTGTCGACAGTTTTAAAGTCGCATTTTGTCCATTCGACTTGGTTTAAGGACTTAAATTGAACTTTTAAGGAATAGTTCCTCGTCTCTTCACTATTAGTTCTTTAATATAGATTGCAACAAAAAAAGAAGAAAAAAGTCAATGAAATAAAATAATAACGAGTTTTCCAAACTTCTAACGACGACATCACAAAAACTTTTTTATCTGGATATTCCGCTGAAAACTGCATTTTATTGGTTTTGCAAGAAAGTAGGTACTTGTGTGCTATGTAGGTACATATTTACTGGAAATGTTTGCGGCTTCAGTTGGCGAGACGCCAGAACCAATGTGTGGAAAGCAAAGCCACCACTTTACACTGTCTGGGTAGTTTTAATGTACTACGTGGTTTAGCATTTAAATATGACTTTTAGCTTTTCTAGTGTGAAATAAGAAAAAAGGAAAACGATGCAAAGGGTAACAATTTTGATAAGTAAAAAATCAAACTGTATTGTAATTGTATTGTTACAAATTTAACTGTTAATTAATTACAATACCGTTTCGGTAAGCCACAAAAAGTTATGAAATTGATGGTTAATTTAATTTGATGAATTTACGAGTATAAAATAGAATCGTCAAACGTCAGTTTCATACAAGCCTATTATAAAATACCAACTTATGTCAATTTCCTGTCATAAAATAAATACTACACAATGTGTATATACGAGTATACAGGCTGTACATGATTTATTCAACTGTATCAGCCGCCTTCCAGCGGAGGCTGTGCGGGCATTGTTCGCCATATTCGTTAGCGGCTGAGGGCCACACACCGACACCATTGTCTGCTCGCACGAGTGGATTAAGGTACTGTTTTCTTAAAATAAACTTTTTATAACAATACTTACTGATAACACGATAAAAGCGCGGCAGATAGAAAAAAAAATCGCCATTTTAAATCATTTTTAAACTCAATATGTTACTGCACTGTGTCAAGACAATTATACAAAATTTATAGACAAACTATCCGACCAACTATTTAAATTATATTTATGCGATAAAAGCAGCGATAAAGAGCTCCCTTGAGAAAATATGTGTGTCGGCCATTTATACTGTCACCAAGAAACCATCAACTCCGCTAATCTATACTAATATTATAAAGCTGAAGAGTTTGTTTATTTGAACGCGCTAATCTCAGGAACTACGCGTGCGAATTGAAAAATTCTTTTTGTGTTGAATAGACCATTTATAGAGGAATGCTTTAGGCTATATAACATCACGCTGCAACTACTGTACAGGAGCGAAGAAATAATGGAAAATGTGGAAAAAACGGGGAAAATTATCCATCTTTGAGGGCTTCCGTTGCGTGCGCTGCGAAAATGGTTCTAGATATAAAAAAATATGTAGGTATGAAAGAATTATTTCTCTTGAAATTATCTACATTATCTCTTATGCGACAGTATAAGTCTATCTTTTAAGATTCACTCACTAGAACCGTTTTTATGATAATAATTATTACACGCGGACGAAGTCGCTGGCACAGCTAGTAAAATATAATTGAAATCTGTACCTACAAAATGTGTATCTAAATACAATCAACTTAATTCAGTAGTATAACTCCAAACATCAGTGAATCATCCTTTTCATCAATTGTGCGCAGTGTTGTATCATGTAACACGTATATAACCTTAAAACTGATTGCCTAAAGTCTGAAATCAATGCACATACATTGCATTACAGCCTAATATTTTTTTTAAAAACATGTGAAGAAAAACTAAACATACTACTTCTAACTACAACATAAAAAAGAGGGCATTTAGAAAAGCTCTTTTTTTAACAATTCTAAATGTTCGCAGTAACGACATAGAGCCTTAACCGCAGGCGCGTGTCGAGTTAGCACTTACATCGTAACCAAGTACCCTCAGGGGTGCTGATTAAACGGAATTATGTAACGACCCCGCGCTTCTCAGCTTCCGTTTCCGCTTTACAACGCCGGCGAAAAGGAATTAAAGATTAAATACTTGTACTTTGATGTTTTTCAACTTTTTGTAGAAAGATGTATGAAGATGTGTTTTTCAGAAATAATTATGTTCAGGTTACGGATTTAGTTGAAATTAGTAACGATTTAAGGGCAGCTGTAACAGATCCATATTAATAAAAACATTTTTTTTATAATTTGATTTATCTTGTATCTAGTGCCCAAAGCATAGACGTTTTAGGGTTATGTGGCCGGAATATTAATTTATCATTAACCGAGTTCAGAAATGGAGGTTATCTTGTCTTCTGAAAGTTTTTTTTTTGTTAGATTACATCCAAGTTGTCGTGTACTCACTCACCCAAAAACCTTCCTAAATTCCTTATAACCGCACTGCGTCTCATTTTGCAAAATAAATTGTTTCGGAAACGCTTTCGTTGCGAAGGTGCTACATGATGAAGAATACATTAGGCAAAGATTTGGAGGTTTTTTGTTTGGTATAGCGTTTAAGGATAATGGTTTTTCCATTACATTAGGTTTATGCATAGGCCATACGTATGTAGTATATTTTGTATGTTTTGGTTACCAGGTCAGGCAATATATTTTCCGATTTTTTTCAGACTTTTAAACATTTGTGTTTAAGGAGCTTGTTTTTTTAACCTATACACCTCCGTCTTTACAACATCAATAATAAATAACATGATTGAAAACCTATATTATCCAATTACCTTTTGTATTGTGTTTTAGTATTTAAGTAGTAATATGTAAGTATAAAAGTAATAAGTATGTTTTAACAAAAGAAAAGTATACAAGTATTATATCCGTTGTCTAGTACCCACGACACAAGCGTTTGCTTAGTGTGGGGCTGGATGGCGCTGTGTGCAATGTCCCGGTTTTTTTTTTTTTTTAAATTAAGTATGTATATATGCAAAAGAGGAATAAGTTTTGTTACGGTTTTGTACATCATAATACAGAGTCGAAAGATGTCTAGATGTCTAGTATGGTGTACATAAAACCCTCAGCGTACAACACTAATTGCAGCAATACAAATGTAAACAGAAATGTACGTACACCTTGAAAGGATAAACAAAGGAGTTTGAATTTGAATTTTATCAAATCTATAGATATTTACTAAAAATCAATACTTTATACGCGCTATGCAAATACATCGATTTACAAGCAAAACACAAAGTAACAGCTTGTCCGAGGCGCGGGTAGTTCGAACATGGCTACATTAGCATAGCGCCGATAGATGCTGGTAATTATCTGGCGAGAGGCCATCCATCATGCTGAGGGCGGCCGGCGGGAATACGGAATAAGGGACGTAAGTCTGTATGTATATGCAAACCGTAGAAGCTTGTACATACTCGTAGAAAAGAAAAGTTATTTTAAAGACTTCAATTAAAAGTAGGAGGTTTTCAAAACGATTGAATGTTTCTTAAAATTGTTTTTTGTATGTTATGCGATTCCGTCAAATATGAATCGATTAAAGTTATTGGTTTCAGTTCTAGTAAGAAACATCATGTTTTATGGGTCATCCCAGTTTGGTTCCAATGAAATGGGTTTAGTTTCTTGAAATTGGTTTACATACAATCTAAAAATGTAACGTAACGCCTACAGAAAGTAGTGAGCAACCTGACAAATGAGACAGGCTATAAATATCCACTGCGTTAGTGTTCGCTTTACATTTTGAGTAAGGTAGCTACTATTATTTAACGAAATATGCGCGTGTGTAGTCTTCAATATATATTTTTTAAATTATTATTAAGATTTTCACGTTAACTGATATCATTGTCAATAAGCATTTAGAATGTTATTTATACTTGTGTACTTATCGATACACTATTGAAACGTGCGTTCCAGGGCAGCATGTATTGTCCTTGTGCGCCGCCGCACGTGCCGGTGTGGCTGCGGATGACAGACACGGCGTGGGGTTGTTGCTGGGACACTTTCATTGGGAATTATTGTTTTTAAGATGAATATAATGATGTATTTAATAAAATTGCTGAAATAGCCACACAGAACGAATGTAATTGAAAAATATATCTTTTTCTGGTTTTGACTACGGCTACCATATTCTCAAAGGTAGATAATTCTATTGTAATTAAATAGTAAATAAAATTTACCTATTATTTAACAATAAACTACACTACACTACCAATTAAAAATTCACTTTTGCAAAAAGGGACTAACCCACAAAATTAACAACACCAATTAGCAAATGCACTATACGTATGTTTTATCAACTCAATGCCGCCATAGTGCGCCGCCCTCGGCCGCCCAACGCAGAGCCGCCCGCCCAAGCCATTAGCGGAATGCTTTGCTGGCCTAATGTGTGTATATTTTATGGCGCTGGTGTGTTTTTAGTTCGTGTTTGTTGTGGTCTTGTTTTGTTTTTTTGTTGTGGAGATAATGTTGTAGTAAGTTACTCTAAACGTAAGTTCTTAGATCCGGAATGATAGACGATAGAAGTATCATCTATATATAGGTATAATAAAGCTGAACAGTGTCAAAAATCTGCACATGGAAGATATTACAAAAACATGTTTTGGTAAACTTTAAATCGATAATATAACACGTTTATAGATAGAAAGATAGAATATTCTTTATTGTAACACACACAAAAATAAAATACAAAGAAATAGATTAAACTTATACTAGTGCCACAAGTGGCGGCCTTATTGCTAAAAGCGATCTCTTCCAGGCAACCATTGGATGGAGAGAAATTAATAAAGGATAACGGAGGACGTGGTTTACAATATATATACGTGGTTTATGCAGTTTTATAATTTTTAGCTGTTTCATTTTAAAACGGCTGAACCGGTCATCATGTTTTTTGGTACATATGTAGGTAGTATGAGGTCTTAGGATTGTCATTTGCTACTTTTTATCCTGAAATAATGCGTGCGAAGCCGCGGGCGTAGTAATATATAAAATGCAAACCTTACTTATTGAGACCCTTATTAATATGCAACTTATTACTATTTTTTAGGTTCATAAGATCAGATAATCTATTTATTTGTGGTTTCATACAAAATGGATGTCATATGCCATTGAATAAATTTGAAGAGAATTTTCTGACTGTAAGTATCATTAAAATGGAAGGATAAAGCACTATCTTGCACTAAGTATTCAAACCAAAACAGTTAGTACGTCCGTAGATAATTATTAAAGCATTAGTTTTAAATAAACAATAGATTGTGTGAGAGTTAATATTGTTTGATGCAAATAAAAAAATAACGTAAATAGACATTTAAAACGTCATCCAAGTCGAGGGTCCAACCTGACCCTTATCTTGGATGCGGTCTCCAAAAGATCGACGCATATGGCACATACCCAGCAATAGGATCTCAAGGGCTGGGGATGATAATGATGATGAAAACAATTATAAAATTATTTATTTTAAATAAAATAAATGAACCAAATTCGTAATTTTACTAAGACAAGAAAACATGCAAAGCGAACTCTCCCAGACAGTCCCTATATTGTTATTGGAGGATACTTTCTCTAGACGAGACGCCCCCTCTATTCTCTCAGCTCAAGGGAGATACTACCATAGTGATATACGATCTATAATGGAATAAGTATTGTTTTCAAATACCGCTTTATATGAAATTTTCATAGTGTACATAGATGATAAAGAACTTTAAATCCCTTTTTTCTCCATTTTTATTTATTTAAATAACGACGAAAACAAGATGATAACAAACAGCAGATATTTTGTCATTTATAAAGAGAAATAACTTAATGTAACTAAACGTTATTTTCTTTCATTAACCATATTTAAATTCTTCTTATTTTTCTTACTTTAAGCAACTTTCCATCAAGTAGTAACCCTCAGTCATATATAGCGTCTCTACTCGGTTTTTATCGTTTCACTTTTATACAACGAGTCTGAGCGAATCGCATTCAGTTGTTTAATCCCGCTGTTTTACTTCTTTGCGATATAACAGACGTTCGGTAACTAACTGTAATTTTACCTAGTCAGGTCATAAGTATTGTCACACAGTAAAAACTTTTCTTTTAGAATGCTGGCCACAAAAAAGTTTATTTAATTCGAATTTCGAATTGTTCATGAAAATAAAAATGTATACTTTTTAGAATTTTACTCATTTTTAAATATGGAGTGGACGCTTAAAGAAGACCGTGTTGCAGTTATTGCATTACATCGTTGCGGTTACGCGCCAATTCAAATTTTTGACATACTGAAAAATTTGAATATAACCAAAAGATTCGTTTATCGTACCATCAAACGATACAATGAAGACTCTAGTGTAGATGACAGGTCAAGAAGTGGTCGCCCTCGGTCTGTTAGGACTCCAGCAGTGATAAAAGCTGTGAAGGCGCGAATTCAAAGAAATCCCAAACGTAAGCAGAAACTGTTGGCCCTTCAGATGGGGTTAAGCAGAACCACGGTGAAAAGGGTGTTAAATGAAGACTTAGGGCTTCGGGCATATTGAAGAAAAACAGGACATCGTTTGAATGCTCGTCTAATGGACCTGAGACTGAAGAGATGCCGCGCTTTGTTGAAGCGGTACGCGGGAAAAAAATATCGGGAAATTCTTTTTTCAGATGAAAAAATTTTTACTGCAGAAGAGAGCTACAACAAACAAAATGATAAGGTGTACGCACACAGTAGTGAAGAAGCGAGCAAACGTATTCCGCGTGGCCAACGAGGTCATTTTCCATCCTCGCTCATGGTATGGTTGGGAGTTTCTTATTGGGGCTTAACAGAGGTACATTTTTGTGAGAAAGGTGTAAAAACGAATGCAGTTGTGTATCAAAATACAGTCCTGACGAACCTTGTGGAACCTGTTTCTCATATCATGTTCAATAACAAGCACTGGGTATTCCAACAAGATTCGGCGCCAGCTCATAGAGCGAAGAGCACACAAGACTGGCTGGCGGCGCGTGAAATCGACTTCATCCGGCACGAAGACTGGCCCTCCTCCAGTCCAGATTTGAATCCGTTAGATTACAAGATATGGCAACACTTGGAGGAAAAGGCGTGCTCAAAGCTTCATCCCAATTTGGAGTCACTCAAGACATCCTTGATTAAGGCAGCCGCCGATATTGACATGGACCTCGTTCGTGCAGCGATAGACGACTGGCCGCGCAGATTGAAGGCCTGTATTCAAAATCACGGAGGTCATTTTGAATAAACTTTATTGTGATAAGAATCTATGTTTTGTTAAGTTCATTTTGGTATATAAATGGTTACATAAAGAATAAAGTTGTTTCAATTATTTTATATTAAACATGTGACAGAATTTATGACCTGACTAGGTATAATTGCATTTAGTAGAGTTTCCGATATCCATATAATGAATTGTAGATATTATGTGCACGTATATGAAAAAGAAGTGGATAGAAATCCACTTCTATTTATTATTCTATTTATCAAATAACGTCAGCTAAGAATAGCTGACGTTATTTTCTCGTTTATTCTTAAGACCCTGTAAAATATTTACAAAAAAGAAAAAAATAACCATATTAAAAATCTTAAAGCGACGGACGTGAAAGCGGAAAAACGTCCGTAAGACTATAATAATATGCTTAAACCCTAGTATGTGTTATAATATTTTAGTAAAAGGTGCCTTTAGAGCATGGCTTTAGAAATCATCAAAGTCTAAATCTGAAGCACAGCTAATATATTTTTATTTACTGTTAATATTTGTTGAAATCGAGTAGCTATAGTAAAACCAAGCAGATGCAAATATAATAGCAAGATACACAGATACCGTGAGCTTGGTGAACGGAGATGTGTGGCGGTAACAGCCGCGTAACATGATTGCGTGAGCTGCATCTGACAGGGAGTCATGATACACATACCTACATGATATACATCTCCAGGGTTTCATTTACACATTACTCATTCACTCACTCATCCACGAGCTTTCAATATGTTATTTTGATATCAAAGTGTAACGTATGCTTAATTATTTGTAACTAATTTACACGTGGCCGACGGAGAGCTAACATATACATATGTACCATAACATCATTTTAACGCATAACCTTCAGTTTCTCAAAAGCAGGTATTATTATTTTACGACTATTTGAAATTTGCGATAAAAAGGCGACAATATTTGATTGTCTCTTTGTTACACAATAAAACAAGGATAAATCGTCGCGATTTAAAGTGTATTTGGTTTTTCAGTGTGTGAATATTGATAAACTAATAGACGCCCGCGGCTTCGCTCGCATTATATAGGAATAAAAAAAGCTTATGACACTTTTCAGACCTTATACTACCTACATACCAAAAGCATGATGATCCGTTCAGCCGTTTTTGCATTATGTGAATTTAAATAAACTGATAAAAAAAATAAAAACTGCTCTAACGTGTTCTGCTGTATATTTAAAGTATACCCAAATATTTTTTTCTAATTTCTTCTAAATATAGATTTTTGACCCTTTTCAGCTTTATTGTATATATAGATATAGATGAATAATAAATAAATATTTCAGGACATATCACACAGATACACGCCATCTAGTGCCATACGAAGCAAGCGCTCGTGTCAAGGGTATTAGTTAACATAAATCTCTGTAATCGAGCTCAGTCATCATGCCATAAGACAGAAAGTTTGTCAGTCGTGAGTGATACAAAACAGCTTAGAGCGAAACTTGTTGTTTTCGCCCAATAGTTGCGTGTTATTCCGCTTCTGTTATGAAAACAAGAAGAATAAATTCTGGAACATTCTACTTTGTCGTACCTACGCACAGGGGCGGATGGAGGGCCTGGAAGCCGAGCCTTTTTGGGAAATGAGTTGAAAAGCATACTAAAAAATGATTAAACTTACAAACTAATTAGTTATTAATTGTTTTTTACATCGTTTTTTTACCCAACTTGGCAACGCAAAAGAGAATAGTGTACTGTTGCTTTCCTCTACTGATTAGAAAACCTAATTTCATCATTAAATTTTAAAGTCCGCATTACAACCGCGTTCAAAGCTTTCTTGGAATACATTACTATGTTTCATAATTTGCTTCAAGTACGACTGAAAAATCAATTAAGTATGTTTGAATATTATTTTGATGAATTAGTTTCTTTTTGTTGCTATTTGCAAATATGAATGTAAATGTATAATCTTTGCAAGTAAATAGACTTACAGAAGAGTAATTATTATATAAATTGAGTGTAGTAAAAAAAAAATTAAATAAATAGAGTTTTTTTTTAATCTGAATCCGTTTCCAACTTTAGCAATATTTATGGTGGTAGGGATAAAGAATCGATATGGGAATGTAATGACTGGTACGGATCCTGTTTTTGTTTGCCACCGACGGATAGGTGAACGCTTTCATATTTTTCAAGGTCAAAATAAAAGCAGTGAATTTACAGCATTCAATTGAATTTTTAGTGTAATTTTTTTATTTGTACAGAATTTTTAGGCATTTAATTTATTAATATTTACAAGAATAACATTGACATAAAAAATTGCAATAAGACAGTTTTAAAATTACTTATTTATAAACAAGCCTGCTGATAGATGATATTGCTTGGCGGTACTTATTGCAATCAAATCGTATCATACTATTATTACAAATATTGTATAGGAGTATGTATACCTCTCAATGGCTACAAATAAATCACAATAGTTATTCTATTTTATTATACCTAATTTAAAAGTTATATTATACGTTGCTCCGATTGCCGCTTTTACTTCACAACAGAGCACCGAATTTGTGAATTTTGGTATGGTGATGCTTTTTATTCCAATACGTGAACGAAGCCGCGGGCATCCAGTAGTAATATATTAATACTTTAAGGAAAGGTCATTGAGTTCAGCTACGATTTGTTTTTATTTAACTCTTGCAATTGTTTTAAAGTTTTAACAACTTGCAAACTATCGATCTATATTTTTTGTTTGACTCGGGACGATTTTAATTGACTTGTTTTTGCTAAGACTCCGTCAGCAGAGAGTTCGATTATCGTAGATTTTCAAATCTTTTTTAAAGGGTTCGAAATTATTTATTAAATCTACTTAAAGGGTTTTTCAAATATTAAGTAAAAATTACATCAAGTTAATAACATAAATTTGGTTAGAATTTTATATAAAGTATTTTTTACATATCAACGTGCATGGAAACAATAATTTCATCGTTCTATCCTCGTTTTTATGTTGAAAATGTTACAACTGTGTTAAATCAACTATACTCGGCAAGCGAAGTGTAGGAAGATCTGTATAACGGTGGCTGGATGACATTAAAAAGTTTGAAGGAAACACCTGGGCAAGAACAGAGCAAGACAGCGATTACTGGCGTAAGAGGGAGGAGGCTTATGCCCCGCATTTGGTCTCATTAATCTGATGATGACGATGATGATGAATCAACTATTCACAATTATGGCACCAGTACTTTTATAATCTAAAGTTTATCTTCAAGTTTGGTATACCTAACCAGAAGGTGCAAAGTTTCAGTTTAAACTATTCCAATCGGCTTCCTGTCAGTTGGTGAGTGAGTTAAAGTGAGTCCCTTCCACAACTCACTAAGTAGGTTTGCGACTTCCAAAGCACTTCGTCTGAAACTACATTGTTCGACTTAATTGATTGGGTTATGAAGTGTGTTGAGAAACGAATTGAGTTATATAGGTATAATAGTATACTCGTATGTCGTCTTCAATGACGGTTTGTAACATAGGTTACCTACGTATTTCATAGATAGATAAACTCTTTATTGTTGACACATATTAAAAAACAGTACATAAAACAAATTGCATCTTAATTAGTGCCACAAGCGGCGGCCTTATCGCTGAAAGCGATCTCTTCCAGGCAACCTTCGGATGGAGAGAAATAAGCAAAAAGAAGAATGTGGTGTACAACAAAAAGGAAATAAGAAATATTACTAATACATATATTATATATACATATAAATACACAATACACATTGTTTTATTTTCTGATACGACATTCTCATATAAAGATATTTATAGCCTTAACACCCTTCTTTATTTTATTATAAATCATACAATATATACACATATTATATACACTAATAAAACTAAATAAGAGTATGTACATTTAACCTAAATCAATACACATACTTAATATAGTAAAATAGTTACTTTAGCAGGCATTTTTAATCCATCATGCTTTAAAGTTTTTAGAATGAGTTATGATATAAAATTATTTATTAACTAGTGGACGCCCGCGGCTTCGCTCGCATTATTTTATGATAAATAGTGGCCTAAACTCCTCAGACCTTATATTACCTACATACCAAAAATCATAAGAATACGTTCAGCCGTTTTTGCGTGCTGAGTTTTTAAATAAACAGCCATATTTTTTAGAAATTGTCATTTCGATTTCATTTTTTTTTATAAATATATTCAATGTTCAGACTTTCGACCCTCTTCAGCTTTAGTATAGGTATGTATATGTCGTAGGATAATTTGATACTTCGAATTTTCGCGAAAATCCTAGGGGTTTTGCGAAAACGCGGATAATTAGACATAGGCGAAAAGAGACATGTTTTGAAAGAAGTTGGCTCCTCCTCGCTTCGCTCGTCGTCGCATGTGCGTGGTAGAAAGCAACCTAACGAACCTAATCTACCTTCTGTCACAGACAAGTGACTTCGAGTGCCCTGCAACAGGACTTAAATCCTGACTTTGTCCAGTAAGATTTGATAATTTTTCGCCTATGTCTAATTATCCGCGTTTTCGCAAAACCCCTAGGATTTTCGCGAAAATTCGAAGTATCAAATTATCCTACGACATATATATATAGAAGATTAACGAAAAAGTTAAGTAGAATAAAGAATAATATGCCTATAGAAGTGTACACTATACTTTCAACAGACGTAATCACTAATATTGCTGATAGACGTTCTATCTCTCATTGTTTTGGACGTGTATAAAATATACATACATATGTAATAATACAATTGCTAAACTGTGTCTTTGTCTATTTCGAATATGGCGATCATTTAATACAATACCATGAAATGTGAATATCAGAGCAGACAATAATCACTTACTTTGAACCACGCCATCGTTGAGTCGTCGTACAACACCACCCATTCTTCTGACCAAGAGTTCCATAAGTATTTTCCTGTTAAAGATAAAAGTACATTTTCATTTCATTGTTTATTTGTATAATAATAAATAGGAACTGTTATATAATGAACATCATATCATTTAATAGGAGGAGCACATTACAATAACTCAGGGATTTTCAAATCCAGAGTAAATCTAGGCAAGCATGCAACATTGTAGACTACAGTGGTGCTTTTCATCAGGTAGGCTGTAGTAAAACGTTAGCATATTCCGTGTTAAAAAACATAACAATAAAGAAGATAAGTAAGCTGACGCCTTGTTTTTCTAACTCAGTAGGTAACATAAAGACCTTAGCGTATTCCGGATAGTATTAAAATATGAGTAAGTACTCCTTAGCAAAGCAATTTTGACCCGCAATGTGCCGTAAGAATAATAATGATTCTGTCATAAAATCATTTTATAGACCCTAAACTTCTCTTTCACACGTGTGCAACTTTGAAGGAGTGGGAAAAAGATGGGTATATTGAAAACGTAACTGTATGATGTATTTTATCGTTCCGTTATACTCTTGCAAGCTGACGTTTTTACTATTACTCGTTCGATAGGAGCTTAAGGGTCGCCTTCGATGATCGTAATTTTCTTTGAAAAAATCTAATTTAGCCACATTGTGATACATGTGCAATGCTCTAATATGCGTGTGTGTCTTTATCGAGATCGATCGATTTTGTGTCGAGATAGATTAGACCCTTGATGAACCCAAATGCTACTTTCTGTCATGGTCATAATACGGGTAGCACCTAGAGGCTAGAAAGTACATTAAATTAATGGTACAAACTTCAACTAAGAATACTTTTATTTAAACTTTTGTTTGTATAAAACTTAAAAGGTAAAAAAATCTTATCTTCATAGTACATAAATAATTGATTTTAGCGTTACTTAGCCAAAACGTATCGGAAAGTACAAAAATATTTGAATATATGAATATTAATGACTTACGTTTGTATCGTAGCATGTATCCGCCCTTGATTTGTGTGCCGCCGTGTTCTGTAACAAGAATAGAGTATATAGATAAACATTTTATATGAAAACATACAAAAATGCAGAATAGAAAAACTATTTATACTATTTTCACAAGTGGCGACCTTATCGCTAAGATTTATATCATTCTGTTGACTTTTGATGGAGAGGATCATAATAATATTTAATTATGATCTAAATATGCTGATTTTTGAAAAATTTAACTGCCTAATTCTATATGAATATGTGACATGTACTACATTTTAATTAAGTTTGACAAACCAATCGATGTCTGATACAATCGGTTGCGCCAGGACACCACATTATCAAAACACAACATCAAATTTTACGCGAACCAACCGCCATCATCCATTAACAAACCACTCTATATTACAATAATTACCTTACATACTTTACAAGCGAAATAATTGAATCCATCCTCGGTTTACTCGGGTTATTACCCCAATAAAAAGTCCTCGCAACTTTTTAACGAGGCAGCTAATAACCATATTTTTAAGGTTAGAGGATGTGTCTCCCTAAGGCCACATATAGAGGGGTTTAGGCTGTGACGTCACTGGAGAGGGACACCTGACCTCTCGCATGATTTCCTCGGGGAAGGTGAGATCACTACATTTTGCTGCAAATGTATGAACTTGGACTGGTACTGGCTCTCGAATGAGAGGGTCATAATTTTTATAAAAACAGTGGAGGAAATTGGAGGCGAGAAATGTACGGTAGCGTTACACATGACATTGATTATATTGTTTGTGTGTAATAAAAAAGTATTCAAGGACAAATCATAATCAGCCCGTATCCATATCATCATGTAACCAAGCCATCTCTTCAGTAGTCCACAAGTACGGTCCATGTAGTCTGTCTCTTGAAACCGGTTCCATCTTAAGTCCTTTCGGCACTGCAGAGCGACGGATCATAGGATTTGATTATGATTTTTTTATTATGGTTGTATAAGGCCCCGTAGGTGCTGTGTTACTTTTTACCGAGTCATTGTGTATATCTTTAGATATTTAAACAACCAACCGATACGATTAAACATCGCAAGAAGAAGCATCCTATACAGAAGCACTATTACTGTTAGCTACAACTACCTATCAAGTCGAGAGATGATTGCTCCAACCCTCAACAATAATATCCAGCATGAAGGATACTTTCTGATTGGACAGAACTAATGATGAGATATCGTTGTGTTAATTAAAGATGCCTACGAGATGAGGTATCTTGGATCCATTCATGCCTACGGGATGAGGTATCTTGGATCCATTAATGCCTACGAGATGAGGTATCTTGGATCCATTCATGCCTACTAGATGAGATATCTTGGATCCAGTCATGCCTACGAGATGAGGTATCTTGGATCCATTCATGCCTACGAGATGAGGTATCTTGGATCCATTCTTGGCGTAATGCCAGGATTTGGTTTTTATTGGTTTCGCTTGAAATTGGGGCAAAATGTTAAAGATAACAAATCGGGATTAGCTATTAGATTAGATTAAAGTTTTTTAGAAAAATAAATAGAGCGTTATTTATATTATGATAATTGTTGCATTAATCAATAGTTTTTTTGCTTATGGAATTTATTTTGTTAAATTTAATTATTGTAAGTATAATAAAATTGTTTACAACCCTTCAGTTTAAACTATAAAATATAACAAATGATATCCCCCGAGAAATCCTTATAATGGGGTACTGGGAGAAAATTGCATAAATATATACATACATATGTACTAAATATACAAATTTCACCCAGTTACAAACATGATATTTGGCTAGACCAACATTCCCTATAGAAATTATGCCTTATTCAACTCGTAACCACTGATTCGCATGAGTTCGACCTAAAAGCGTCACCCCTAATCCTGTGGGCTTACTACAAGTATCTGAGCAGTATTGAAACAAGACTGATTTACTCGCGGGCTATAATCTTCAAAGCGAGAATGAATCGACTTTACTGGGTAATCACACTTCGTCATAGACCGTAATGAACGCTTACCATCAGGCGAATTATGGTCAAATGCAAACCATTCCACGTAAAAAAATATCATTTTTTCAGCAACGTACAGGCATAAAGTACACCTTGTGTTAAATGCATATACGAGTATCAGTAACATAAGCAGTATTAGGTACCTACTTTTTTAAACTAATACGGGTTTGCATTTGGCCATAGTTTGCCTGATGGTACTGCAGTCGCCTAAGTAATACGGTCCGCTTAGGGACCTATTGCGTGGAGCTTTTGTTGTTAACAATATGTAACTATTACGGTTTTGTTGTTAAGTTAATAAGAAATTTTTAGCACAAACACATGTTTTCGTCGAATCGATACTTATTTAAATTTTATTTTACTTTGTAGTGGAAACGAAATACTACTGCAATGAGAGTGCTTAGGATAAATTGTAGTAAGAACCCTGAAGTTATTTTCTTGAGGCGCTAAATCTGTCTCAGTGATTTGGTTACAAGTTTCCCGACTTATTCTTATCTCTCTAACTTTAACGATGGAGAAAACTTTGCTTGGAATCTATGGACGCTTCCTAGTTACATATATCTGGTTGGATACTAACTGCCTTGTTATAAAAAAACAAGTGCTACGGTCTGTTCTGGCAGGCTTGATTGAAAGCCAGTTAAAATACAATGCAGTTATGCATCTGTCATCACTTTAGGTCATTGTGTCGCATGTATTACTTCAGGTGACCTAGAGGTCAAATGACAAACTGTAAAAAAATCGTAATAAATTCCACCATATTTCTCTGAAAAGACTTTGGAATAGGCAAAATATCAATGTTAAAATGATAAATTTCTTACTACGGACATTTTCTTTCTGTATTTAAATTATTATTATTATAACTGAAACTCTGGAGAAATGTGTAGTGTTTTTCCGCTGCGACTGCTCCTTAAGCGACATCAAACAACAAACTTGATGTCGGTTAAGGAGCAGTTGCAGCGGAAAAACACTACACATTTCTCCAGAGTTTCAGTTACAATGGATTTCCACAAAGTAACGCCTGATTCAATATCTTATTATTATTATAATAAGATTCACAAAAAGGAATTGATACAACTAATTGAATCACTATAAGTAGCTAGGCCACGCTAAATATATTATGTAAATGTAAGCTAAATAAGTAACACTAATCGAGTTTTCTTACCCAATCTAATTTAAGCAACACCATTTCGCAAGAATACTAACTATACAGAATAAAACCTTACAAATCCCGAAAAAAGCCCACCTAATCAAAATTCAGAGCTTTGATCGTGGTACAAAGCTTGTCGGCGGCAAAAATACCCTTAGCTCGGAACTCCAGGGCAGGCGAGTCTATTGTGGTAGGTAGCCACAAATAACGTAGTGCTAACAAAGGCTATTCTCGAGCAAACAAGAAATTTTCCAAGGGAAAAGGGCGGCTGGCGCGTGAGCTGAATGCTCCATCGGTGAACGCACTCAGGGAGATAGGCGTAAAATACTAGTTTGTCTTTTTATTTTATCCAGCCATGCCCCGTGGAAAAATATATTTGTTTTAAGGCAGAGTATAGAATCTATACTATATCATGCATACCAAATTTCATACAAACTGGTTTAGCTACAAAAACGTGAAATAATCTTCACGTTTGCAAATATATACAGATACACACTAACATACGTTCTCTTTTAAAATATTGGACTAGTGAGATATGATGGTAGGATGATGAAAAACTAACCTCTTAGTTACTACGTCCAGAGTAAATAGATTTCTTCCAGGTAACCTTAGACTACAGCGGTGCTTAACATTAGGCCGGCTGTAGTTAAATATAAGCCTATTCCGGCTTAAAAAAACTTAGTTATCAAGGCTACCTGAAACACGTGTACCTATGACGTCACAACACCCCCCTTCCTTACTTCGTCCTCTAGCATAAAGATTAATGGGGATACACACGGCGTTTAAATTGCGTCGCGGACTGGGTCGCGGTTAACGCTCTTATTTTGGAAATAGCGACGCTATTGTCGTTTGTTTTGTTCGAGAAATTAATTGAAAGAATCTGGGCCACTAATAAACGTGGCTGATATTTTTAGAGGTTTATCCATTTTCGTTATAGCGCTGGAAGAAAATAATTGAAATTAAAACAAGATGTAAAATTAGTCTCAGTAATATAAATTGGAAATTATAACGTGTTATATATTATAACTCTTAATAGTTAATATTGTGTATTTAACTAGGAAATTTTGGAGATGAGTTGAAAACAAAGACAAAAATTAAACACAACATGGACGTCATTAAGCGTTTTACTATTGCAATACAATTATATATTTGTAGTTGTTGATCGTAATCATCTTCTTATATATAAAAATGAATCGCAAAATGTGTTGGTAAGCGCATAACTCAACAACGCCTGGACGATTTGGCTAATTCTTTTTTTTTAATTCGTTGAAGTTCAAGGATGGTTTTAACGGCGAAAAAAATCGAAATCTCGATCGAAATAATGCCGGAAAATCTCTAGAAACCACCCTTTTCTTTTTCCCATACAAACGTTTTCTAACTAACTAAAGAGTAAAAGAGTCAACAAACAGGATGAAGTCTGTCGGGCCCGCTAGTTAAATATAACAATCTCTATTTCCAATTTAAATTTCTCCACAGGAAATGCTTTCAAACAATTGTTTCTTTACGTAAATTTGGCACTATTAATTTATAAAATATCTCGCTAATTTAAATTGCATTATATATGTCAATGTCACCGAAAAATAACAAGATCCGTACGTTTATAAATTTCCTAGGAAAATGATAAACTTTCGTAAGATTCTAAACGGGATATAAATTGTATAATTTTACGCTCATGTTTTCGCTAATTTATGAATTTACGACATCTGGTGGTAAATTTATAAACTAACGGATATCCACCCGTAAGATTCTAAACGGGTTGACCAATCACAAAAGAGATTTTAATTTTACGCTTCTTTAGAATACGGAAAATAACACACTGCGCTCTAATTGGCCGATGTCGACAGTGACCATGTTTGTGTTCATAGACTTAGAAACAATCAGAATTGCCAAAGTTTTTACTTTAAAACTAGGTAGGTAATGTAATACAGGGTTACTTTTTTATTTATTATGCTAATGCCCCCTACTTCACTCAACCAAAATAAAACATCGGAAATCGTATTCTACGATATTAAAGAGGTTTATTAAGAACTAAAAAAGAAACATAAAATAAAAACCGGCTTTCTGCCAAATTAAAATAACAGAGTAAAAAGGAAATTGAAACTTAAAAGTTTATGTAAGTACACCTACTACAAGATTATCGATCCTCTGCTTACTGCAACATGTTAAAGATTTATGGCACCTCGAATTACTCAAAATATTAGCCTTTTTACAATTGCACTTATTAGATAAACATTGTCCCTTCAAGTTTTTTTGCAGTTGCATTTCTTTATTCTTTACCCACGCCCACCAAATGTAGAAGACATCGCAGATATTGTTCTTAATGGTAACTTATAAAATATAGCACATAAAAAATGAAAGTCATGGTCGAATAATCGAACCTCTGGTAAATCATCAGGCCTTCTTTGTATAGTTCATTCCTTTTCTCTATGACTCTGCCGACCACATTCTTGCTATTTAAAGGCCCTCTATCAACTTTTAGAACTTTGACTAACACAGTAGCACCAACATCAGTATTTTTAAATTTCTTACATGAATGTGCTGTAATTTTATCTGCTCCTCGTTTTAAATTCAAGTGCGAGTCCTTCCTTTCTCTGAGGATGTTTGCTTCGGTTGCGCACAAATTACATTCGTCATTGTTATCGGTTGTCCCTCCACAGATTATGTGTGTGATACGTTTACATTTAATACACGTATGGGCCCCTGATGATTCATTGTTATATGTGCATATGTGACAAAACAATGTATCTGATTCGCCTACTTTTTGAGGATTCTCGATTTTGGGTGCAAAGTCGTGTAAAGTTTGTCTGTGGGCCGATGTCCCAAAACTTTAGCTTTGTTAAAACCTTCTATCATTTTGATGATATTTTGAATTTTTCCATCTGTCCATTCCAAATTCTTGCTATTTTTGTCATGGCTACTATAAAACTTTCGTAGCTCTGTGGTAAATTTCACTTCGTCAACAAATTGTGTGATATTTACCGAACTATTTTCATAATTTTGGCTGTCCGCAGCTTTTAGGTAACTCATTATGGGCCTAGTTTAATAACCTTAGCGAAATAAAACTATTTTCAAAGTCCAACACTAAAAAAATTAAAAACTAGAAAAACGCACGAGCTAACGATTTGTTTACGTTCCGTGGCGAACAAGAACGGTGAAGTGAAGAAGGTCAAGAAGGTGGCGAGGAAGGAGAAGAAACACGTGACTTATTCAACCAATCAGAGCGTACATGATGTTTGGTTATTCCTTGCTTATTATTTTACGCGTGAGTTTGGTAAGTTTATCAATTGACGAAAATGTGGGCGTAAATTAATTCACTTTATCTCTCGTAGAACAGCACAAGCCTTTAATGCATGTGACGTTTTCCAAAAAACTGATCATAAAATTTCATAACACCAAAAGCAAATGTTAGAATTACCTTGACTTATATTGAGGGAAACAAAGGTGGAACGTAAAAAAAGAATAAACAGCGCAAGACTGTATTTTTGGCATAAAATGCAATGTGGTGGGTTCTAACATTAAACTAATGATGATAATGAGTCAAATTATTGTTGAGATAATACATACAAAATACAAATATATCAATCGGTAGGTACGAGTAATACCACATTCTACTAATCTTTATTTACCTACAATAATAATACATAAAAACAAGGGAAGAATAACTAAACATACTATAAACATACTATAACATCTAACAACAACATAAAAAGGGGGGTACTAAGAAAATCTTTAGAAAACCCTAAAGATAGTCTAAGTCCTCCAGCTCAATCGGTCCACCTGTATCTTTAATACCTGTATCTTTTTTCATGTCAATTTCAATAAGAAACTACCGGAACTACTGAACGACACATTTTAAATTCACAATAAATAAACATACGATTATTTCGACCTATTTACATACAATACTTGTCTAATTGATTAATTCACCTTGGAAATTATGCAAATTGATTATTCCGCACACTCATTATTTAATCAGCTGTTGTTTTAAACCTACTTCAAAAAAAGGAGGTTATCAAGTCTTCTGAAAGTATTCAATTTAAATTTCAAGAATTCTTTTTTATTCTACGGGGATAGTTTTCGAAATGATCCCAATTTTTTTTTCTGTAGTTTTAGTACTTTTGAGAAAAAAACAATAAATCAACAAATTGATAAGGTTTACGCAAACTTATTTTACCTATACTACCAAAACGACTAGTCGGATTTTGAAACAGTTTTCTGTGATGTGTTGAGGTTTAATTGATGCATCTTTTAAGCTATGTACTACGGTGACAACTCACCAGGGGGCGCTGCTGTATACATTATATCTTCTGAATTATCAGCCCGATTTTGATGCGGTTTTCTCTAATAGGCTTAGATTTGTTTAGAAAATGAGTTAATTTATGTGATTCGTTGATTACTCACTAGAGGGAGCTTCATACATACATTTGTTAGCGCTTAAAACTAAAAGTGCTAGACCGATTCTGATGCTGATTTCAACATTGAGTTTGTTGGTGATCGGGGTAGTATGAAACCATATAATACTTATAAAAACATCTTAAAAAAATTTGCGCTCGCTTCGTTTGCACCTGGCTTGCTTCACTCACCCACTTTTGCTAAAACTACAAAACTAATATGGATGCTACTTTCACCATTGACTTTATTGTTGATCGGGTTAGTATGGTTCACTAGAATATTAAAAGTGATACAAATTTTCGCGCTCGCTTCGCTCGCTCACTCTGGCTACAACTACTAAGCTAATATGGATGCTACTTTCAACATTGACTTTATTGTTGATCAGGTTAGTATGGTTCACTAGAATATTGAAAGTCATAAAAATTTTCGCGCTCGCTTCGCTTGCGCCTGGCGCGCTGCCACTAATCCTGATAGGTATTGTAACGACTGGCACCGACAACAAATATTACGGATTTCAATGAGAATACTTATATGATTGTAAGTTTCAATAATTTGATAGATTCTTTACTCCCAATTCTGAATTTGAAGTCACAAAATAGAAAATAAATTATTTATTAACTTTTTAGTGACACTTGAAGGTTTTTGATTTTTTTGAAATAAATTTTATTTTTAGTATGTACAAAGATTTATATTTTTTAAACTTTGTTGCAGCTTTACATTAAATTGTATTATTTGATGCTGTATCGGCAACGAGAAAATCAATGTGGCAGAATTTCTGTTGATACCATAGAAAGTAGTAGTTTAGTGAAAAATAACAATAAACTTAACTGAATCATCGTTAAATTGTAGGTCCTGGTTGTTTGTCATGGTACGGCAGTCGTTAAGCCATAGGGCGGGCGGCTTGATAAACTCTCGACACCAGAGTTGGCCACTCTCATTCGATAACAAGGAGACCGCATCATCAAAAATACATATCTTACGTTTCTTTTTATATCCCGGTTTCTATCCTTTTTTGGAATGAATTAATTACTTAACTTAATAATAAAATTTTATCGCTTTAAAAGTATATATTGTGTTGATTGCATGAACTCCCTGTATACACAAAAATTAAGAAATTATCATAATTAAAATTCTTATAAAATTTCACAAAAGGCATAACACATAACTAAATTTAATTTAATCTCATTAACATTCCAAATTAATCATTGTAGTCAATAAGGATATTTCATTATTGTGGTAAACTAGGTGACTGCTAAGCGGAAGCAGTCAGTCGCAATATTATATGCAGTTTGGCAGCATGAAGAAATTGCAAATATTTCAGTCTGATATAAAATGGAAAACTTTCTTTTCGATGACGTTGTTTCACGTTTTTGGTGTATATTGGAGCTATATGTACGCTTTTCCCGCAAAATGGCAGACGGTGCTTTTCGGTAAGTTTTATTTAATGTTATTAAAATGTAAATAGTTATTGTTTACCATCAGGCAAACTATGGTCAAGTGCAAACCTGCTTTAGTTAAAAAAAAATAGTACTTACAAACATTTAAAAAATGCATTAGTATCAAATTGAGCGATTTCTTTATTATTATAGTTAATGTTGTGTAACTTGGCCGTTGACTGTACCCACTAACGTACTCGTATAAAGAATGGTCAGATATATTTTTTGTACTTTCTCTCTCTCTCTCTCTCTCTCTCTCTCCGTTTCCTCACGATGTTTTCCTTCACCGCTAAGCAAGTGCAAATCTACACATAACTTGAAAATAAAAGTCATTGGTGTAGGGCCGGATTCGAACCAGGGTGCGTCTGTATGAAAAGCAGACACTGGAACCGTTGAGCCCCACTCGCTTCATTTCTTTGTACTAATCGACTCCAAAAAAGTTATCAATAAAGGTTGTCAATTAAACTGAATGTTTTTAAATACTTTTTTCAGCGTATACGGTAGGCTTCGTGAATGGTCTAGGCGTGACCGCGGGCGTACACCGCCTCTGGACACACAAGTGTTACAAAGCTGCTCTCCCCGTGAGAATATTCCTTATGCTGGCTTTTGCTTCCGCTGGACAGGTAAGAAATAGACCAAACAAATTTAGTTTACTATAAATCCCCAAGTTCAATCCAATGTCTTCTTGTTGTTTTTGTATCCACCCCAAATCCATGTAAATTTATAATGTAAAATCATTAAAAGTGTTGCTATCATATCATATCGAACATATAATTTATTATATGTTCGATATGATATGATAGCAACACAGGACAATTTCAGACAGTGTAAGCCCATTAAGCTTACACTGTCTGAAATTAATGAAAAATGAAGTGACGAATTATTATGTTATTAAAACAGATAAAAACAAAACACAACCAACATTATTGATAATCTAAAAATAACGTAACGTATTTTTATTTTCCTTAAGTACCATAGACACGCACCAAGACTTTAGACGTATGCATTCTTTGTTTGTTTTCTTATATATTTATAAAATCTATCATTATAGAACAGACCTCTCGTTTTTATCTTTTTTATAGAACTCGATCCACGACTGGGTGCGCGACCACCGCGTGCACCACAAGTTCAGTGACACCGACGCCGACCCTCACAACATCAGCCGCGGGTTCTTCTTCGCTCACGTGGGCTGGCTCATGATGAAGAAGAAACCCCTGGTGCTGGAGAAGGGACGCCAGATCGATATGAGCGATATTCTGGCAGATCCCGTCTGTGTCTTTAATAAGAAGTACGTTTTGCAGAATTTAAGTATCTTTTGAGCGTTTCCGTGGGTAAACTGATACGTTGTAGGTGTTCGATACTAAGTGGACTGTATGGGGTTGATTTTGACGTAACAGAATTGATGCAAAGAGGGCAATCATAAAAAGCATTCACCAACCTTTCATCCACGACGCTGCTTCTCCGGGGATAGCCTCCGTGATGCGCGACAGACGAATGGTGCTGCACCTGCTCCTCTTCTATACGAATTCCTTTAGTTCTGTTCCAGAGTCACGGACTCTGAAGTGCTGGGGTGTCACGGACACAACCGACGCGCACGGCGCGATCTTGGCAACTTGGTGAAGTGCTGGTGTGTCACGGACACAACCACCGCGCACGGCGCGATCTTGGCAACTTGGTGAAGTGCTGGTGTGTCACGGACACAACCACCGCGCACGGCGCGATCTTGGCAACTTGGTGAAGTGCTGGTGTGTCACGGACACAACCACCGCGCACGGCGCGATCTTTGCTACTCCCCGGGTCTGCGACGCGCAGACGTCCGGTCGGCTCTTGCAATTCACAACTACCCTCACTTGCATCAAATACTGCTATTAAAACCCAACAGTAGGTCTTAGCTGTTTTTCACATTATGTCAGTCGTTAAGCTATATCAGAGGCCCTTAGGGCGTGATATGAGAAGCCTCAACAACAGAGTTGGCCCCTCTCATGTGAACTTATTTAATTATTGCATAAATAATAAAATAGTGACACAAGGTCGAAAATGGCGTACCATGACCTTATAAATATTATTTGTTTCTTATTAATGAAGTTCAATGTTTTTAGTAACAACAGTTGCCCTTTGTTTTTCTATACGTAAGTACTAAAAATTTGAAACGAGCAAAGCGTTAATAAACATAACTAACTAGCTGGTGCCCGCGACTTTGTCCGCGTGGTATAGTTATTACCATAAAAACGGTTCTAGTGAGTTAATCTTAAAAGATAGATAGATACTGTTGTGAGAATTTTGTTAGATCATTTTAAGAGGAACAATTCTTTCATACATATTTTTTTGATATCTTGAACCATTTTCACAGCGCATGCAACGGAAGCCCTCAAAGATGAATAATTTTCCCTGTTTTTTCCACATTTTCCATTGTTTCTTCGCTCCTATTAGTTGCATCGTAATGTTATATAGCCTAAAAGCCTTCCTCTATAAATAGTCTATTCAACACAGAAATATTTTTTCAATTCGCACCAGTAGTTCCTGAGATTAGCGCGTTCAAACAAACAAACAAACTCTTCAGCTTTATAATATTAGTATAGATTGATTGAGATTTGAAGGAAAGATGTGAATTTTGGTTAATCTATATTGTCCCACTCCTGGGCAAAAGTCTCTCCCAAAGGTCTTAGGAACCGTTCTTAATCTTAGCTTTCTATTTACTTATTGACAATGTTACTTAAAATCTATCCTTCGTTGCAGGTACTCGGGCTGGCTCTCCCTACTATTCTGCTATCTCCTACCGACTGCGTTTGGCGTATTTGTGATCGGAGAGAGATGGCAGTGCGCAATCGCAACTATCTCCTTCATTCGCGTCATGATAAGCCTACACACTGAACTATCTGTTAACAGCTTCGCACATATGTTTGGAAACAAACCTTATGACAGGTAAAAATAAATCTATACATACTTACATATAAAAAAGGCCAAGAGGGTTAAAAACTTGAACATAAAAGATATTAGAAAAATAAATGGCTAGATACACCTTTAATCCTTAACAGTAGACTTGTCTGGTGGTCTGTTTGTACGTTTATGTGTTTGTCTGTTTAGTTAACCGTTCATAGCGTAAAAACGGCTGAACGGATCATCGTGATTTTTGGTATGTACATAGGTAGTAGATATTCCGGGACATTCCACACAGTGCCATCTAGTTCCAGACTGAGCAACACATGAGTATTAGATAGATAATACTTATATATTTTTCCTTTGTAATGACATACATAAATGAGAGTTCGATATGATTACTTTCATGTTTGGTACTAGAATGAGGTAGTAATTAGGTATAAAATATTATTAATTTCCTTTCCAGGAAGATCAATCCCACCGAAAATCAGTACGTCGCTGCAATGACTCTAGGTGAAGGCTGGCATAACTACCATCACATGTTCCCAAACGACTGGAAAGCTGCAGAATACTTCCACCTCACAGATGGAGCCACTATCTTCATCAAAATCTGTGAGAAATTAGGACTAGCTTGGGACTTGAAGGAACCAACCCCAGAGTTAGTGGAAAAAGTCATCAATGAGAGATGCAAGGCAGAAAGTATGGAGAAGATACTTCAGAATGTTATTTTAAGACCCAGATTGGTTCGGGTACCTGGCGCGTGAATGTGTTTTTTTTTACAAATTAGCTTTCTATAAACTAATTTTCACATTAGTGTTTTTACATTAGATTAAAAATCTGCTTTTTTACAAACTAATTTTCACATTAGTTTTCTTTTTGTCAATTATCAAGTCAAATATCATCACTGTACACTTTTTGACGAAAACAATTGACGAAGAAAGAAACGAATGTCAATGCTTGGAAGAGATATATCATTATATCACGTTGTGCTTATGAAAACATTGAATAGGGATGGTGGGTAATAAAAAAATAAAAAATATTTAATTAGTACCAAATAGTAGTGCACTGGCTCAAATTATTATTTTTTGTTTATCGGAAGTGTGCATAAATATAGATCGTACTTCCTGACACAAAAAAAAACATATAAGAACGCTGAAAATCACCTTAAAATGAGTCATCATCATCCTTCAGCTATATTATAATCAATAGCTCAGGTTTTATACGATATCTCATTATACCTACTTATGAATACAATATAGGAATATATATAAGTACAATGGACTTGAAATCGCATCATAAGTCAACGCTCCTCAAAATACATCAGAATGGAATCAGAATAATCAATCACAGCGTTGGTGATCAATATGGTTCGTCTGCCGTCCTCTGGTAAAGGAGCCTGCAAACTATGCGGGCTGGATCTTGTATATATTTAAAATTGACATATACTTTATCTCGGAAAGAAGTAGTGAAGATTCGTCGTGTAAAGTGTAAGACATTCGATTTTCACGACAACCTTTGTATGAGAAAAAAAATACTCAGTCTTCGTACTTTAGTGGTAGGTATGCATGTGATAATGTTGTTGAGGTTAAGCGACTGGCTAAACATTCGTAAGCCGATATATCGATCGATATCTGCATATCATATCAATGAAGTCATTTATGTGTATGTAGATTTTATTATCGCTTTTTTGATTCCTTGGGAAAAGTTTCTTCTTTTAGCATAGCAGAAGAGGGGTTGAAAAAACCACAGATTGGAGGCCAGCTCCAAAACTTTAGTTACTTTTTTCATCGATGCAGTGTGCAAACTCCTTTCTCCTGAAAAGCTCGACTGGCAGGTGGCAGCACAGACAGTTGGCCCGATATTGGTTTTATGTTAATGAGTATTTGCCATATCTAGAATCTAGACGAGGGCCAGAGAGCAGGGCCTTTGTATAAACTGCCTTGATCAATGATTCACTCATTATTTTATAGGAGATACGTTTATATTTTATACTAGTGGACGCTCGCGGCTTCATTCGCATTCCTAAGACCTCTTACTACCTGCATACCAAACATCTTGATGATCCGTTCAGCAGTGTTTGCGTTATGAGCGTTTAAATAAACGGATAAACTGTGACACATAAATTATTAAATGTCACACAATTAATACATAATTAAATAAATCAAAATTAAATGTCAGACTAAATAACCCGCCCTTAATCGTTTCCGGTGCAAATGTGCCCATCAAGCTCGCTGCGTTTCCGCGCTGAATGGCAATAGCTAGCCTTTGCACGATGCAGAGCCGGAGTCACTAGGCGTATCTTTAAGCTTCTGCCCAATTTTCTATATGAATGTCTTCACAGATAAATAGATAAACAGACAAAAATTATAAAATCAGCTGAAACGTTTTATTATCGATTTAAAGTATATCCAAACTTTTTTATTCTTCAGCTTTATTACATGTACTTATAGATATCGATTTACTAAGGAAAGTAAAATGAGTGTAACTAGTAATAAACATTGTTTAATTTATGTATTTACTGAACCTCGTTCAATCTTAATCCAGCATATGAACATGTCACAAGATAAAATGTGAATTTAAATTCAACCTGCTTAACATCAAGCAGGCTATAGTCAAACGTAAGCCTATATAATGTAAAAAAAAAAAAAAAACCTAATGCGAACCTTTCATCCAGCGTGGTAATGCGGCCAGTATGCTGGGCACGCTGCCCTCTGGTAGTGGGCTGGAGCACTTAGATTATCTTTAGGCTTTTCTAAGATTTTCTAAGTGCCCCTTTTTGTAGTAGTTAGAAGTAGTATGTTTAGTTTTTCTTCCCTTGTTTTTATATTTTATTATTGTAAATAAAGTTTTAGTTACCTAAATCCTAATGCGATGGCACCTACAGGTATGGTACAAAGTATTACTAACGTTCTAATATCAGTGTAAATAATCAATGCCTAAACATCTCAGCATTAAAATCACTACGACATCTAATACATAAATGAGAATATAAAAAAAAAATATAGAGAGTTAAGAATAAAAATCCTATAAGTATACCGAAATCAAGGAATCTTCAACAGCGTGATAAAATCATAACTGCTACTTCAGTGTTGAATCTCCGCTACTCCAGCTGTCGATGGAGCTGGGTCGGGCTCGAGTGGCTTCCACTGAACCAGCCGATAAAGGTGCCCGACCACTCCTTGCTCAATATCGGAACCAGTAGTTACTTAATAGACGCCTCATAGGAAAAAAATAGAGGAATCTGGTTCATAAATTGTTAAACTAATACCATACTCGTATTAGTTATGAAAGCCAAAAGTTTGTAAATAAATAAATAAATATAGGTTGGAATCCTTCTTAATTTGAGACGATTTGGTTGACGTTTGATATCTAGTTATTTGTAGACTAGCTGGTGCGCGCGACTTCGTCCGCGTGGAATAGTTATTACCATAAAAACGGTTCTAGTGAGGTAACATTAAAAGATAGACATATACTGTTGCAGACATTTTGTTAGATCATTTTAAAAGGAATAATTCTTTCATACATATTTTTTTGATATCTTGAACCGTTTTCGCAGCACACGCAACGGAAGCCCTTAAAGATGAATAATTTTCCCCGTTTTTTTTTCACATTTTCCATTATTTCTTCGCTCATATTAGTTGCAGCGTGATGTTATATAGCTTAAAGCCTTCCTCGATAAATGGTCTATCCAACACAAAAATATTTTTTCAATTCGCACCAGTAGTTCCTGAGATTAGCGCGTTCAAACAAACAAACAAACTCTTCAGCTTTATAATATTAGTATAGATTACAATCTGGATATTATAATAATATGTATAATATAGTTTTCATCGCAGCCCGCCACGCACCGCTATTCAATATAAAACCATTAAAATTTACATTATATACCGACGGTAAAGTAAATACAATGCATACATAAACAATTATGGTAATTGGAATTGTGAAAACAAAACAAATTAAAAATACCCCACAAATGGTATGTTGTAACAGGTAACATATGATGAGAAGTATGAACCCTGCACTAGGTTGGCCCGTGTCGTGGGAAACGTGTTTACGAGTATCTATTGAGAAAACTGCTTAGTGAGGAGTTTCAATTTTATTCAGTGTACGATCAGAATCAGCTCGCTATCGGTTGTCGTAAACCGTTGATGCTTCTCAAGAGCTTTTGCATAAAGACTTGAGGGTCGAGGGTCCGTCGTGAAAATATCATTACGCTTTGTCAACGCTTAATGGCTGTTTTTGAGCTTCAAGTGATAAACTCGTCTTATCGGGACCCGACTATAAAAATAGATGGAAGTTATATGTACCTAAGTAGTTATGTGTAAACATTTCGGAAGAGAGTCTATTAAAATTATGCACAACTAGCATGTATATTTTTCACAGTAGCTGTATATCATAAAAAAGAACATGTGTACAAATTATATCATTTGCATTTTGAGAAATGATTCGTTGGGAATAAATCAGAATTCAAATGGTCATAATCATAACCTTGGCTAGTAAAAATAACAGACAGAACAAAACGGAAAACAGGTAAACTGCTTAAAATAGTATTATTTGTATAAGTAACGAACTCTGTTGGAGTAGGTAGGTATGTCTAGAGTTTTCTCTGACAATAGGTACGTAGAAAATAGGCAATCGTTTAACATCCATTTCTTACGAATTATAAAATGAATGATGATAGCCGTTGAAGTACACCATATATGTACCTACTTACAATTGAAATTAATTCATGCATAATAAAAAAGCAAGCGAACAAACTGATAGCCTTCTTAAAGCATTCGAAAATTTAATTTAGTTTTACCACCAAACATTTAATAATATTAAATTTGCTATTGCACGTATAAAATCAATATATTTCTAGCTATTTTCCAATATCCTACAGCAATTAAACTTTGCCCAAAATCTGTTCCCTATTTCGTCAAGTTTGAACAATGTCCTGAATAAATAAAGGAAGTAAAGACACTCTTCGGGAAGTTTTACCGTGTTTATCCAATGTAACTCAAAACTAATGCCGTAGCGTCCGCACAAGATTATTTAGTACACGACTGGAGGCAGCACTTTCACCACGTTTTCAACTTATAATAATTTATGCTAAAGAATTTTAACTCCTTATGAATGTCACGTCTAAATGCTTCCACATTTCAGATCACACACACCCCTCGCACACAAATAATGCTCGTGATTTGTTACGATACCGGAAACAGTAGAATGCTGGCGAATGCTTAGTCGCAGTTGGTCGCTAAAGAGTTAAACTTCGTTCAACAATGTATCCGTTGAACAACTCGTGGTTTTTTTCGTCTAAGTTATGTTTCTATAACCCTATAGACCAAGTAGTCGTAGCACGTATTGATTTTTGTGACGTGCCTTTTGTGAATATTTTCCCTCATATTCCAAAAAATGTTTGTAATTACAATAATGTTTCAAACGCAATTATTTATATAGGTACCATCCTTTCAATACAAGTACTGTATAAACTTCATAGGCACTTAGTCCCTTCCTGCGTAGTTTCCCAATTACAATCAAAGTACCCCGCTTTGTCCTGTCTCGTGCCTCGTCGCGCCTCGTGGTGCCTCGTGATGCCTTGTAGGTAATTGAAACCGTCATTCAGTGCGCAGTTGCACTTCTTGATCTTGTTTTACAGGAATATGGGACAGGTATTTTTATGAAACGTACTATAGGTTCATGATTGAATGTAGCCTGCCTTAATGGTAGCTTGGTACATATCTTTATTAGTGGATTCCCACAGCTTCGCTTGCGTTGTGTAAAGTAGCTAAAATCACTTTCACGGCTATATACTACTTATGTACGGAATTTCATAAAGATCCGTCGTCCGCTTGAGGCGTTAAGGAAAAACAAACAGATTAACAAATATACTTATATTTTATGTGAGTAACTATACTTACTCACTCGTTTAAAATATAATTATAATTACATACTTAAACTAGTTAACTTATTGAAAACTCGTGTACTTAACACATGTTTATGAAAAACGATTGGTTCTATTTCATATCATATTTTAATATGAAGCATTAGTGTGTACGTTAGTCTGTTTGTTTTTCTTTCATGCCTCGATGGATCTTAAATTTGATTCTGATTCAAAATTGAAGAAATTGTTAAAAAAAAAAGTGTTTCTGTAGGGTATGGACCGTGACATGCATATTTTTCATTTTAAAATGCTGTGGCTGAAACCGTGCGCATCTACTAGAAATTATTACAATAATGGATGAAATCAATCTTCGACCACAGCGCTAATTCTCCAAATTTATTTCCCGGTGTAATTTCCCGGGTGGCTGTCAGAATGTCCGTAATACTCTCTTCACAGTCGACTGCACTCTTCGCAGCCACAGTTATTAAGTTCGCCAAACAATTTCACTCTTGAACTGGAGCCCTAAAACGTAGACATTATCTAAGCGACGCCTAATTAAAGTCCAGGCGTGGAGTGCTAAGAGTGTTGTACGGAATATTTTATGCTTGTCAGTGTTGCTATAGACACTATTGTACTAATTTCCGTTACATTTGAATAATTTCTTACAGACGACTGAGGTTTACCTACATATCCTCTATCCAGTTCTGTCATACAGTCATAACACGGATGAATCAGCATGCTTGTGCAACCACTAGCCGATACCACGTAGATTATTCCACTAGAATTACTAATTTATCTCTCTTTCTCTTCTCTCTTGAATAATGGCGATAAAAAATCATCTTTCTATTTTGACACAGGCCGACAGCTGTTTTTTTCCTGTATATGTATATTTTTTTCTAATACTTCTGCTTCTTCTTGTCGAATGGAAGTGGCCAACTCAGATGTAATTTTTTCATTTGTTCTGTCTTTAATGAGACGTTTATTAGATGCAACGCCGCCGCCTAAAAACGACTGTTCGTTGGAATTTCATTTCCATGACAAAGCGAGTGTAAAGGCAATCGTGAAGTTGGTCTTATCGCGCCTTCCCAGCTCGCAGCTCGCAGCTCGCAGCCACTACTTTTTGTTTACGGTACGGTTGGAGGACGCTAAGAAGTAGGTAAGCTAAGAAGTAAGCTAAGAGGTAAGCTAAGCAAAGTTAGCTATCTGCTTCTGGATGATACTTAAATAACTTCAATAGTGATTCCTAGATCTAGCTAGTCGATATCAACAGTAAGTTAGTAATTTAAATTATAATTTAATTAGTTTATATATTGTAATTTATTAATGCCTCTAACCTCTATAGTTATGAGAATATTACGGTCTGAGTCCCAAAAAAAGTTGTGAAGAAAAAGTACACAACTAGCTAGCATAAGAATTCATCAACATATTTAGCCCTTATTGGTATTTTTGTCGCTAAAACTTTTTTAAAATCGTTATGCATGTGTTAATAAGAAAATATGCAGTTGTTTTTTCAAAAAGGTAGTTTACAATTCACCTACTGCTATACTATGACGATGAACAGACATATTATACATATCATTACATTCCCTTACCTGAAACTAAATTAAGTGTTCCCTAAGTTAAGTTTATAGCCAGTCAAGGCCGGCCAAACAGAATTACTATTTTATATTATATATAGATGGGCCGTCATTCTTATTCATTCGGTAACTTTTCCGAATGACTAACGTTGCCCATAAATATGTTGATACGTTCAGGGTTGAGGCGAGATAAGGCAGCAGGATGTTAAAGATTTACTCAAAAATAACGATTACAATGTACCATCTATTGTACTACTATTACCCATGTTTGAGTTAGAGTTTAAAAAAGGGTTAAAAGTAAATATTAAACTAATTCTGTAATACAATAATATACTGAAGCGTGTGGTGTATGGATTTTAAGGCAAAACTTTCGATAAAATATGGTACCAGATATCAAGATTCGTGAAGAAAATTGAGTACTTTGTAAGATTCTATACAAAAGTAATCACCTTTCGAGATGCCCGCTGTGTTTTAAAACAAAGGCGTTAGTTCTTAAAGAAACTGTACTATCCGTGACATCAATTGAATTGAAGTAAATAAAAAGTTTCCTATCCTTGATAAAATCAGCAAACTATTTCTAACTAAGCCTTTATAATACAGTTAGATAGCAAATTGCCGGCGAAAGGGTGACTAACCTTTGATTTTTGGCCAAAAACATGAAAAACTAGAATATTGTTCTTATGGCGCTCTAAAAAAAACACAATGGTCTTAGTTTTTTATGTCACCCATTTAATATCTAGGAGGAAAAGTTTTTAAAGCCTCGTGCCATACTTTCCGTACTGAGAAGTTGAGACTCCAACATTTGTTTTATTTTTGTTGTTATGATCGTTTGACGAGCAATTTATGTGCCAAAATAAAAAATAAGTATTGTTAGTAAGATATTTCATAATGCAAACTGCAGTGAAACTTAGAACTTTCACCGAGTATTTACTAAAATTTACGCATTACTTCGATTGGAATTCACAAATAATTAAAAGAAGCTGCACGAGATTGGCACAGGACCGAGACTGTTGGCATGACAAGAGAGGGGCCTATAGCCAGCAGTGGGAAAAAATCAGCTCGGGATGATGATGATGAAAAATTGCTACTTACATCAAGCAGCCTGTAGTTCAAGCATAAAAAACTTACTAGCTTGTAGCTGATTGCGAAAGTAATCACTTAGTTGACACGATTGATAAATACTGTTTTTCGATATTTAAGGTTATAGTATCACAGGAGTTGTTTGCACATACATATCTAAGACCCCAAATTTAAATGGTTTCTTTTATTAGTAATGACAATATCTGGCATATTCTTCGTACGTCGATTACACATATATATCACTTGATGCTACTGCTACCGTGCCCCCAGAATCGTTTAAATTGGATACAATTTGTTATACAAAATAATCATGTCATTAATAGGTACTGAAATAGTTTGATAATTTACATTTTTTACCAGTGGACGCCCGCGGCTTCGCTCGCATTATTTCAGGATAATGTAGTATGACACTCCTAATATCTTTTTTGCATTATGGGTGTTTAAATAAACAGAGACATAGAGAAACAGACAAAATTCCTAAAAACTTCTGAAACGTGTTTTGTTATCAAAGTATACCTAAACATATTTTTTTCATATATCTTCTATGTACAATTTTTTTATCATCTTTAGCTTTTTATTTGTGTAGATTAATAAACTCTCAACACTGTAGTTTACCACTCACACACTTAGCCACTTAATCTAAGCCTCGCGACAATTACAACCCCTGAGAATGGGTGAGACGTTTTATATTGATCGTCAGTTTTATGAATGGCCGCCTTCACCCCCCTCACCCCCTGTCCACCCCTCCACCTGGGTTAGGGCTCAGAGTCACTGAAGGCGTGACGAGAAAATAAATGTGGCATACTATATCAAAACTTTTCAAAAAGCAATAATTATTTCATTTACGTCAATATCAAAGCCATTGTTGTATATTTTTATTTACGTCAATAACACAACATCTGCAAATACAAACAGTACCTAGTTTAAAATACAATACATTTACAAGGTAATCCTTTACTTAATTTTTAAATGACGCAATTATGAATAATAATGCAAGAAATGAATCAATTTGGTCTGAGTTGATAGGACACTCGATATTATATACTATAGATATAGATAGAGAGAACCTATTTATAAGTTTATAACGATGACATATCTATGAGTTCCATCAGTAACTTCCTCGATAAATGGTCTATTCAACACAAAAAAAAAATCAATTCGCACCAGTAGTTCCTGAGATTAGCGCGTTCAAACAAACAAACAAACAAACTCTTCAGCTTTATAATATTAGTATAGATTTTTAAACATATCTTTTCTACTTATCTCTTGTTTACCACGTCCATTGTAATCTCTTGTTTAGTCCTCTCAATGGTTGCCTAGAAGAGATCGCTTTAAACGATAAATTCGTCACTACTCGCAATTGTGGCATTAGTATAAGGTATTTTTAATTAGTTCTTGGTGATTTACATCGTGTGATGCAATAAAGATTTTTCTATCCATCCGAGTTTTAAAGTGATATATTGTGAAAACACCTTAACAGCGAGTTCACTAATTTTCCAGTTTTCTCAAGAGACTTGGCACGTGATTATTAGAAGGTGATTAAGTTAAATTAGTTAAGTAGACGCGAAAATTATGATTAACATTTAACGCGGCGAGCTAAGCAACGAAATTTATTAGGTACTAGTGGACGCCTTATTTTGAAATAAAAAGGTTTAAAATGAACATAATATTTTTATTTATGAACTGATTGAAATGAAACAAACACTAAATGTTAAGTTGAAAATGCACCAACATGTTAGTGAAAACCGTAGACAAATCGGTTCAGCCGTTTTCGAGTCTATAACGAACAAACATACCGACAGACAAACAGACAAACATAAATTTGTTTTTGAAACATGATTTTTGTGTTCTATTGCATCAATAAAGACCCCTCAACTGTTTTTGTTTCATTATCTTCAATGTACAGACACCGACCGGTTACAGTTTTATTATATGTGTAGATATGATATGTAATTAATAAATGTTTATTTAAAGAGTTTCCATCTAAGAAGGGTTTTACATTATTTATGTTATATATGTCCAAATCCTTACAAAATATTTGTGTGAGTCAGTAACGAAATTCAGTAATCCTTAACTTACTACGTACTTAGTAAGTAGTAGTTAGGCAAGTTTAATATAATTCATACATATCGATATCATTTAGTACCACAGTGTCATGAAAATACCTTGATTTCATAATATTTTGTCCTTGACATAAAATATCATATATAATTATATACCTACTTTATGGGAACATGGTACCATTATATAAGGTTTTATGTAATTCTTGTGTACGTCTTTCCAATTATTATATTTCAGAACCCAGCAAACTATGTAAAAAAATGTAACATTTATCACTGCAAGACAACAATGTAAAGGATTGCAAGACATGACTGTAAATGTCCAAAATGCAGATGATTTTCAGCAGATTATTTGAGAAATCCACACAAAGTTACTAGTCTATTTGTCTAGGCTTCACGCATAATTTGTAACACTTAGCTGTAACGCCATTCCAAATGGTAGGGTTTGGGATAACGCTCGCCCTTGCCAGTTCATTGCAATTACAAGGTCGATCCAAACATTGACCAAAGCTAGTTCGTTGTTGCTATAATCCCCTATAACAGGTATAAGGAATTGTAGCTATGATTTTTATCAAAAAATCAAATGTACCATTTATTTTATTCATCGTCATCCTCATCATTCACAACCTTCTCTATCCCTTCTCTTTCTTTATTTTAGTATCAACTGTTAATAAGAAAATTTACTAAATTTCTACAGAAATCGTTTATGAAATTATCCCACATGGAGTTTTAATTTTTGTTTTACTTACTACTGCATATATAATATCATTTGCACTGAAAATGTCATAAAGAATACGAATACCATTTTTTTTTGGGGCTAGATGGCGCTGTGTGCAATGTCCCGGAATATTTATTTATATATTTTATTTTTAAACGACTTCAAAAAACGAGGTCTTTAATTTTTTTGAAAGTATTTTTTCTGACATTTGGTTGATTTGTAAACGTGGATGAATTAACAAGTCCTAAAATAAACATGTTGAATGAAACTGCATCAACAGTTTCGGTAAATATAAACTTTGTCATTATAAATCAATTTCATCAGATAAATTATACGATATACCTATTCTCTTAATCCGGCGGTTGAAAGCTTTGTCATAAATAATATGAAACTAATTATATGAAAATGTTTTAGAAGCACGGCAGCTCTGCAAATTGCACGAGCTATTTATTAAACCGCTATAAATATGAAAGCGGCAACATAACAAGGGGTGCGTTTGGAGTCAAGTCAATTCCACTCAAGAAGTGTGAGGTGATCATTGTATATAAAAAGGAAAAAACAGTAATTAATTTATGTTAGAAACTACCCATACTCATTATTGTTTTTCCTTAATCATGACTGTATGTTAGCCTCAAGACACAACAAAAATTAATGTGTTTTGCAGCTGTGTTGTAGCAGCGTCCGCTTTTTGTATATTAATTTCTTTGTAGTATACATTACTGTTCTTTTTTTCCTTTTTGCTAATATGTTTGGTAACAATTAAACTTTACGTAAATGTATGTGTTGTAACTATTAAAAACATTTATCAAAGCCCTTTTACACCCAGCCCGTACTGAGTTTAGAATAAAAATAAATGTTAAGTGACAGATAAATTGCTACTAAAATACAGCTTTATTGAAATTTATAACAATAAAATAGTAATGCACAATTCTATCAATACATTATCTGATACAGACACTATAAAATTACCCGGTTGATATTAACAACCAGGGTGAACGTTGATCCGTTTCCGAGCGCGACCCCAGCATTGCCGTGGCTGCGGCGGTATCACAGCGACGTTGCGTAAACGTGATTACTAATTACAGTTTTGATGGCTTCTGCGTATACATTTATAAATATACACCTTTTTACAATCTATACTTGATTAGCTTACATAATCTGAATGACCTGCTAGCTTAGTTGGTAGTGGCTCTGTCTTCTAACCTAGGACTGCGGGCTCGATTCCCGCATGACACAAGTAGTTAATTCATTTCTGTTTATTTGGAAATCTATAATTATTTAAATTGAGTCTGATCGTTGCTGTTTTATGGGAAAATATGCTTTAGACTTTTTACTTAACTTACTTATACATTGTTTGTATGTATTTACAAAAGAAAAGTTTATAAGAATGTCAGTTGTCCAAACCTACATTGAATTTTGATTTTTGACAACATATCCATAACCCATGTAAAATCTGCTGAACTAATTGTAATAAAACTAACACTATCTACTAGCATATGCTACTTTAATCATTCATTATAAAAATATGTATGTTACTATAGTTTCGGAGAAATCCGTAGTTATTTTTATGGATTATGTGTCGGACAATAAAGAAATTTATTTATTTATTTTTTTATTTAGTTACCCACGCCACAAGCATTTGCTTAGTGTCGGGCTAGATGGTGCTGTGTGCAATGTCCCGGAATATTTATTTATTTAATCATTCTTAGTATATCAGTCTTAATTTTCAACAGTTTGTGTGATAGTATGAACACTGAATCACTTAATATTCTTTGATTGGACCTTAGGTTAGCTTAAGTACCATTATATTTCCTTCGCACAAGGAAAACGTCAATTGTAGTAGCAATTTTAAATTTAAATAACATGTACTGCTACAAGTTTTAATTGATTTGTAATGGTTATTTGTACATAGAGAGCACAAATGGTTCTATAAAAATAATACAGAGTGCATAAATTTGCTTTGTTATGCTATGTTAGATAGATTTAAGTTCGACTAACTTGATTCTTCGAGTTCGCTTGGCAACATGGTTGTAGACTACAATAAAGCGCAGTATTTTTATTTATTTCGTCTCTTTCCGGTAAAATTGAAATTGATTAATAAACGAAGGGCTCTTACCGTGTTCATCTTTGTATCTTCTGCATAGGGAAAACATTGTCTTGTTTTTTCAGGATCTGTAAAAGATAACAACGTCATTAAAGCCTGATTGTAGAAATACGAGTATCTTAGCAAGTACATATAACTATAGTAGTAGAAACATTACAAAGGCTTTGTAAAAAATAAATTAACCTCTAAATAACAATACACGCGCAGGAACAAGACGTATTGACTATAGTCGTGAATAGTATATAGTTTATAATAGTATATATATTACAACGTTATACATTGACTTAATGAAAGTCAAGGAATTGCATCCCTCTCTGTTATAGTTAAATTTATTTATAAGTGTCATTTGACACATATTATTTCAAATTATACGGAAAATGACAGATGTCCAATGAGACCTATACAATTGATTCTATTATAAGTAATTCCTTTTGATGTTATTTTACCCAAGTCATTCATGTTCAAACTGAAATTGAGCATACAACTGCTAAGAGGTTTAATAAGTAAGTGGCTGAGGCACACTCCGTATAACATGCCTAGATGCTAGATTCCTTTTCTCCTTTACCTTATCCTACGCCTTAACTCAACTAAATTTTATACTAGACCTACAATTTCGCTACGCCGCGTAGGCGCGTAGCTTTCTTGTAGCGAGCGTAGCACCGAGCTACGAACTTCATTTACATAATATATCTTTTCTGAATAATATATATTTTCCTTTCTTGTAAAAACCGTGTATTTTATGAAACTTTGGTTACGAGGGATATACTGCCGCATAAACTTGTATTCCCTTTTTAGGTGATGCTGAATTGAGACGATATTTTTTTGATACGTAATAGAGGCATATAGGTCATTTGCGTCGTCGGTTTACTGTATTGCTGATAGGTTGGGACCAACTTTATGGAAGCTTAGCTATATTTGCTTACCTTTGTAAGTAAAGCGTTATGGTAGATATATAATAGTTGTTTGGCCTCTTATGCAGTAGCATCTTTGTTTATTGTTCAGTCATCAAGCAATTTTTCATGAGCAGTTCTGTGTTCGGATTCAAAAGAGAATATAATTTGATTATATAACACAACATAATTTAGTTAAAGTGTATTTACTTTATCTTGAACTAGCAAGCATTATAATTACTACCATATACCTGTTTTACTTCGTACTACTAACACGTCAATAAAAAAATGACTTCCTGAAAGAAGTCTTAATAAATAAATAAATATTTCATGACATATCACACAGCGCCATCTAGCCCCATACTAAGCTTACGCTTGTATCATGGGTACTAGATAACGGATATAATACATATATACTTTTCTTTTGTAAATACTTACTTATTATACATAGAAACGACCAGACTCAACACAAATAATTACAAATCTTCTTTATATATAATCAATATTGATGTTATAATAAGAGTTAAAAAACGTTATATTGTCATAAAATGAAATGTTATTCTCGTCTAACTTATGTAGGTATATAAATCAAAGCAACCAATGCACATGTACTACAAATACAATTATAAAAATAGACGCAAAATGTAATCTTCAACTTTACCCTAATCCAAAATTTACATCAAAATCACGTCAGAATACTTTCCCTATACAAAAAGGCCCAATAAACGCTATATTTGCACATCAAGCCTCCCAATTTAAAATTTAAATTACTAAACGGAGTGTAGCCAAGGACAGTCCTATATAAAATAAATACAAGGTTACTTTTAAAGGTTCAAAAAACCAATAAAAGTACATTGAACTACTGTTTTCTAATCAGTGATGTGACTCTGGTGTCCAAATCAATCCATCATTTCATTTGAAAGCCAGTTCCGTACCTTTAAAGGTATCCACTACAGGCTATTAGGCCACAAACAAAAAAATAAGATTCTGTAAAGGATAGTAATAGTACTCAATGAAAGTTTAGGATCAATTTTAGTTCTTTGAAAACCATCAATTAGAAAAAGATGAAGAAACAAAATACTAATGAACTAATCTTTAATAACTTATAAGAAAATGTTAATCCAGTAAATTGCTGTACTTTTGTTTGCACTATAGATTAAATGCATTAACATGAAAATGTACTCCGGATTAAATGTAACAATGTTGCCAGTTTTTCTTTTGTTTGCTTAAACTTACAATGGTTCTTTTTGCCGTCCAGTGTTGCCAGTTTAATTGGATTTGCCTTGGAATGGAGCAATATTGTTATGAAGTTGAGATTAAGTTCATTGTGGGAGCTTTATTTTTACTGCAAGTATGCTGTTATATATCAGGGCCATGCAATCTGTCAAATTATTTTTCATATAAGCAGTCAAGTATTAATTATAATAAATGAAGAAAATTAAGTGATGATTATAAAAAAAAATCTAACTAACAAAAATTCGGTATCTGGAACTTAGTAGCATAAGTTCTATTTTTATTAAATTTGGCTCATGTTTTTTTATTTGATGAAACTTTTTTGAAAAAATACTCTCTGAAATAGTTTAGTATATTGTTTTTCAATGTGTGTGTATTGGTTAATTATTTCCTTTATTCGTTTACACCAGACAACAATAAGGGTTAACGATATTATGTTCTAAAATCGTTGTAAGAACCGTTTCAGTTTACATTTATATTTAATTTTATAGGCCAAACGTAAAAATGCAATCATAAAATATTCAGCCACTTCAATGGTTATTCAATTTAACTATCACATTTATTTACATATGTTTAAAATGAATAAATTCTAAATTAATTTTAAGCATATACGTGAAACAGAAGCTGAATTATTTCTATTTACCTACTTCCAGTAAATAACAATCTTATAATCCTACTAAAACAGTCACGCCAATGAAAGCCGAAATAATATTCCGCTGAAAGCAGCAGAAATCTACGAAAACAACCCTACATTTGACGTGAAACAATCGTCTGGTAACACAACTATAAGTAGTAAGCAGTATAAGTGTTACGAACCTGTGTCGCTTAAAACCTCCGCTTGGCAGTTCCAAAGCCCATATTTTTAAAAAGATTAAAAAGAACAACGGTTTGTAATGCAATTGTTTAATTTTAATTTCTTAAATTTGGATTGTGAGTTCACTGCACTGAAAGTAAAAAGTTGGTGAGTGAGGCGGCGGCGGGACGCGCGGCGGCGGCGGAGGCTGCGCTCAGACTGGAGCCTCGGCCGCGCGACGGAGATCCGATCCACCAGACTACAACGTGGAACCTGAAACGAGTATCAGAGCTTTATTGAGTATCAGTATATGACCATGACTCAAGAAAGACAGTCGCAGAGCAGTGTAAAAAAAAATACAGAAAAAAATCGAGTGTAACGCCAACATTTATACCAAACAAATAAAGGAAAAAAATGTCTTCGTCTGCTTAACAATTTTACTTTTTATATGAAAACGGTGAGCTTTAAATAAAACATGCCTTTGTGCTTCAACAAAGTGTTAACAATTCGTAATAATGTTTACATCATTAGAATAAATGTACACTGACGCTTGTGTTCTTTGTGATTGGGTTCATGTAAGTCTCTTCTAAATCTCGCATAAGCGAGATTAAAAACTCTAAAAACATTCTAGACGTTTCAGGGGATAGAAGACCAGAGGCAATAGGTAACAAGCAAACTATAATATAAGAGAGATAAAGTGTTGGACACTCTTATACGAACTTGTAAATTAGTAACGTAACATTATTATAGTAGTTTATGCAACTGTCATGTAATGAAGGGTATCAAAACACGAGTGTGAGTTTATGAAACGAGCGCAGCGAGTTTCATAATAGTAACGAGTGTTTTAATACCCGTGTTATATGCAGTTGCATACACTACTTTATCTTCACTAATGCAATTAATCAAAAAAATAATAAATTAAATTCACGCGTACGTGTATTGTCACAGTGATTTTGCCGCCATTAAAATCTAACCAATGAGAGCGCAGCTGCGCGCATCAATAAAACGCGACCAACCTGATTGGCCCTGCAATCAAGTTGGTCGCGTTTTATTGATGTTATAATGAAATATTACGATATCGATGTAGATATTATACCATCATGTGAAATTGCTTAAATTGTGTGATTTGTTGTCTGCGCTATAACAGTAGTAATTATAAGTCAAGTATTGGAAACATAAGTAGAATGTTACAACATTAGTGTAGATAAAATACATTGAAGCAGCAATAAGATCCACATAGTAATACTTATCACTAAATAAAACCTTTGATTAGGTACATTAAAATGTCAAAGGTAAGCTATAACTAAATATTGTTACCAAAATTAGAAAAAAAAAAACAAATCTGAATCTGTAAATAGACAGAACAAGTTCCGCTACTGCGTTCCAGTGTCAGTCGACAGGCACCGAGACTCCAGTGAGGTGAGGCTGTATACTGAATTTTGATGCTCACGAACTGATGAAAAATGCAGCCTCGAGACGTTATTGCATTCGGAGTTCCTTACCTCTCCGTTTGATACCGCCGCCATACACGTATTTATAAATGAGATTCTGCTTCCACATGCCAAGTGTGTCGGTGCATTCAAGATGTGGATATTAAATATAGATTCAGTGTTTTACACGCGTGGGAATTGTAAGTTTTTGAGGAAATTCAAAGCTGGTTTGGTTAATCTGGCGTGTGGGATTGATTGTAGTAGTAAGTTTTGTGATGTTATTTAAAAGTAGACGCAAAAAATGTAAATGTAATGTTTTCAATTCGGTTCAAAGTTTTCTTGATTAAATTTTACAATGCAAAAAAAATATCAATGTACTTACAATAAAAAATATCTGAAAATATGTTCTTTAAAATACATGATTGTTAAAGAATCTAACATTTTTGTTCGTAAAATGTTCAAAACGTCTTCTTCCTTCTGTAAAAAATAAATAACGGAATAAAAAAAACTCACAAAATGTTGCACGAGACAAAATATGCTAACATCCTTCCTTCCTTTAGTCGCTTGCTCACTGCTGAGCATCGTGATGGTCCCGACCCACTTGGTGGACCAATAATCGCCATTTATGTCGATCCGTGGCTTCATGTATGGCTATACTTGCTTTCGAGCCAATATGTTGAGCCACTTGATCGTATCATCTAGTTGGGCTTCGACCTCTTGATCTTGTTCCTGCCATTTTTCCGGTCACTATGAGCTTCTCCAGATTGTCCGCTGGTTTCCGTGCGATATGCCCAAAGTACTGGAGTATTCGCTTCAGACATACGGCGGACATACGTTGTTTAATGTTCAGCTCTTTCAGGATTGAGGCATTTGTCCGAAAAGCGGTCCACGGAATGCGTAACATGCGCCGCCAGCACCACATCTCACTACACAGCTAACATCCATAACAACACAATTTATCCCGTTGAAACCTAAGTTTTGAAAATTGATTTAAAATAAAAACAGTCAATGGTTAAAAACAGTCATGAGATAGGCTCACGCTAGACTACAACTTGCCTGATGTTAAGCAACGTTATTATTTACGATCTTGCGCGCTTACCTAGAAGAAACCGGTTTACTTTCGACGTGCAGACCGATAAATTATAGACAAAAATACCAATAGTTTAGTAGTAGTACAAATAACAAGATGAGCAGTAAGTGGGTAGTAGCGATCAAGTTACTGGAACGGATAGCTGTAACGAGATTTGTCGGAACGTGCAGCGAACTTATAGAATTGGGTCTGATTGCTTTATCTCAATTACTAGGCTACATCTTTCTGTGCCTAGGATACCTAAGTATTGATCGTAGGAAGTACTGTGAACTCCTGCAGTTGTATTATTTTGATAAAAAATAGATAGATAGATAATACATTATTGTCACACACATATAAAATAAAATTAATAACATTACATTCGTAAACTATTAGAATAGTTTACGAATGTAATGTTATTAATTATTAACGATAAGGCCGCCACTTGTGGAACTCTAGTGCCACAAGTGGCTATAAAAAAAAACAATCTCTTCCTTCCCTTGCAACCATTAGATGGAGAGGAATAAAAAACTTCTATTACTTTTGAAGGCTCGTAGGGGCATGAAAAATGTACAAACAGGCCATATACAAAAATTATGGTTTTTATCTCATTGTGATTTTTTACTGGTCAATTAACTATTACAAAAAAACAGAAAAACATGAATAACAGTGTCCACACTGCTATTTTACACCCTAAATTACAGTAATATTAGATTATCAGTCGTGTATTTGTTGCTTCCTGGCGATAAAATATCTTTTAACTGATTAGGGTGACATTTTGTACGGCTGTGGAGAACTGCTAACACGTATATACGCCATATACGGACATACCGCTTCGTTCGAACAATTAATTTGATTCAGATTAAATGGCCCTCCCTACCTGTGGTTGGCCTTGCAACACGGACCAACTAATATACCTACTTACATACATGTGAAAGTTTGTAAGTACATATTTCTGTCCCTATATATTGACTTTTTCATGTCTGTTCTGAAGTCTTGGGAAACACATTTTTTTCTTTATTTAACAATCTTTACGAAATTAAATCCATACCGACGCATTTTATTGATTTTGAAAAAGTGTGCAACTCACGTACTAATACAGTGTTCGCTTAAATAATATTAGTGTGACTATTACATGTAAAACCGTAGTAAACTGTTGTCTCTATTTAGTAACTAAGGATATATTATCTTAAATACAAAAAATGGAAAAAAAAATTAAAGGTATATTTGCTGCAATAAAAAATTATTTTTCGTTCTTATATCACAGCTATCTCCTTCTACAATATAGTCAATAATCAATAGTATCAATGTGCAGTATGATAAACACGAGTAGCACCGCGTGGCGCTACTAATGACATTCTCACATGGGGTGGCATGGGGAAGCGGCACGTGTAACATTGTGTTGTTATGGGAGTGTATAACGCTGCAATTACCTCGCTGGGGAAGTACCACTATCCATGCGAAATATGATCATAATAAATGAAACAAATACTCTTATAGATCTTGCTAATCATTATTTAACACTTATTTTTAACAGAATTCAAAATAGAAAGTTCTCAATTCTTCTGAATATTTTTGTTGATAAAATGCAAGTTTTTTTTGGCCAAACATATCTTTTAAAAAATAAATCCTGTACAATGTTGCTCCTATTTTTAAATTTATAAATACAAACGATATGTTTATGATAAATTATAAGGCTCTTTCCTCGTTAATTATGCTAAAGTACTTAGCTAGGCCGACACTTGGCTCTCATGCAAAGAAATGCATAAGAACCACGTATATAATCTACTCTTTATGTATTACACATCTAAGCAATTGTGCTCACTGTGAGCATAAACCCTAACAAAGCAAGTATCGTGGTTCCTGCACACGAGAATAATCAAGAATAAGGAAAACCATAAACATTTGCTTTCTTACCTAATAAGCTTTTATTGTGAGTTGTTTTGCAAATATTGTAGAACTTGGGCTGCTGTTGTTTATCAAGAAATGTATAGAAGAAGGCTCAGTATGGTGAGTAATGGTACTATTTATTTGTACAAACATTCACTCACATAATATTTTTTACCCCAAACGCTTATACCGTCTCCATTCCATGGCGAATAAGGTCGTATGAGTGGTGTAATTTTTTTACAGGTTTCAGATTGCCAAGTCTATAAAATTATAATATTTTTTGAATAGCGTGACACTAATTATGTCCAGGAAATTAGACTGAGGCTGTCTGTACCAATACACAAACATATAGTATTAAATTAAACCAATCATGACACAACTGATTTTACTAGCAATGTATTTGCTTTCCATCTATGAGTAGTTTTCATGTCGAATGATAAAAAATCAAACAAAGACAAACAATCCTATATTTCCTCTCCTCTTTGCGTCGTATTCCTTATATCTGAGGGTCATTACTACCATCCTTGAGTCTATCTGTGATGATTTTTTTAGTAGTTTCATTATAAATGATTGTTTGTTTATTTTCCGGTGAGTAATGCTTAGACTTATGTATGATACCAGACCAATAGATACTAACCAAGATACATGTGTTTACCTGTCTAGTTAAGGTTGCACTCAGAGCAAGAGGTCTGTTAGGCACGTTAGGGCAGAGTCTCTGGGCGGCTGGTATCCGGGTGACCGGGGCGGGCGGTGACCGCGTGACCGGGTCGCAGCCTGCCCTACTTCCCGCCTAGCTGGGCGGGATGCAACGACCAGGTGGAACGAGAGGCTTATAAGTGTGGCAAGTGCAGTGTAGACTATTTATTTTGTATTTAAAATGAATTATGATAAAGTGGCTAGAGGTTAATAGCAAGTGTAATTTTGGTATCTGTACCTCAAATTTTAATTATGTCATCATGTAGATTTACTAAATCACGTGTCACGATACTCTTAAGCTCTTGCAAAAAAAACTATCAATATTACTAGGAATAAATTAATAACTAACTAACTAAAAGTATCAGTAAGTAAATTGTCTTTGTACCTTTATTTAGTACATTAGTTCTGAAACTTTGACATTAAAAAATAAGGTCAAAATTCATTTATAGAAGTTTAACTTATGCTGAAACAAAATCTATAAGAGATATAATCGGAATCATCACTTCGTAACCACTCCTTAACTGGGGTAATATTTTGACCCACTTTCATAATGAAAGTGATTATTAGTTCTATTACTTACATATAATCCTTTGTTTGATACGCGATTATATCGTTTTTTATGATAAAGATAAAAAATATTAATACTGTATATATGTACTATATACTGTGTATATAGGTACTATACATACTACGTATCTAATTAATTATATCATAGAATAGGCTACACAAATTACAATATCTTATTTAGCTTTGATAAAATTTAACAAGGTTGTCTTATTTTATTAATAAAATAATGTAAATTTTTGTTACTAAAATTATGTCAAATAAATAATATATGTTAGTCAAGGGTCAAGTTTCTACAAAGAGAGACTCCCGTTCCCGCCCAAACGCTTGCCCTAGTTGGTCGGGGCGGGCGCCGGCGCGGTGGTTGCATCCCGCAATTGATTCAGCCCATCAGACGGTTTGTCTGTAGGTTGTTGCTCCGATGTGGGTCGTTATGCAAGCGCTTATTGGATTCCTTTTGACACGAATGTGGGCCGAGGACGAGAGACGAGGTGCTTGCGACTTATGGATTGGAATCTACGTCGGTATAATAGAGAGTGTTTATTTATTTACTATGGCACACAAAACAAAATCTGTTAAGTCCAGGAACTAAATATACATTTTAAGCTATTTTTGATCCAGAACAGATTCAAGACTTCTTGGTAATCTTTTCAAATCGCGTTTTACTATAACTCTCCTGATGTTAAGAATTGATGCTGCCTGATTGGAAAACTTTGAATTTTTATATTGATATTATATTATAGGTACTTGTGATCTATCTAAAATAATTTAAAGAAGTTCGTATAAGTAAATGAAAATTACGCTTATACGAGTATATTACTTAGTAGTTATTTGTATAACAAACACTACCAGTACTTTCTGATTTATTTCTCTAATGGTAATTAATAATATAGACATGACAACACTTTTACAATTTATTATGTACCTGACAACACTGGCGTCTACCTCAACAACAGCACTAAACATTACTTGTCAAACCATCACTCTCTCACCGAGGCGGTCGTATCAAACGTCTCAGTTTTATTAACTCCCTTCCCTGCCTTCATCGGCGTGTTACTTCTCAACTCACTCTCAAATTCCTCGTACTCCGTGTCAGAGCCATGTTCCACATTTCTAGGTATTTCTGGAGCGTTACAAATACTCTTCACAACGGTTTTGAGAACACGCTTCAAAACGGTCAATTCCTTTTTTGATCGACACAGCAATTTTGTTTTCGATTGAAGCAAAATTCTCAACTTTTCGTTCTCAAGTTTTAGAGCTAAGTTGGCGGCTTGAGTGTCAGATTCTCTTGACACGGTAATCTCAACTTGGTGCCTCATTTCTCGCACAACCGTGTGAAAGCTTTTCCTTGTCATCGCTAACTGTTTCTTGGTTTTATCTAACTCGCACTGTAGATTTTCAATGTCGACTTGATACCTGTTTATTTTTATATCGTCACTTTCTAGAGACTTTTTCCTGCTTCTTAGAACATCTTTGACTACAACTTCAACAGCTGTTGTGTTGTTTCTGAAGACTTCATACGAAGTGCCTTGTTCCACGGTAGAGTTGAGCATTTTCGAAGATTTTACGTCTTTTTCTTTGAGCATTATTGAAGACATTATTATAATAGATTAATGACAAGCATATAATTAAATATAATAATAAATTAATGTATTTAAAATTAATATGTTCATGCCAAGATATCATAAACTTCTTATCGACGATTTAAAACTTTGATTTGTTGTACGTATTTTTTACAAACGCAATCAGAATTCACTTATCTCAACTTTATGGATGCTAAGTGACCATTACCGACATAAAAATTAGGTATTCACTCTGATAACAATTCTATTAGTTGTTTTGAACAGTCAAACAATTAGTTTCCACTTATAAAGTAGTAAGGTCCATGTTTGATTTACTATCCAGATTCGTGCAGTTATATAATTAAATTTTGATAATTTTATCAATGCGAAATGAATTAATTTTCTTCTGCCCTCGATATTTTCCAGACCACTTTGAAACCTAAGTTTATTCGATTTGTTGAAAAGACCTTATTTTATTCGATTTGTTGTATACACTGTAAAGGTTTACAAATTACAAATTTATTTTTCTTCAGTTTTACCTAAAAATGGGAATCACTTGTATTTTAATTTATTTATTTGTGGCTAAAATATCTTTGCCTGTGGGTTTTTATTTACATTGTCATATTTTGTATCTATAAGTCTGACATGGACATCTCGTTTTGGTAGTGACTTTAAAAAAACAAGTTTTTACCTAAGATCTAGCATAAATCCTGTATTCGTCACAATGCTTAAAATATTCCAGTATCCAGTTGATTTTTTACATATGTCTTACTTCCATAATTTCCTAAGGTTTACTATTTCGTGACTGGCCTGTTAGCTTAGTTGGTAGTGGCTCTGCCTTCTAATCTAGAAGTCGCGGGTTCGATTCCCGCATGACACAAGTATTAATGTACTTAAAAAAAAATTACTTGTGTTGAGTCTGGTCGTTTGTATGTATAATAAGTATGTATTTACAAAAGAAAAGTATATAAGTATTATATCCGTTATCTAGTACCCACGACACAAGCGTTTGCTTAGTGTGGGGCTAGATGGCGCTGTGTGCAATGTCCCGGAATATTTATTTATTTATCAGTATGTTAGGAATTGCACGCCTGATAGATCGTCTAAAATATTATTAACTTTTACAAATTATTATTAGCGCTTTTAACTTTAACCCATTAATCCCAGCACTTAGCTTGCTCCAAATAGCTCGTCCATAATTGAAAATGCAGCGGCAATCAGGCAATCATACGGGCGGCTGCTGCTGGTTAGCATGGCTACTTCACTGACCGGGAGATACATTAATTATACCTAGAGAAGGTTTTTTTGTCAACTTGAAACTTGTAACCGTTGGATTCTGCATCCTTAGGTTTTTTCATTTTCTGGCTTAATGCGCAAGTCGTGCGATGCCAGAAAATGTAAAAAGTCAAACAATCCTAATGTCAGTTAGCTGTCATTGTCACCTTCTGGCCCAAGTCGATTCGGCATGGTCATTGCAACCACCAGCCCGCCGGCACCAGCCGGCGGGGCTTCGAGTTCTTTCTTGGCTCAGAAGATTCGCTGGAGACCAGTCGCTTGTCCTTCCTTACTCGTTTGACTCGCCGGGGAGACTGAACCCCAAGTGCTAATAGTAAAATTTACATATAGAAGTGCGCGATCTTTGAAACCCTCTGCCGGTAAGTCTACCATCCGTAGGCTTCTATCTTTCACCTTTGTTCATCAGTGCACACCGTGATCAGTTGTTCTCCTTGCTCACAGGGTCTTTGTGTCGACGGTACCTTGTTCCAGCTGGCTGCCGAAAGCCTCTAATCTGCATAGTCACACATTTTTATAACTACCTACGGAACTTCTGTAAAACCCCGTCTCGGGTAAGTAGCTTGTACCATAAACCTTCAATTAATCTATATTTCACCTGGAAAACTGTGATCAATGATTTATTCCTTGCTCACAGGGTTTTTTTATGCTACCTCTGAAACTCAAGCGAGGGTGCCTCCACCTTCGCTACACTACACTACACCCGACGGTCTGCTGGTCAGCTCCGCAGCCTGAGGGTTGCCTAAACAACCCCCTGCGCCGCTGCAGCAGCACCTGGCTCCGGGCCATCTGAAACTCAAGCGAGGGTGCCTCCACCTTCGCTACACTACACTACACCCGACGGTCTGCTGGTCAGCTCCGCAGCCTGAGGGTTGCCTAAACAACCCCCTGCGCCGCTGCAGCAGCACCTGGCTCCGGGCCATCTGTATCTCAGGGTAACAGTGGGTAGGCCGAGCCTACCCACTTTCAAAATTTTATTGTATTGTCCCTTAACAAATTAATTGATTTATGGTTGCAAAACTAGTATGTAGGCTCGAAACCCACCCTGAATAGCATCTACTGCTGATCTAGCTGGCATTCTGTAACTAAGGCGCCCATTTATTGTTCTACCACCTAAATTCTGTAAATCTAGTCAGCCCTTCAGGCACTGCGCTGATTCTATTACATATTATCTACCTTCTACAAGTATCATTAATAAATAACCTTATCATTCACAGTCGCTTTCTTTCATTTACTATCTACCTAGTTAAAATAAGTAGGTTCAAGCTTTAAAAAGGTTACAAACTGTTGGTCCATTGTATCACTAAAATCATCATTGGTCTTATAAAATCTACAAGAGTTGATTTACGTAGCGTCGTATCTACCGTTTTTTCAGCTGCGTTAATGGCTAATGGATAAATTGAGGCAGAATCCTCAACTTTTCGTTCTCAAGTTTTAGGACCGAGTCGGCGGCTTGAGTATATAAGTCAATTCAAGAGTCACAGATACGATCACAATATTGGAAGGAGTAATGTAATTAAGTCCATAAATGGTGGTAGGGTAACGGTGTAATTCAATAACTCTAATTGAGTTTCAGTTTAGTTATGCTCCACCTTGGGCCATAGTATACCTCGTGCGGGTGTCGTTTCAGGTGAGTAGCTAGTAGCCAAATACCTGATTATTCGGGATAAAAAAAAATAGTCTTGTATATCACTGCAAGTATGTACAAGTCACCTGTGAGTCTGTGAAGACCCTCGGGAGCAAATTGATTGGTCGAGTCCGATGGACATAACGGAAAGCACTTTGATGTGTAACCGACGGTGAGTTTGCTCTCCAATGAATACATTTCATGGGTTAACGGAGTGGACTATCGTGTTTATGTACAGGAAAGTAAGTACTAAATAGTTAAAATTGTTTACGACAATATAACACGCTAAGAATATTTTCCTTCCATACTTGATTAGTAAAATTTACACAACAATTTACACACTGTACTTTCCTAAGAATTCTTGTTATCATTAATGTTAAATTAGTTCTATCACTTATAAAGATATCATTAACTAATAACTTACAATAGTGCCTGCAGTTACGAGTACTTACTCGTAACTTCCACAAGTAGCTACGCCGTAGAGGGTTCTACGTCTAGGATTCTCTGAAGTCATGCTACGCTAGCTTGTTATAACGACGCTACGCCCCGCTTCCTAGATGTGCTCTACGCCAACACGATAACAAAATGCGCCTTGGTTTATCAGGAACATACTTTACCTATGTAATTTACCTATATAAAATATGTAGGTTTAGAAGGAGTAAGAAAATAATGAAGTCTTCATAGAAAATAATAAAACTTCCCCCTATTGCCCTTGTAATCACTTATCAGTTTTTTTAATCTTGTTTGTAAAATCACGATTCCTGTTTACATTAGTTTATATACTATTTATTGTCACGTAACTTCATCATTTATAATTTCAAATACTGACATTCGTTACCATCATCAGGTAACATTTAATACAAGCCCGTATCTAAATAACAAAATTTCAGCAAGTGTAATAGCGATACCAAACTGCAACTGAACGCAAACCAATTGCCACGAAGCCCCGCGCAAGTCAAATATTGAAATATCAACTCGTGAAATGTCTGATAAACTACTGATAGACCGAGTGAACGGGGCGAGCGAAGTGGTTGCTACAATGTCCTTTATACCACCTTTTAGTAGATATAGGTACTGATCTTAGATGAATCGGTTTATCCGTGATTTATGCACTACCAAGCGTTTCTATGTATTTCATACATTCCTCCTCCTTTTTTCATGTTCCTTATTCCTGAGGGTCGTGCGTGACTCCCCCGTAGATTACTACTTATTTTGGGGAAGTTCTCTTAAGCAAGTGCATCGTGTTGGGCGTCCAAATCCTTCCACGGGAGACGCATGTCCTCAGTCTTTGTGGTCCGCAGACTTGTCGGAGACCTCACGATGTTTTCCTTTACCGTTAAGCGAGTGTTAATCCACACGAAACTGGAAAAACCAATCATTGGTGTAGGGCCGAATTCGAACCAGAGTGCGTTAGAATGTAAAGCAGGTGTTTGCACCACTGAGTCACACTTGTTTTTTAATGACCGTTATTAAATACATCACATAAAAAATATGTTTCCATGGTGTACAATTTCTACTACCTCCAGTATAGATTCACTCAGTCGACAGTTTACGTGAGTGTGAACTGGCGTGCACTGGTGGCCTAGTTCCACGGCCCCGCCACAATACCTACACCTAGCTCGTATCTAGGTATCCTACATGTTCACTCAACATGCCCTACTGACGAAGTATTACAATGGTGACATATGAGAATAAAGATAAAGTTTGGATGAGAGTGGTAAGCTCTGGTGTTGAATTTTGGAGCGAAAGAAAGGCCCTGTGGCTTGATTTGACTGTTATAATAGGCTAAGCAAAACAACCGCTAGGACTTACATTAAACAATTATGTACTTATTATAATAATTATATACTATTTTTATGGATTTAAGTTACAAGTATTAAACTACGGTATTAATGTTCCTGGAAGGCATATTCATAATTTATGTATTTTAAACTGACGTATGTGATAGCCGGTATAAAGAAAAATCTGGTACTTAATTAATGAGTGTGACAAATTATAGTTGCCTAATAAGAATAGATAACATTAAACACATTAGTAAATTTAGTAATGCTACTTGCCCGTAGCTATTGCTTACCATCAGGCAAACTATGGTCAAGTGCAAACATATTTTAGTAAAAAAAATGCTCTCGATTTGCTGTATGCTGCTACTTGATTTGATTTGGATAAGGGCACAATGTTTATCATATTTTGTAGTAGGAACCTATGTACGTTAGTTCTTGTCTTAGTCTACTCTACGAAAGAGAGATATTTAAAGATCTTGTATCTCTAAAATATCTCTGCCGTCTATGGTCCACAAAGTTAAAAAAAATACTATGGTAGGTACCTACCATAGTATTTTTTTTAGTTACAATTCAAAGCCTTAAATCTCAATCACACTCAAAAGGGAATTTAATAACTAGTAAGGACATAAATAAAGACACGATATATTTTTATACATTTTATTAAAAAATTAAAGGCCGAATAAAGCGTTACAAATATTGGTCTTACAAACTATCGAATTGTTATATATTTTCATATTCATAAGAAAATCAATTATTTTATCGATTCAAATACATATTCCTATAAAAAGATAAATTCAATCTCAAATATTGATCATCAAATTAACATTTTAATTGTCATGAGTACAACTTCATTTATTTATCATAATATTATGTATTCAATAGTGAGTTAAACAGTACAGTAAACTTAGAAAAAATACAACATTATGATTAGGCAAAGACAAGCAAAACAATAAGGTAACAATAAAAATTGTGATGTAAAATCGAGTCAGTAGAAGAAAATAACTAGAAATCACTGGTTTCGTTAACAATAATTGCGAAATAACATGAATTCAAATATCTTTATTACTGGCCCGTAGTTTGACTAGGTAAAAGGTGTAATAAGAGTCTTCGCAAGAATACCAGAAAGAAGCAAGAATATCAGATTTCATCGAACGCAGGTATCTTGCGTAGTCTTTAATAGATAAAATATAATTTAAAACATCTTATAAGGCTATTGATTTAAAGAAAGATAAATTATCAGAAGAATATAATAAAATCATACATTATTAAGTACGCTTTATTTATAAAAATATGTTTACTAAAGATCATGAATTGGTATCGAATTATTCATAAAATCTCTTTACAATAATTTGTAAATATATAGATATGACAGACAAGTATAGGTCAATATCCACCACTGGCTTTTAAAACACAAAACACGAAGTGGTTAATAACAAAATGGAGTATTTCATTGGTTTAGAAAAAACTTAAACTAAACAAGAAAATAGAGAGACAAACTACACTGAAAGATGAGATCTGAATAAAATATAATTTTTTAGATAAAAAGTTAGTAATTTGTGGGCTTATTTTATAATGATTAAACAAAATATATTCGAGGTAAGGATGCAATGTGTTAGTTTCTATATTAAGTACCTTAAAAAGTATATTAGGTTTAAAATAACAAAGAACGCTTTGAAAGTAACAGATCAAATTTTATTATGCTTCTAATAGAGATGGTTCGTCTTAGTCTAATATTGTCATGTTATTATACACATCGAAATCATATAGAAATGTACAGGCCTGACCAATCTAAACATAATTCCTTCAAAAAATAATAAGCCAACATAGATTAGCTTTGTTGGAAGACGGGAACAGAGCATAAATGTGGTATACGCACTCGATTTGAGATGATTTTGAAACAGGGAGGGCTTTGATGAGCCTTTTACTATGTAATTCGATGATTATACTTTACAGAATTACTGGTAGCTATCACATAACTTTTTGAGGGCAGCTTTATAATCCTTGTTCAAAAGTAGTAGAGTAAAAGTTGTTCATGTTTTTTTTACATTAGACGCCGCTCACGAGGAATACGACTCAAAGAGAAATAAAGAGAGCTGAATTATACTTAAAAATAGTACCTAAATATCAAAATAAAGATTTAAACGGTTAGTATTTTGAGAGACGAAATCTTCGTTCTTGCATATATTTCGTAGTTTTTTAATAAACAGTTGTTAGGATTCTTACAACACAATAGTTAAAAGCGTTAGTTACCAGCAACCCCGTATCTAAGTTATCTTACTTTATACGTAAGTGATTATATTATACAGGGTGTCCTATATAACAGCGCTGCTAGCCATCTTGTTGACCCCGCACGTGCCGTCTCCGCGGTACACCCTGTAGTACCCCTTCTCTCCCCAGGTGGGTCCCCACGAGTTCTTCACGATCCAGTAGGGGAGCCGCTTGTGGAAGAGAGGGTAGTCTGGAAGGAAATAAGTATATTATTATAGTAAAAAGTAGGAACTCGTACCTAAGGTCGTATGGGTGTGGCCAACTTTCAAACCGTTCTTTGGCTTAAAGACTGTGGTACTATGACAAGTTAAAGGTAAGCTTAGTCATAAGTATTGTTTTAGTAATATATACCTAGTCAGGTCATAAATTCTGTCACATGTTTAATATAAAATGATTGAAACAACTTTATTCTTTATGTAACCATTTATATACCAAAATGAACTTAACAAAACATAGATTCTTATGACAATAAAGTTTATTCAAAATGGCCTCCGTGATTTTGAATACAGGCCTTCAATCTGCGCGGCCAGTCGTCTATCGCTGCACGAACGAGGTCCATGTCAATATCGGCGGCTGCCTTAATCAAGGATGTCTTGAGTGACTCCAAATTGGGATGAGGCTTTGAGCACGCCTTTTCCTCCAAGTGTTGCCATATCTTGTAATCTAACGGATTCAAATCTGGACTGGAGGAGGGCCAGTCTTCGTGCCGGATGAATTCGATTTCACGCGCCGCCAGCCAGTCTTGTGTGCTCTTCGCTCTATGAGCTGGCGCCGAATCTTGTTGGAATACCCAGTGCTTGTTATTAAACATGATATGAGAAACAGGTTCCACAAGGTTCGTCAGGACTGTATTTTGATACACAACTGCATTCGTTTTTACACCTTTTTCACAAAAATGTACCTCTGTTAAGCCCCAATAAGAAACTCCCAACCATACCATGAGCGAGGATGGAAAATGACCTCGTTGGACACGCGGAATTACGTTTGCTCGCTTCTTCACTACTGTGTGCGTACACCTTATCATTTTGTTTGTTGTAGCTCTCTTCTAAGGTAAAAATTTTTTCATCCGAAAAAAGAATTTCCCGATATTTTTTTCCTGCGTACCGCTTCAACAAAGCGCGGCATCTCTTCAGTCTCAGGTCCATTAGACGAGCATTCAAACGATGTCCTGTTTTTCTTCGATATGCCCGAAGCCCTAAGTCTTCATTTAACACCCTTTTCACCGTGGTTCTGCTTAACCCCATCTGAAGGGCCAACAGTTTCTGCTTACGTTGGGATTTCTTTGAATTCGCGTCTTCACAGCTTTTATCACTGCTGGAGTCCTAACAGACCGAGGGCGACCACTTCTTGACCTGTCATCTATACTAGAGTCTTCATTGTATCGTTTGATGGTACGATAAATGAATCTTTTTTTTATATTCAAATTTTTCAGTATGTCAAAAATTTGAATTGGCGCGTAACCGCAACGATGCAATGCAATAACTGCAACACGGTCTTCTTTAAGCGTCCACTCCATATTTAAAAATGAGTAAAATTCTAAAAAGTATACATTTTTATTTTCATGAACAATTCGAAATTCGAATTCAATAAACTTTTTTGTGGCCAGCATTCTAAAATAAAAGTTTTTACTGTGTGACAATACTTATGACCTGACTAGGTAGTTATATTTGACCACAATTCGACTGATGGTAATCACCTTAGTATTTCCTCTGAAAGCTTCATTTATTACTCGTTAGTTTGTTAGTCTCGGTTTTAAAACAACGTTTGATAAAGATATCATTTTATAACAAATGTATGTTTTTTTAAGCTTTGTGGCAGATTTGGCAGATATTTGACCTAATATGTCTGTAACCATTATACACCATTTATAAAATCTAAAATCTGCTTATTTATTGCCTCTAAGGCGGAACAGAATTCGCCGGGTCAGCTAATAAAATAATATATTTTTTTACTTGAGATAGGCTCACGCTTGACTACAACTTGCCTGATGTTAAGCAACGCTATAATCTAAGATCTAGCACGCTTGCCTAGAAAAAATCGGTTTACTCTCGACTTGAAGACCTTGATTATAGTTCAAGGGGAATAGAGATTCGGGCAAGGAGATAAAGATAAATAAATAAGTAAAGTAAAGCCCAATATGCATTATATTAGTTTTTAAATTTCTTTCATTATGTAATTTTTTGTTGTGCATTAAAGACATATCTTATCTTATCCTATCTTAAAGTACTGACCCTTGATCCCGTACCCCACGATGAGCACGCCGTGGTCGAGGTTTCCGGGGTTGCATAACATTTTCCACGGGTGCGACACGCCGCCCATGTAGAACTGCATGGCGTTCGCGTTTATACCTGCACATACAGACAGTCAAACATAAGTGAGTTTATATGACAACGGCCAACTCTGGTGTCAGAGTTTAAAACCATCCTAAGGGCCTCTGACATTGCTTAACGACTGTCGTACTGTGACGAACAGTCGGGACCTACAATTTAACGGGTCGTCCGACCCACGGATGCCCACAAAATGGAATGCCACTTTTCGGTCACCCATCCAAGGAATGACCGCGTTGACCGTTGCTTAATCGCATGCGATTGTCTCCGCTAGCTGGGCGCTACATAATATTAATCAATATGTCTATATTGTAGACTTTTTCTGCTTAAGGTGCCTTTCCAACTAGTGTCAATATGCAGTCTTCATGTTAAACAATTCAGCGGCACTGGCCCCGGGCTATACCCGAATGTTCGGCATCCTGTACTTCTTTATTATATAGTATAGATATATTTAAAAATATCTTCGTTTGAACATACACATATAGATATGTAATGAATGCCCTACGTGATAAACAGTTTAAAGAGGTTTCCAATATTATTAATATGTATTATTCAAAGAATCTACAGCAAAATGAATTCTATGAGTAAGCTATAAAGCACAATATCCATCACTCACCTATGGAGATAGGTCCATTCTGCACCAGCCACTTGGTCATGTCGGTCTCGTTGCTGGTGATGTTCACCGCGCTGGAGATCTGGACCCGAGCCATGGTCTTGTTGAAGGCACACTTGTCGTCTTCACCCTCGTAAGGGTAGTCAGTCTCCAGCTCCAAGCCGCCTAGCTGTTCTATTGCCCTGAAAAAAAGAAAGGTATTATGACATTACTATTCTGGAATGAGATATTGAATGATATAATATATTGATATGCGGCTTGGTAAACTCTAGACATAAGAGTTGGCCACTTTTATTCGATAAGAAGAAGGAGATATTGAATCAGGCGTTAATTTGCGGAAATCAATTGCAGATGAAACTCTGGAGAAATTGTTGTTGAAGCCGATGAGGAGCAGTTGCAGTGGAACAACACTACACATGTCTCCAGAGCTCCATCTATTCTGAAATTGGTACTTTTTAAGCAAACGTGTTATACCCAAGGCTGCAGAAATGCTTAACATCAGGTGTGCTGTAAGTCAAACACTTACCCATCACCACAACATAGAAACCTTTCGCTTAGTTCCGTTGTGTCAACAACCTTGGCAACCTTTTTGAGAGACTAAATCTAGAATAGCTCGTATATATATCTATGAAAATGGATTGCATGATTTTTAGCAGAAATAAGCGTTCGAATCCATAACCACTGAGTCAGTTTTATTATATCAGAGAAATGCCACACCTTCGACAATCATGTCATTGTACGAGGGTCGCTTCAGGTAATCTAATAGATACATGTCTGGGTTTCCATGTACTGTTCGCTCCCCGCAAATTAGTCTTTATCCGTTAGAATATAATAGAATAACATTTATTGAGACAGATTTACAAACATTTAGACACACAGCCCCAACTCCGCATAATGCTGATAACTGGAAGCAATCAGCGCTGTTCTTCCGTTGGGGCTGGCTGTGACGTCACGTACGAGAGAATAATTTAGTTAATACCGAATCTCTTGAACGACTTTTTTTACAAGTATTTTTTTACCTAGTGTATCACAGCGACTTCACCTGCGTCGATTCGGGATTCAAAGTGACCTATGTCACTGAAGTGACCCTGATTGGTAACTGGAGCGAGCAAGATCGATACAAAACTCGATAGCCACACTAAGAAAAGTTACACATTTTAACAATTCGTGAAAAGTTCATTCATGTTCACGTAATTTAAAAACAATAGCATACTATATACGAGTATAATAAATATACTTATATACACACCCATTCATTAGGTAAATTACCTAGAACACGTCACGTTCTACGAAGTAGGTAATAGAGACAATGTATTTAAACAGTTGTAGCCTTCACAAATAATAATATGTTTTGTAACTATTTATGCAGATTACAGTACTATAAATAAACATGTATAAATAGTACTACTTGGTACAGTTCCGTAGAAGAAATCTGTATAGAATGTAAGTAATATCTCTAGCTTATGTCTACAACGCATATTCTCCTATTTTCAACTTAATCTCTCTCTCGCTCTTGAGTCTTATTTCCTCATGACTGAAGGTCGTGACTCCCCCGTAGAATTAATTCTTTAGGGGAGTTCTCTTAGGCAGATACATCGTGGTGGGCGCCCAGGTCCGATGTTTCCCTTCACCGTTAAGCGAGTGCAAATCCACACTTAACTTGAAAACTAAACTAAACTTAATAGGAAATCAATTAAGTCAAGTTAATTATTGGAAGTCGAGAGTAAACCGGTTTCTTCTAGGCAAGCGCGCAAGATCGTTGATTACAACGTTGCTTAACACCAGGCAAGTTGTATTCAAGCGTGAGCCTATCCCATGTAAAAAAATGAGCGAAAATAATTATGACCCGCAGGATTCGAACCTGGGTTCTCCTATTTTGGCCATACAATGCGGAGATCTGATGATAAACTTGAAAAACTGGTCATTGTTGACAAAGCTTAAAAAAAAGATAGGTGAACAGTAAAAAGATGGTCTGATGTAGGTGAAAGGAGAAGAAGAAGATTAATTCAAATAATAGTAATTATAAAGATAAATTCTTTACTGTCACACACATACCTACATTTTTTTTCTTATTTTTTATTAACCTATACTGTCCCACTCCTGGGCAAAGGTCTCCCCCAACTCCCTCCATTCGTACATATAAAACAAAATTAATAACATTACTTACATGAACTACTCTAGTGCCACAAGTGGCGGCCTTATTGCTAAAAGCAATCGTTTCCAGGCAAACATTGGTTGGAGAGGAATAAATAAAGGATTATATTGAATTCATCATTATACTTTGTATTTAAGTGTGACTAACTACAATAGCTTCTGTGACTACAACATTATGTAAATAAATTGTTCATGTGTGAGTACATAATATTAATTTCTGTAAATAAATGTTTTGATTTTGATTTTGAAAAACGCGGGCGACACAAGTTATTAAAAAAAATATCTTAGACTAACAGAGGAGCTATTAAACGTTTAAAAACGGCTCCAACTAAATTCAAGTCATCGTGATAAATAACAATGTTGCATAATAATGGCACAAGCTTGTGAATTCCTATCATGGTTCCTACTGTTTGTTTTGTTTGCAAGTGATGACGTCATGACGTCATGTACGTAAATATAATCTTGGCACTGACTCAGAAGACGTTTAGTGGCTGAATTGGACAGAATGCCGGGGATTCACTGGACAATTTAATTAAAGACTTCATTTACTTTACTTATACATTAGAACGCCCGTAGCTCAGCTAGCATAAGCAATCGCATGCGATTACAAGTGTTAAGCAAAATCGACGCGTTCAGTTAGGATAGGTGACCGAAAAGTGGCAATCCATTTTAGGCGCCTAGGTCCCGGCTGTTTGTCTAGTAGGCCAGTATTTGTATTCAGCAAATGTCATTTCACTTTTAAACTATATTAGCATAATAGTATCCCACTTTTTTACATTTATACATACACTAGTGGACGCCCGCGGCTTCGCTCGCATCGTTTTGAGGTAAAGTAGAGCCTAAAACACTTCTAAGATACCTCATACTACCTGCAGACCAAAAATCATGATGATCCGGTCAGCCGTTTTTGCGTTATGAGCGTTTAAATAAACAGACAAATAGACAAAGAATCTAAAATGGGCTGAAACGTGTTTAGTTATGGATTTAAAACATACCCAATTTTTTTTTATAATTTATGTTCAGGTTTTTGATCCTCTTCAGCTTTATTATATGCATAGACTAGTGGGTGGTCGTGGTTTCGCTCGCATTAAGAAGTAAAACTTGCATCCCCTATTTCACCCCCTTAAAAGTGGCATTTCCAAAAATCCTTTCTAAGTGGATGCCTACGTCATAACATCTACTTTCACTCCAAATTTCAGCCCAATCCGTTCAGTGGTTTGGGCTGTGCGTTGATAGATCACTATATCAGTCAGTCAGTCACCTTTGAGTTTTATATATTTAGATGTATTTAGTTTAGATTATACATTTCACATATTAGGTATTTAAAACAGCGATAAGATTTTTTTAATAAATTGGGGTCAAGTCAAATCTGCTTGTGTCTAATTATGTAAACATGTTGAATTATATTCGCAGGTCACGCGCAACAAAACGTTTTAAGCAGTAGAGATGATAAAGTACACAATAACAAGGAAAATTCGTTTTTATTTGTGTACTGATAAAACAAATAATAATAATTTTACTACTATTTGCGGGAAAATCCTATACTTCAATTGTTACAATTCTATAAATAATAAGCATTTGTATTTATTTGTAATTATTTATATTTTCTTAAATACAAATGCATTAAAATATGTGTCTTCCGACCCACGGAAGCGCCCAAATGAACCACTTTTTGGTCACCTATCCAAAGACTGACTCCATCGACAATTGCTTAACATTGGTAACCGCATATGAATAGCTGGGCGAGGCTTCGCTTCTACTCTTTTTAACGCTGGGCTTAAAAATATAGTTTTTTATGTATATGTTATGTATATGTTTACGAGTATATCCGTGTAAGGACCTAGGCGCCCACCACGATGTATAAGCGCATGAAAACTCCCCTAACGACTTAATTCTGCGGGGGAGCCACGACCCTCAGTCATGAGGAAATACGATTCAAGAGAGAGAGATGTATGTGTACATTTGTAGGCTTAGTATTATGTGAACTTTAGTGTATATTGATTAAATTAGGTTTGGTTATTTATTTTATTTTATTGAGACGATATTTACATATTCTGTAAGTGATTATTTTAAAATTGTTAGTTAGGTCTGCACAAAGAGGGCAAGGGGCGCTCGTAAATTAGCTTACTGCTTGTTGGTTAATAACAATAATATGATAAAATCGAAAGTTTTTCATTATATGTTTGTTACTTCTTAACGCCCGAAAAGCTGAGCGGATTTGGATGAATTCAGGAGATTGATTAGAGCCTGGATTAACACATAGACAACTTATTATCCTGGATTAGCGGAAGTCTAAATATATAAAACTAAAAGGTGACTGACTGACTTTTATAGTGATCTACACGCACAGCCCAAACCACTGGACGGATTGGGCTGAAATTTGGAATGAAGGTAGATGTTATGACGTAGGCATCCGCTGAGAAAGAATTTTTGGAAATGCCACTTTTAAAGAGGTGAAATAGGGGATGCAAGTTTTACTTCTTAATGCGAGCAAAGCCGCGTGCACCCACTAGTTATTAATAAATGAGTGTTAATGTATGTATGTGCGTACCTGTAAGCATTATCCATGTATCCCCCGTTGCAGCCGTTGTCAGTCTTGTCGCAGTCCACCAGCTCCTGCTCCGACAGCGACACCAGCTTGCCCGTCTTGATCTGGTACTGGCCCTCGATGTTGCCTGCAATCACACATTAACTTACTCACATTTATTTGCGGTTTATTTAAAAAAAAACATATTGACTAGTACAGAAGTGATATTTATGAAATTGATTCAATTTCGATTATGAATTCTGAAAGTATTGTTTTCAAGATTGGTCATTTATCTGACAAAACATGCAACGAAAATAACCAATTTCATATTGACGCAGCAATAAGTTTCATGACTTGAAATCAATAAATAAAATTTGTAAATGATCTCACCGGTGACGCTGAAGGCCCAGCAGCTGCCGCAGGAGCCCTGGTTCTTGACCTCCGTGACGGCGCCGCGCTCGCGCCAGTCGAACGCGTCCGGTACCTCCACGTCGGGTACCTGCGCCCGCCGCGTCGGCACCTGGTTCTCATCTCGCAGGTTCGTCTTCAACCCCGTGTGCTTCTTGGTGAACTCCTCGTACGTCAAGTCGGCGAAACGCGTCACGCCATACGTAGCCGTCCCGCGCTCGCGGGTATTTAACTCGTGAATCTTCTGTATATTGGCCTTGAATATTTGGAACCTCTTCGTCAGTTGGTCGTAGTCGTTGACGTAGTTGGGGCTGTAGGTGGCCAGGAAGTCGCGGAACAGGTACTCGGCCTGCACTTGGTGGTACACGTCGGCCACCGCGTCGTCCTGGTAGTCGCACGTGACGCGGAAGCTGGGCGGGTGGTCGGTCCACGGCCGCATCCACACGTTCACGCGGCAGAACTTGTTCGTCCCACCGGCGTTGCGGTCGAACACGCAGTACTCGCCGTCCCCGCTCAGCGCCGAGCAGTTCGTGAGGCTGACTTCCATCTTCATGCGGTAGTGCACGCCGGCCACCACCTGCTTGTCCATGGAGTATATTCTCAGGACCTTGGCCTTGCGCGGGTGCGGGTACTTGGCCTCTATGTACTTGAGAGCGCGCTCCGCGAGCGCCGTGGCCGTGGCGGCGCTCTGGAACTCCACGTGCGTCTCGAGCGGCGCCACCTCGTCCTGGCAGGACACCTCGACCTTGCGCCCGTGCGCCAGCCACAGCCGCTCCCACACCTCGGCCACGCAGTGCCTTCGCGGGAGGTGCTCCATCAGCTTGCACGTGCTCAGGTCGTCCACCCACTCGAACTTCAAGCATGACGTAAACGCCACGTCGAAATCGATAGTTGTAATTTTTCCGGTTGTCACTTTCGTCCTATACCGGTTAATTTTTATCACTTTTTGCTTATATCTGTCCGGTGACGACATTTCCAATTTTTGCAAAGCCTCCTTTACCATGTTTTGAATTTCTATATCATCAAAAGTAGCATTTTCAGCAGACAAAGGAATAGATCTTCTGGAGCGGAACTCCGTTTGGCGGCATCCTGCTCGGATCCTATCTATAGATCTGCTATTTGGAACCAGCCAGATGAACGAAGAACAAGCTCTTGACGGTTTGCTGACATCGACGAAACAGTTTTGATTGTTGATATTATCCAAATCCTTCGAGCAGTTTGTAGTGCGGATGATAAAATTTAACTTATTTGGCATGCTGTAGTCGAGGCTAGGAACCAACTGCGGTTCTCCCTGATGGACCAGCTTATATCTCATTTCGGAAGAGTCTTCGATAGCTCTAATGGAAGCTCGCAGTAACATCGGTAACGACATTCCAGTGACACCCTCGAACTTTTCATCGTCGTCGCACACAATGGCGACACTCTGAATGACCATCAAGTCGTCTGGCGACGGCCAGATGCGAGCAAGGCAAAGTCTGTGATTGTTTGCATCTAATTCTTCGCATTCATTTAGTTTGACATCGTCATGATGATGACGTAGACAGTAAGTTTCGGCGGCTTCCAGATATATACGAACCATAGGAGTGTTTTCCATGTGCATACTGGATTGAACTGCATGTATGGTTATAAGTTTATACAAGTTGTTAGACCTTACTTGGTCGTTCAGTTGCTGAATAGCACGATCGGCGTAATAGAATCGTTTGTCTTCGTCTACATAGTCATCTTCCATACCAGCCTGTCTCCTTCCTCGCTCGTCTACGTCTACGATTTCTAATTCTGTCAATTCTTCAAATTTATGGTCATTTTCTGCTTCAACCAAATTTGTAGCTCGTTTTTCTCTATTTATAGTGTTTCTGCATGCTACATCGATATCATAAACTAGTAACCAAGGTTGTTGGTCGATGTCAGAACGACAACTTAAGATGGGATTCTTAGTGCATGTGGAAATATCTCGAGCACACGATTTATGAGCGGCGGTGAATTCTATGATATAATTAATACCTCTTACTACTTTTACTGTAACACTCTTGACTTCAACAAGAACGTGGTTCTTTGTATTTTTATGTTTCTTTTGATATTTCTTTAAAGCATCTCGAGCTAAAGTTCTGTATTCTTCTTTCGTCGGATCTTCGGCATGTGAACCACCAAGACCGCCTATATGTCTTTTGACACGTTGTGCATCCAGCTCGCACCTCACCGTAATGTTCATTGCGTGCTTCCAAGACTGATCCCAAATATCTGAGACACAATTTATAACGTCTTTGTGAGACTGAGGAGTTATTTTAAAAACAATAATCGTTCTGATTCCTGACACGACTTGCGTTAAAGCTTTTTCTACAGTTAACACTTTGTGAGGTTCTGAAATATCGGATTCTTTCAGATATTTTCGTAGTGATATTTCAGCTAGTTTTCTGTATTGCATTTTCTTAGGATCTTGTTCAACCATTCCACCCGTGATAATATTTCTTTTGTTTCTGTTTAACTCATTATCATGTTGTTCAATCTTCTGTACCCCCCTTTCGTATATTGCTTGGGCGTCATTCAGTTTACAATTAACTTTGATGTTTTTAAAATTTACCCATGATTTTTCCCATATCTCAGATTTGCAGGCTATAGTATCACCGGTATTTTGGGCTTCAGGAGAAATCGTGAAGTGAATTACAGTGTTTGTGCCAGCTACAACTTGTACGGTTACATTTTGGATTGACACAACTTTATGTGGTGGTAAATTTCCATTAGATTGTAGGTATTCCTGAAGTGATTCTTCTGCCAATTTTTTGTACTTTGGATCGTTAAAATTTTCATCAGCTGAAGCTCCACCCAATTTTGGTTCTGGTTGGTTCCTTCTGATTCTCACTTTTCCATCATTTAATTCACAAGTTACTTGTATATCTTTGAAGTTCACCCACGACTTTTCCCATACGTTGGAGATACAGTTTATGGTATCTCCCGAGTTCTGCTTAACAGGGGCAATTTTAAATCGTATTTCAGTCAAGGTGCCAGCAACAACTTTCGTCGACACGTAATCAACAGAAACAACTTTGTGTTCTTCTAAATTTCCATTAGATTGTAGAAATTTTTGAAGTGATTCTTCTGCAAATTTTTTGTATGTCGGATCGTTTGGGTTTTTTTGAAACTTTCCTCCAGGTACTTGTCTTTTCTGTCTTACGTTTCCATCATTTAATTCACAAGTTACTTGTATATCTTTGAAGTTCTCCCACGGCTTTTCCCATACGTTGGAGATACAGTTTATGGTATCTACCGAGTTCTGCTTAACAGGGGCAATTTTAAATCGTATTTCAGTCAAGGAGCCAGTAACAACTTGTGTCGACACGTAATCAACAGAAACAACTTTGTGTTCTTCTACGTTCGCATTAGATTGCAGAAATTTTTGAAGTGATTCTTCTGCTAATTTTTTGTATGTCGGATCGTTTGGGTTTTTTTGAAACTTTCCTCCAGGTACTTGTCTTTTCTGTCTTACGTTTCCATCATTTAATTCACAAGTTACTTGTATATCTTTGAAGTTCTCCCACGGCTTTTCCCATACGTTGGAGATACAGTTTATGGTATCTACCGAGTTCTGCTTAACAGGGGCAATTTTAAATCGTATTTCAGTCAAGGAGCCAGTAACAACTTGTGTCGACACGTAATCAACAGAAACAACTTTGTGTTCTTCTACGTTCGCATTAGATTGCAGAAATTTTTGAAGTGATTCTTCTGCTAATTTTTTGTATGTCGGATCGTTTGGGTTTTTTTGAAACTTTCCTCCAGGTACTTGTCTTTTCTGTCTTACGTTTCCATCATTTAATTCACAAGTTACTTGTATATCTTTGAAGTTCTCCCACGGCTTTTCCCATACGTTGGAGATACAGTTTATGGTATCTACCGAGTTCTGCTTAACAGGGGCAATTTTAAATCGTATTTCAGTCAAGGAGCCAGTAACAACTTGTGTCGACACGTAATCAACAGAAACAACTTTGTGTTCTTCTAAATTTCCATTAGATTGTAGAAATTTTTGAAGTGATTCTTCTGCTAATTTTTTGTATGTCGGATCGTTTGGGTTTTTTTGAAACTTTCCTCCAGGTACTTGTCTTTTCTGTCTTACGTTTCCATCATTTAATTCACAAGTTACTTGTATATCTTTGAAGTTCTCCCACGGCTTTTCCCATACGTTGGAGATACAGTTTATGGTATCTACCGAGTTCTGCTTAACAGGGGCAATTTTAAATCGTATTTCAGTCAAGGAGCCAGTAACAACTTGTGTCGACACGTAATCAACAGAAACAACTTTGTGTTCTTCTACGTTCGCATTAGATTGCAGAAATTTTTGAAGTGATTCTTCTGCTAATTTTTTGTATGTCGGATCGTTTGGGTTTTTTTGAAACTTTCCTCCAGGTACTTGTCTTTTCTGTCTTACGTTTCCATCATTTAATTCACAAGTTACTTGTATATCTTTGAAGTTCTCCCACGGCTTTTCCCATACGTTGGAGATACAGTTTATGGTATCTACCGAGTTCTGCTTAACAGGGGCAATTTTAAATCGTATTTCAGTCAAGGAGCCAGTAACAACTTGTGTCGACACGTAATCAACAGAAACAACTTTGTGTTCTTCTACGTTCGCATTAGATTGCAGAAATTTTTGAAGTGATTCTTCTGCTAATTTTTTGTATGTCGGATCGTTTGGGTTTTTTTGAAACTTTCCTCCAGGTACTTGTCTTTTCTGTCTTACGTTTCCATCATTTAATTCACAAGTTACTTGTATATCTTTGAAGTTCTCCCACGGCTTTTCCCATACGTTGGAGATACAGTTTATGGTATCTACCGAGTTCTGCTTAACAGGGGCAATTTTAAATCGTATTTCAGTCAAGGAGCCAGTAACAACTTGTGTCGACACGTAATCAACAGAAACAACTTTGTGTTCTTCTAAATTTCCATTAGATTGTAGAAATTTTTGAAGTGATTCTTCTGCTAATTTTTTGTATGTCGGATCGTTTGGGTTTTTTTGAAACTTTCCTCCAGGTACTTGTCTTTTCTGTCTTACGTTTCCATCATTTAATTCACAAGTTACTTGTATATCTTTGAAGTTCTCCCACGGCTTTTCCCATACGTTGGAGATACAGTTTATGGTATCTACCGAGTTCTGCTTAACAGGGGCAATTTTAAATCGTATTTCAGTCAAGGAGCCAGTAACAACTTGTGTCGACACGTAATCAACAGAAACAACTTTGTGTTCTTCTACGTTCGCATTAGATTGCAGAAATTTTTGAAGTGATTCTTCTGCTAATTTTTTGTATGTCGGATCGTTTGGGTTTTTTTGAAACTTTCCTCCAGGTACTTGTCTTTTCTGTCTTACGTTTCCATCATTTAATTCACAAGTTACTTGTATATCTTTGAAGTTCTCCCACGGCTTTTCCCATACGTTGGAGATACAGTTTATGGTATCTACCGAGTTCTGCTTAACAGGGGCAATTTTAAATCGTATTTCAGTCAAGGAGCCAGTAACAACTTGTGTCGACACGTAATCAACAGAAACAACTTTGTGTTCTTCTACGTTCGCATTAGATTGCAGAAATTTTTGAAGTGATTCTTCTGCTAATTTTTTGTATGTCGGATCGTTTGGGTTTTTTTGAAACTTTCCTCCAGGTACTTGTCTTTTCTGTCTTACGTTTCCATCATTTAATTCACAAGTTACTTGTATATCTTTGAAGTTCTCCCACGGCTTTTCCCATACGTTGGAGATACAGTTTATGGTATCTACCGAGTTCTGCTTAACAGGGGCAATTTTAAATCGTATTTCAGTCAAGGAGCCAGTAACAACTTGTGTCGACACGTAATCAACAGAAACAACTTTGTGTTCTTCTACGTTCGCATTAGATTGCAGAAATTTTTGAAGTGATTCTTCTGCTAATTTTTTGTATGTCGGATCGTTTGGGTTTTTTTGAAACTTTCCTCCAGGTACTTGTCTTTTCTGTCTTACGTTTCCATCATTTAATTCACAAGTTACTTGTATATCTTTGAAGTTCTCCCACGGCTTTTCACATACGTTGGAGATACAGTTTATGGTATCTACCGAGTTCTGCTTAACAGGGGCAATTTTAAATCGTATTTCAGTCAAGGAGCCAGCAACAACTTGTGTCGACACGTAATCAACAGAAACAACTTTGTGTTCTTCTACGTTCGCATTAGATTGCAGAAATTTTTGAAGTGATTCTTCTGCTAATTTTTTGTATCTTGGGTCATTTATATCGTTTTCTTCTTCACCACCGTCGACGATATTAACGTTTCGTGTCATTCTTTTCGTACCTTGGCTGGAAACAGATTCGACAGAATTTTGGGAAAGCAATAATGATGAATTAGCACTTTCAATGGCATTTATAATGGGATCATTGCATAACACTTCAATCTGTCGTCCATCTTCGATCCACGATCGGTCCCAAACTTTTGCAAAACATGTTTTCAAAGGTTCATTTTCCAGCAATTTACAAGTCATTGCTTGATCGATATTTACATCATTCGGACAAGTGGTGTAACCTATGACAAACTCTATATTAGTTAAAAAACCCGCTACTAACTTTGTTGATACAGAATTAACTTTTATCACTATAGCTTTATTACTTCTTTTTGTTGTTTGTTCTAAATTTCGCATGGCTTCTTGAACCATGTCAAGAATGAAAGGATCATTTGCACTTTTTGATAGCGCATCTTTACGTCCATGAGAAAACCTTATATCGATCGGTCTTTCGGTACATGTGTAACTAATTGACATTTCTTTGAGCCAATGCCTTTCATGTATTATTACACCGCAAATCTGGGATCCATATTCTTCTACTACAGAACAATTTGATCGTAAAACCAATGGCACAGATTTGTCACAATCTGTTTGATCGAGCATTATTGAAATTTTTGTCACAGTGCCTGAGACTCTCTGGGTGTTTGCGCTAACTACTTTACTTAGTTTCATTGCCTTACTAGATTTAGATTCTGATTCTATTTTTTTGATCGCCTCGAAGATAAGTTTTTGGAGCAATGGATCGTCAACAGCTACATTGCGAACTTCACCAACATGATTATTTTTTTCTTCATCGTGACAAAAAACGGTTAAAACTTGCGGTACATTTTCTGTGTTATCAACGACTGCATTGCACAATCTTGTCATCGTGTCCTTTTTCTTACAATGGCGTGACTTGCACGGAACTATTGTGTGAAACTGAATGTAATAGAAAGTTCTATCATTTTCTGCTTCCCTGTCAGCATTAGTCACGTCTTTTAATACTCTATTCTTAATTTCCAAGTCGATGTCATTCAAGTAATCAACAACGGCTTGAGCCAGGATGTATATTTGTTTGGCATTTTCGATGCTTTTTTTTAGCTTTTGGAATCTCTCGGCTACATTTATTGCATTAAGGTCATTTTCATAACTTCTTTTCATTCTGGTCGCTACTTGTTCCGGGTCTTTATTAGAATTAAATCCTGACATCTCAAAATAGTTAAGCAATTCGTCTATTGTCTTTTTCTTGTCGTCGTCTAAAGTGCCAACTTTTTGTGGTTTTTCTGTCTGTATTGAATTAGGGCCATATTGAGTGTCCGGCTCCACTCTAACGGCATGTTCTTTGCTGGTATCTAAAGTTTGACTTTCATGCTGAACCACAACTGGCTTTAAATTCTCTTGTTTATTTGGTATAATTTGTTCCTCAATGTGTTTAATGTCTTGTTCTGTTAAAGATTTTTCTGTTTTCGCTTGCGATTGGACGTCGATGTTGTGAATAACTTTTATATCACTTTCAGGATCGGAAGGGTTGATATTATTGTTTTCATTATTATCGCTGGGAGGCACAACTCCATCATCACCAAATTGCCATTGTTGCGTGCAATTGTTTGAGAGAATCGCTCTGTATTTCGAGCCACCAGGTAGTTGCATCCACGGCTTTTCCAATACGGTGACTTTACATGCCTTAGACTCCACGCACGACTCAGTCTGTTGTTGATCCGTGCAGCTGTTGTAGTTTACCAACAGTGTAAGTATATACCGCACACCATTTACTACCTGCAAATTTTACGTTATCAGTGATAAAATCTATATCATACTAGTATATTGATTGAAAAAATATACTTTTCGTTTCTTTTTTCGGTCTATCAAAGTTATAAATACATAGTGGGTAAGTAAAAAAAAGGTTCAGCCGCAAATTTTAAATAAGAACGCTCAGCCATTTCTCAATTATATGCTCGATGTATTAATGATTTTCATTTTAAATTCATGGTTTTATAAATTTATTCTTAAATATTGAAGTTCTTTTTATTACATTGATTTACTTTTGTTTGTAAATATTTGAGACCGCCTTGCTCGTTAGAAAAAAAAATAATATGTTCAGATTCTAAGAGTGTACCGGTCACTGAGTGTACTGACACTTCCATTTATTACTATATAACCTAAGTATTCCTATTACTATACTATATTCTAGAGGCGAGATCTTTGTTTATATACCAACAATTTCAGATATAAACCATCAGTCTATGTTTCTTTTGCAGACAGTCAAACAGCGCAAAGTTGCGTACTTGGGTCATGTGCTCAGACATGATAGATACGAACTTTTGCAACTTATAATGATGGGAATAATTGCGGGGAGAAGACGAGTCGGTCCCAGAAAGAAGTCCTGGTTGCGGAACATTCGAGAATGGACCAGGATCAGAAGTGCCGCAGAATTGTTTCGCTTGGCAGTGAACTATTTCATGAAATTTGTTTTTGAGTCTTACAGTAGTTTTGTAAGGAAATAACGTTCGGGCGACTGCACCTTACGGTGGCTACGACAAAAGCAACAACTGTTGTTCTAACAACTTTTCAACTTTTCTCTAAGACTTCTGGAAATTCGCGTTAGTTACTAGTAACCATTTAGAATGGTATGATACAACTTCAATAAACTATGCTACTAAAGTTTGCCTAGTTTAACATTTATTTTATTAAAAAAATATTCCAGATGATGGATGTGTGTTTACCTGCACCTGTCTCTCGACCTCCACGACGCTGGCGAGGCTGTGCTGGACCGCTGGCTCCAGGGAGTTGAGCTGGCGTACGCCCAGCTCGGCCAGCTCGGTCACTCCTCGGGCCTGAGGGTTGACCCGGGACGAGCACCCTATGCATTGCACCTTCGGCTCCTCTCTGGGTATCGCTATGAATTGCTCTCCTGAAGTCACCTGGGAAAATCAGATGTTCTATAACTCATAATTATCATCATCATCATCATCCACACCACACTCTATCTGCTATTAGCTTCGATCTTCTGCCTGCCCATGGCATATTAAGACAGGCCAATATTACAAATATTTGTGCTGAAAACTTACACTTAAACTTACTTAACGAGTTTGTACACTTTGGTTGCAGACTTCCTTATTTTATATTTATAAACAAAGAAAAAAGGCATAGAATATAGATGTTTACAAAAAATATTGTATGTGTTAATTTATTTCTGTGTTAAAAAAAATAGAGTTTGGTAGGAAAGGATTATATTATCTTATAAAAACTTAGTTACAAAAGATACATAAAATAAACATTTTTATTATTATTAAAGCTTTTTCCTAAAAACGTAGATTTTTTTTATTAATGTATCAATCACCGATCTATAAAAGGTAATGCCACTTCAGTTTTATTTTCAAATCATTATAATTTTTGAAACATTTAGTTCTACAACGTTATATCACTACCATAGATCACTACCCATATCGTTAAAAATCATTAAAAAAATTAAGTTTTTTTTTACGTGGGATAGGTTTAAGTTTGACTACATAGATGACACTTATCTCTCTTCAAACTACTCATCAAACCAACTTTTTCTGTTACTAAGGAAAAATGATGAATGGAATTTGTATGTTTACAATTATACAGCAAGAGTCGCTTGTATAAATAAAAATAAAATAAAAATAAATATTCCGGGACATTGCACACAGCGCCATCTAGCCCCACACTAAGCAAACGCTTGTGTCGTGGGTCCTAGTATAGTCTGCAAGTTTACATTCCTAACTGATTATTATACTTATATTTACTAATAATTACGGAAATTGATTTATCAACAGGATACTAAAAAAAAAAACAAATAAATAGTTCGTAAACGGACTTCAAAAATTTATTTATAGTATGGAAGTAGCCACTACCGACTTAAACCTACTCTCCCCCGTAATTCCTGCCCAAATATCAGGGATGACAACCCCTCTTACGGCGCGAGCGATGCCCAGGGCATCAGATCATCGATTCCTCAAGAGGCCCAAATCCCTGCTAGGGGGAGTGAGATATCCCCACATCCCACGCCCCAGGGCCTCCTAGTGGATACGGAGTCCGAGCCCGAGCGGCTCGCCTCTGTGTCAGTCTCCTGCAGATCGCATTAGCGGCAGGATCCCGCTTCCGCTTCCGCTCCTCAGCCTCCCTTTGCGACATCACCGTCTCGTAAAAGAAGGTTACCGCGTGCAAGTGGGCTAAGTTGTAACACAACCAGCCTATCTTTCAATAAATGATCTGCTTTTTTAACTTTAACAGGTAGCAGAAGATAAAACATTTTGCAATAAATATGTTTATACATTATAATTGTAGGACAAGATTATCACATGGTGGTGAGTATGCTATATAATATATACTATGTATATTTGTTGTTTATTCGTAAAACACAGAGGTTAAAAGATTTTTGGCCCTACACAATGGCAGAGGTACTTTTCCTTTATCTGCAAGTCTCAGCTCAAAAACCTCATTAAATGCCTGACACTGACCTTGTAACACTTCATCAAGTTATAGGTTATCATATCTTATGTTTAAGTAGAGCGCACACTGAGTTCCATCATATTTTTTTATAGGTACTTTATTTGAGTAAAATTGCAAATAAATACTTAGTTATTAGAGCGTCGCGCTCCAGCGGTCTTTGTACTTTCGGGGACGTGTCTTTTCTATCGCAGATGATGTAACGGTACTTTAGTGTCTAGTATGATTTTTGTTCCATGCTAAAATGACTGAAGCAATCTCATGTTTTACCTAGATTAACGTAGGAACAACAAGCTGCATAGCTGGTACGACAGAATAATTGCAGCTAGGGAGCTGATTACTCCCTCTATATTGTCAAGAAATAAGTATTCGTTATTGTACATAAAGATGTCGTATGGTCGCAGAAATAGAGGAGTTTTATATACTTAGCAAGCATTTTCTTAAACCTGACTTGATTTTGTTCCCCCGAAATTCCTCTTGGTCCCGGGGAAAATAACAATATAGGTACTTTACGATGTTGGTTAACAAACCACTTTGCTACTCTCATGGAGTGATTGTAGACTAACCTTTCTAGATTTTTTGTCTGTTTATCTGTGTCTCTGTTTATTTAAACGTTTATCACTCAAGAACGGCTGAACGGATCATCATGATTTTTGGTATGTAGGTAGTACCTATGATGTCTTAGGAATGTCATAGGCTTCTTTTTATCCTAAAATAATGCGAGTGAAGCCGCGGGTGTCCACTATTCCTTTAAATTATGTGTCATATATAATACATTGATATGTACGAGTACATAGTAAATGTATATGGATCTTTAGCTTAAATATGATGAGTTGAATGCTAACATTCATTATATCCACTCTACAATGATTCCTTATTATAACTTATTCCTTGGTAATACAGCCTACATTTGTTTGCTTCTTACTTATCTATGTGAATAAAATGAGTAACAGTTCTTGTGCTCACACTTTAAAGGAGTGATTGTTTATTTATGGAGAATGACCTAATCTACATATTTTATCATCTAGCAGTTTTAACTTTAATTTATGTACTAGTGTTTTAAGAAACCGTTTTGAGATAAGATCATTTTTAAATTGGGCTTATTTGAATAATTTCTTTGATCAGACCACATGTATGCTATGTAAGGAGTAAAAATAGAGATGAACATTATTATATCGATAGGTACTATAACATTACTACCTACTTAATTCAATCTCTTTTAAATTGTTTTATTATTACTAATTTAAGTATGTATCTGTATTAACTTGTTATTATTAACTATTAACTTGATGGTTTTTTTGCCTTTAAAATCCTTATTTTTGGTGAAAGTCTGAATAAATTTTGTAATCATTTAGTAGTAACTATAAATGTATGTATGTTATCTCAGTACTTGTTTGATAAAATGTAATTGATTCCTACAGCAGGAACCATAAATCACACAAGTAAATGGGAATGTCTTTTAAATGTACAGGAAACATTTCCATTTAAAAAGCCATGCTTAAAACAATTATGATAAAAACATCTACATTAAAGTCACAACAATGTAATATAAACTATATATATTTTCAGTATATCTATTGAAATATATGTTACATCTTTTAAAATATATGCCTACTTACTGTTTTTTTTAATTGAATATCTTGAAAATTACTTTTTTTCATATTCAAGCATTTTTTTACAATAACTAAAAAAAAAAAATTATTAATCTTATGCTTGTATCATGGGTGCTAGATAACGGATATAATATACTTGTCTTAAGTGTCTTTTTCTTTGTATTTAAGAGCTACACTCTTAGTCAGTGGAGCTGTCTCCACAATTATCTGTCTACTGTATTATCTTTGACCTCCTCATACAACATAACTTGTACATTTTCTTTTATTTCATCATCATCATAGCAGCCTGTGTCCACCCACTACAAAGTAAAGGCCTCCTCTCCACTCCTCACTCTCTTATTTTTATTTAATTTAATGTAATCTATACATATAATAAAGCAAAAGAGGGTCAAAATCTGAACATAGAAGATATAAGAAAAATAATGTTTGGTTATACTTTAAATCCATAACAGAACATGTTTCAGCAATTCTAAATTTTTTTGTCTGTTTATTTAAACACTCATAATGCAAAAACGGCTGAAAGGATCATCATGTTTTTTTAGTATGAGGTAAAGTAGCCTATGACACTTCTACTTTAGATGTTTTCATCTCAAAATAATGCAAGTGAAGCCGCAGGCGTCAAATAATATAATAATATTAATAATACTTACAGCAGCAGTATTAGTTTGAATTTCATTGTCAAGCTGGACAGGTTTTCTCACAAACTCTGGTTCTGCAGCCACATAGGCTTCAGTGACTGCCTCTGGGTCCACCTCCTCCTCAATATTACCCGGGTAGCTGGCATGGTTGGGGTCTTCCTGGCAGTGGTGCTTCATCACAGCCACTCCCACACTCAGGTCTGCTATTGTTGCTGAGCATTTTATGAACTTGATGATGTCAAGATTGTGAGTCTCGGAAACCTTGAGGCTTACTTCAATGTCATAGGCATTTGATATGTCCTACAACAAAAAGATAAAGCAAAAATGTTTAGAGTTATTTAGGTTGATTATTTACCTTCTTACCTAATGGGTTGGTTGCAATGTGTGTAAAAATTTAAAAATAAATGCATGACTAGCTATATTTGCTAAACTACTTTAAGTAGTTTTTTTATGTTGGAATAACATGTATCTGTGACCATATTACCTACAAAATAATTATAAAACTAGAAAGATAATTGAAAGGTGGGTAAAGTTTCCTATCTTAGTTTAATAATGTCATTTTTATTTCTGGCTAAACTACAAAGGTGATCTGCTTAAAATATATTTGCATGGAGAAGTATTAGCAATATATTTGCCTATGTACAAAGAATTAATTTTCTAACTTGTTACACACATTTTAAAATTATCTAAAACTTTTAACATTTTTTTCAGAATATCAATAAATCTAAATTAACAAAATATGGCATGATAAAAATATTTATCATAACTTATCTCATACAAATAAACATCTCATAGTTCAGTTTGGAATGTATAATGAGATAATTCCTACTCGAGGTTGTAAGCATGATAACCTTCAGAATGAAATTATCTGGACGCCTCTGATACCCTCAAATAAACTTAACGAATCTTCAAGTTTACATTTTAACGTAGGTACTCACAGTTTTCTGCGCACTTAATAAAAATCCTTCGTCGCACTTATAAGCTTCGTTTGGCAAAAGATTGTAAAAATCTACGAAGCCCCGTACAAGTTTGCCTTTTTTTTGTAAATCTATTTCGCACAAACAAAAAGATATTGCACATAAAGTCACAAAAGTTAATTTCAATCGAGCCATGATTACTGGCTCATATCTGGGCACAGACTAATTTAAATAGAATGCCCCACGGAGTCACTGCACACTGTATTTTACTTCTTCGTTTATTTATTTAAGCAATAATAAATATCCATACGTAGAAACACAGTACAATGAGTGAAAATTTAATTATAATGAGTCAAGTCAACTCAACTGACAAAATCCATTGCAAACGTAGATTGCAAACAATAACATTGAGAAACGTTCTATTGACATTGACAATGACAGCTTCTTTGACATATAAATTAAATTTAGTGCTACCATTAGTTTTTGCCAATTTTGCTTTTATTTTATGCCACTAGTAGTGTTCTGCAAGTCATGGCGGTGATGGTGAAATGTGATACACATTTCATTCATTTCTATTATTATACATTCAAACTAGCTGTTATTAACCCCTTACTGCATAGGATTTATCGATTTTCATGAAATTAAGAAATAGTATGCCATTGGGGGATTACCAAATAGAATGAACAAAAATTATTAAAAAAAAATACTATCGCAATATTTTTAGTTTTTTTCTAATAAAAATCTTGAAAGCCAGATATGGCATTGTAAGTAAATATAAGTAATTACAAAGTTATTTTGTTTTTTAGTTTTGCAAGCATTGGAAAAAATAAGAACCTTTTCTTTGTAGTACGTTAAATTATTATATATATTTTATCGTTCAGCTATTGCATGTAATGACATATTTGTCTACGTGATTTTTTCCCAACTGCATACTATGCCATAATTTGGTGCCTGACTTCAAAGCATTATTTTGGAAAAGCTATTAGGGTATTCACCATGTATCGTTCACAAAACAACGTATCAATAACATAATTATAATATATAATAATAATAATCTCTTTATTTCAGATACAAGATCCATAAAAGTAGGTACATTTACATGAAACATAAACTATTATAATAAGTAACTTATATTTAAAATTACATATTTGTTTTAATTTCAACAACAAATTACTTAAATTAATGTTTTCACCCAGTGTCTTTGAATAGGACAGTCAGACAGACAATCATACAATAATTGAGCCAAGGAAAAGTCACATTGTAATGAATGGAGCAATAGACGCGTGGACGACGGTCGCTTCGCCAGATTTGGTAGCAGGATCCGTACTATTGCGTTTAATATCTATATCTATGCCATTTTTAATTATGAAAACAGATATGTGATGTCGACTTATCGCAAATCATTATATTAAGTTAATAAAAAGTCCTTTTATTTTATAATTCAAATAATGGTAGTTTTCATTTACTTACCACACTTATTTGCGAAGTAAAAAAGCAGACATTGACAATGACATACTTTTCTAACGTCAATTTATTAATCACGTCACATCACATCACGTCACACTTCGAGCATCAACGTCAAAGACGTCACATCACATTTCTGATTTCATTCACAACCATGGAAGTAATATATAGGGAAATATTACTGCTGATCCAATATGAGCAGAGCGAGGCGAAGTATGACAGGCAGTTGTCTTTTTCTAACTAGGGTGACAATAAATTATATAATTAGGATATACCAATTCATCTTCTTACCAAATCTGGAGCAGTCTCTTTTGGGGTCCTATTTTACCTGCAGCTTGCCAGTTATGATGATCCCTAGCTCTATTGACGCGTTAAGTAACAAACACCAACAAACTTACAAATTAAAATGCACTTTAGTTTGTAACTTATAATAGTATCGATTCGGTTAATTGACAGGGAGGCAATGTAATCAAAATCATAAACATTTTGCAGTAAATACAATATTTATTTACAAGTTCATATTTGAATTGCATATACTTAGGTAGTTGCCTATACCTATCCTATATTTTTTACACTATCATGTGATGGTTTAAACTATGTACACCAATATAATCCTTTTCCTTGTGTTTCATGTACTAACCTAAACGAGTAACGTGTTATATTTAAGTTCTTTTGCCATTTTATTTTGATGTTTTCAGTTTTAGGAAAACTGAAAAAATATCATATTGCACAAATTATTTCAAGCACGAGAAAATATGGTCACCTTAGTCCCAATAATGTAATCTTACTTAAACTTTAGTATGCAACCACTATAAGATTCACTTCTGCATCCCGGTACACTACAAGTTCTTACCATTTTGTTATTTTTATATTAAAATAAATTTAAATTATTTTTACAAATTACACATGAAATTATTTTTTTCCCGCCATCTTTTGTCATATAATGTCATCATAATTTAATGTTGCTTGTGTGAAAAATAATATAAGTAATATTAATTTGTTACTTATTTTATTTTGTGTTAATTTCACAAATTAATTCAGATTTCTTTGTGTCGAGTAAAATTTATAATAAATAAAATTAAATATTATTATTTATTGCAAAATATTTCAAAACTTACGTTGACAGTGACATTTATCACACATTATTTTTTAAACTGGCAAGCTGTTGAAGCAAGACAACAGCCTGCTCTATATGCCTTTCATTTTTGACCGATCTCACCCCCGATTTACCATTAATATAGAAAATAAACTTTAAGTGTAAGAAGATAAGGTTTATATTCGTATAAAATCTATTTCACAAAACAAAAGAGAGAACAATCCAGAGGGAAAGAGAGGGATGATATAAAAAATCCTTGCTCACAACAAATTTTTAGTAATGACCCTTCATGACCTCTCAACATCTTGCAAAACTCAACTTCTCCATTCTTGGCAAACTCTCTGGCACAATCCGTCTTCTATTGGCAAATTTTACAGACAATTACAACCAGAAATCCCTATCAGGCCCTGGTTCTCAAAATTCAAAAAATTAAATAAACAAGCCACTTCCACAATATGTCGCCTACGGTTGGGTCATGCTTGTACCCCCGTCTTTCTCTCCAAAATCAAAGTTCGTGACCACTCCTTATGTGAATGTGGTTTAGAGGAAGGATCCACCGATCATATTTTCTTTAGCTGTCCAAGGTTGCGCTTCTCACTGTATGATAAAATCCCAGATGCTGTCCCTCGTCCTTGTAACTTCTCCAATCTTCTTCCCCTTGTATACTTATTCTCCTTTTGTACCTATATATTTTGTATCATTTTATTGTCTCTAATAAAATAAAATTGTAATTATACTTGTATATATGTATTGTGTTAACACTCAAATAAGCTCAATAAATTTCAAATAAGTTAGTAATTCCGCACCGATCAAATGTTAATTATTTTTACTGGCTAATAAGATAAGCGTTTGTCCCCCTTGTGACGTGACATTGGCGAAATTGAGGCGGTGCCGCAGAGTCCATTAATAAAAAAAAAACAAACAATTTACAGTTACTTTACAAAACTTTCTCAATTCTCAATTAAACCAAAATTTGTAAATTAAAAAATTCATCATTGATGTTTTATGTGAAAGTTATCAATAAAATATACGAGTAGAACACAATGGCTAACTCCAAGAAAACCAAAGATGCAGCTAACTCCAGCAATAAAGTGTGAGTAACTGAACCCACTGTTTTCTTTACAATTTTACCTGCTTTTATATCCCCCTTCTTTATATCTGTAACTACATTGTTACTATATATACTTAAATTTTGTCTGAAACAATTTGATTTAACTTTGCTGGTATGGATGAAAATAGGACTCAAATAACACATACTTAGTAATAAATTAATTTAAATATAATTTAAGCTTAAAACAAGTCCCTTAGTTATATTATATATATCTGCCCTGTAAATAAAATGATTATATCAATTTTCAACTAAGTATGATAACCATAAATACTTGCCGAATTACACATTAGGTAAGTACTTAGTCAAATTATTAGTGATACATAACGGTGAAGGAAAATAAATTACTTCATGTACTCAATAATTTATGTACATTATAAAATATGTGTGTTTCAGATGGTGGATAACATTTGGCATAATATGTGGAGCTACATTTGTAACAAGATTCTATAAAGTACTTGAACCAGACCATGTTTGGTAAGATTCAATTTTAATGTACAATCTAAATAGTGATTTCTATCTTTAAACTTTGATAAAGTGGCTTCTGAAAGAATCTAGTTGTACTACAGGAAGATCTGCCAGATGGATCAAAGACTGTAATAAGAATTGTTCCAAAGGTATTTTCTCTGTCCTAAGAAAATTTTAAGAAGTTTTCTATACATGCACCTACTTACTTAGGTAATAAAGTTTGTACTATTTGGAAGAATATGTATATTTTTATTATAAACTAAATTTGAACAACATCAGAACCATTGAGGGGTCTCTTTCAAAGCTCACTGGAGTTACATCTTTGGCATTAACAGGAATAGGTCTAAATGCAGGAGTGGGTTGATGAGATTTTATAATGATCTATATTAAGTCTTCTTCTTCTTCTTTCTCAGCCATTAGTTGTCCATTTCTGAACATAGGCCTCTCCTATTTTTTTCCATGACTCGCGATCTGCTGCTCTAGCCATCCAGTTGTGACCCGCGTGCTTCCGGATGTCATCAACCCATCGTAACGGTGGGCGGCCTCGTGGTCTCCTGTCTGCCCATGGTCTCCACACTACTAGTCTTCGTGTCCATCGGTGACAGTCCATTCGAGCAATATGGCCAGCCCATCTCCACTTTCTTCCCGTAATGACTTCTAATACGTCTTTCAGTCCCGTTTTCCGCCGTATCCACTCGTTTCTCCTTCTATCGCGCAAGGTGATTCCGAGCATAGCTTGGCACTGGCATTAGCATGGCACGTTGCGCGACTCTAAGTTTCTCAGCTGATCGTTCTGTGATAGTCATAGTTTCAGCACCGTACGTGAAGACCGGCATGATACATTCTTCGAATACCTTGGCCTTTAGTTTAACAGACAGCTCCTTGTTGCGAAGTATTTGGTTGTTTGCGCCGAATGCTGCCCAGGCTTGGGATATACGCCTTTCCACCTCTGCAGTCTGATTTCCTAGACCTAGTGTTATTTTGTGTCCCAAGTAGATGTAGCTCGTCACCAATTCCACAGGCATATGGTAACTATCTACGCCTGGTATATTAGTCATAATCTTGGTCTTCGAAATATTCATTTTCAACCCTACTTTTCCAGATTCTGTCTTCAGGTCTTGAATCATAGACAACATATCAGGGACCCTGTCCCTATATTAAGTACTGAATAAAAAATATTTTTATATAAAATTTTATGTTACTGTGTATGTGACAATGTAAAGAAGATACCATTTAACTTTAATAAATCTATTTTTGTTTATTTTCAGCTGGGATGAAACACATTTTGGCAAAATGGCAAGCTGGTACATAAATAGAACTTTCTTTTTTGATGTGCATCCTCCACTTGGCAAGGTATTGTTTTTCAGTATGGCATCATATTCACAGTCAATAAATAATATAGAAATAGAACAAATTCACAGATAAAGCCTAAATATATTTGAGGCTAAGACTTAATCACTAGGTTCCTGGTTAGATCACAAACAACAGTAAAAAATGTGCAAATTACAGATGCTGATAGCATTGTCTGGGAAGCTAACTGGATATGATGGCAAATTCCCGTTTGAGAAGCCCGGGGACAAGTATGATGGTGCTAAATATGAAGGCATGAGGATTGTAAGTATACCTCTACTAAAAGTTACTAAAAAGGTAAAGGTAAACAGAAACTATTGTCTAACTGATCATAATCATTAGCTCATTAGAGCCCACTGTTGGGCTTAGGCCTCCTCCCTTTTACGCCAATAAACAAACATATATACACTCACACACACACAAAAAAAATTCGCCTTTGTCTTTAAAGCTTATTGCAACAGATATTAACACAACATAATGGATCGTTTTATAGTAACTAAACAGCTGGAGATACCCATAAATGTTGCAATGCACCAAGCATCAGAACACACCAATGGCGACAACTAGTACTCAAGATAAGAAGGAGTCACGATCCTCAGCAGTGAGGGATATGACTAAGAAGAGAAGAGAGGATCAGTTTTCTAATATGATTGATGATGACCAGTAAGACTACCCTCGCTTTTAAATAATGTTATGAAATGATTTTGTTCCAGTTCTGCACAACACTGGGTGCTCTGATAGTTCCACTCACATTCCTCACTATATGGGAGATGGCAAAGTCTCTGGAGGCTGCAGTAATAGGCACTATGCTGCTGCTATGTGGTAAGGCATCTGTTCTATACATATAATAAAGCTGAAGAGGGATGAAATTCTGAACTTAAAAGATATTTAAAATAAATGTTTGGAGATACTTTGAATTGATAGCAGAACATGTTTCAACCATTTCTAGAAAAATTGTCTGTTTCTCTATTTATCTGTGCCTCTGTTTGTCTGTTTATTTCGCTCATCACGCAAAAACGGCTAAACGGATCATCATGGTAAGATAAGATAATCATTTATCCCACCAAAAACTCGAACAAAGTCTCGATAGAGCTGCTTGTTTATCTCTAAAAAGTAATGAAATCTCTAGAATTAGTTAAGCCAAGTCTAAGGTTCCTTACTGCGATTTATTTATTATTATAGTTAATTTTACGTGACTTTGCCGTTTTAGCAGATTCATCAATAGAAATACTCAACTTATGAACCAAAAGTTAACAGTTAGTAATTCTATTGTTTATTCTTACAAAAAATATTTAAGTCAGTGAAAAGATTTTAAACATGTCTAAAATATTACAAAAGTAAGTATTACATTTTATATAATGGTAAAAATGTCAGAATGAAATAAAATGTCAAGTTAAAATAAATAGTGCCTAATGATTTCTGGTATGTAGGTAGTATGTCTCCTATCCTGAAATAATGCGAGCGAAGCCGCGGGCGTCAACTAGTAGTAACATAAAATTACTAACTTGAATAGAAAAAAATACATAGGGTTGTGTAACTAAACTAGGCGTTTCTTATTCTCTTTCATCTTTTTATCGAATGAAAGTGGCTAACTCTAACATTGTAAGCTTTCAAACAGCCGGGACCTATATTAACGTGTCATCGACCTACAAAAGCTCCACTTGGTCCACTTTTGGTCATTCAAGGACTGACCACATCAACATTAGTCATCATCATCATCTACAACCGGCTTCGCCCACTGCTGGTTACAAGCCTCTCTCAACATTAGTTGATACCTATACTGAAAGAATTAAGTTTTTTTTTATTTTCAGATGTGGGTTTCCTTACCTTGAATCGATACATCCTGCTGGATCCCATACTGCTATTTTTCATGAGCTGCTCAATCTACGGCGCATTCAAGGTAAACAAACCTGTTTTTGCTCAACATGGCCTGAATTTTTCAGGAAAATTATGTACCTACATACATAATATTATGTACTTACATGTATATAGGCAATAAGGTAATTTCATCAAAATCGATTTAGTGGTTTTTGGGACATGATTATTTTGTTAGCCACCATTTTTTTTACATGTTTTTTTTTATTGATTAAGGTTTTGACTATAGCCCTCCTGATTGCATCGTTCTTCCAACAGGTCCGCTCGCTAACCGACGAGGGTGCTCTGCCATTCTCGCCCCGAATGCTGTCCTGGCAGGTGTTCTTAGGGGCGTCTCTCGCTTGCACCATCTCAGTCAAGTTTGTGGGCCTGTTCGTCGTACTATTCGCCGGCTTGAGAACTATTGCTGATCTATGGAATGTGCTCGGAGATCTGAGTAAACCTGTGGTAAAAAATTATGTTTATTGATACAATACACAGTCGTTTTTTTTTTCTAAAAATATTAACAACACCTTAACATAAAAATATTCTAAAATAAAATAAAAGATATTAAACGTCATAATCCCTGCACCGGGTTTGAATCAGTATCGCATGCGTTCATGTACAGTTGCGGTAAATAAGCCGTAAAACATACAAGGTTATTGATAACTAAAGTGTAACCTTTTAAAGGCGACTTTAGTAAGTAAAAAAAAACTTTCAGAAGACTTGATGACCTCCTTTTTTTGGAAGTCGCTTAAAAAGGAATTACTTTTGTTTGTGAATTATTATCATGATTCGTAAAACAAAAGCTGTTGATTTTCTCGTACTATAGCTGCGATTAAAAGATATACGTTAGTGTTCGTAACACTGTATTCGTGAAAACTCCTTGACTTTTAGGACTTAATACAAATATTCAGACATTTCAGAATAATTTTAAATTTCCACTTGTGTTGTTGCAGAGTTACACAATAAAACATTTGATTGGAAGAACAATAACACTGATTTTGTGGCCGGCGCTCCTCTACATCTTCTTCTTTTGGATACATCTTACGGTCCTAAATAAAAGGTAAGTCTTACAAAACATTATGTATTCAAATGTCCTGTTTGAGTCGCGTTGCAGCAGTTTCCGCTCCCTCCCGTGAGGTTGCGTGCGCCGTCCGTCGTGCTGCTGCTTTCTGAACAGGAGGTCGATGTGACCTGCATCACCTTCAGGGACACCGCCTGTGCTGTGTCCTGTCAAAAAAAAAGCGCCACGGCAGGCAAATCTCCCACACGTTGAGCTGCGCCGTCCGTCGCAGACATCGCCAACGGATAGCAACTCAAGTGTTTCAAATTCCCCGGGGTCAGTCTGCCCCTCTAAGGCGATTCAATCTCGGTGAAGCCCTACCAGCTCCCCTCGGGGACTGGTAGACGACCCGATCACTGACTGTATTCAAAAATCTACTCTTATATGGAAAGAAATATGTACAATAAGCAGGTAGGTACATATTGTTATGTTAGGTATTTTCGAGACATCAGTTATAGGTTTGTAATTCCTATACATATATTTCTGAACCCAATTTTTATATTAAAGCCCCCTCAACGAAATTCTGCGGGGGAGTCATGACACTGAGTAATGAGAAATACGAATAAAGAGGAGGAACGTATTTCCCTTGCCTATTACTGATTTTACTGTAAATTATAGTTTATTGACATTCCTGACATGTTATCGGAAACCTAACTGCCGTTGTTTAGTGTTTGTGTTTATGCTAGGTAAAAATGTACACGTTTACATTTTTACACATCCAATTTTGATACAAACTTGGCAAAAATATTTTTTTAATTATGAATTTTCAGTCGCTCAAACAACTGATTTGTTTATAATTTGTTTTAAATGCTGATGTCATGTCTATAAAAATACTATTAACTCAATAAACCTCCATTCTGCATCTTTCTTGTGTACAAAAATTTTACCCGTCTTACCCATTGATGAAATGCGTAACATGTTAGACGAGAATTTATTGCCTATTTACGATTGATTTAGACTTAATCCGATCAACGGCATATAGCGAGCGTTTTTAAACCACTATTCTTATCTTACCTATCTACTATTTTACTTACTTTTATTATATTAACTGATATTCAAGAGTTGTATACATATGTATCTTTTAATTTGAGACCAGTAAACCTTATTGTACTACTTCTCCAGTGGTAACGGCGACGGTTTCTACTCATCTGGTTTCCAAGCTCGTCTGATCGGGAACAGCCTTCACAACGCGAGCGCTCCTCGAGTAGTGGCCTATGGGGCTACTATATCTCTGAAGAACCATAGAACTGGTGGCGGGTACCTGCACTCACACCACCATCTGTATCCACAAGGAGTGGGCGCCAGGCAACAACAGGTTTGTAGGAAATTTTACTTTATTATTCACAAATTTATATTTGAAACTAAACAGAAGCCAGCTCTAAGCTCTCTATTATTGAGTCTTGCATAGTCTTTGCTGCAACCTAATCTATCGAATAACATAAACCAAGGGCAGGTTATAATCATTGCTGATCTAATTTATCATCATCAGTATTATAGAACCCCGCTGCAGGGCATAAGCCTTCTCCCTCATACGCATGCCTGTTCTCTGCTTTTCTCGTCTACCTGTCGCCTTCGGTCTTCTTGTTGTCATCTAGCCACTATAGCTCGTCATTCACGGCTCTTAAAATTAGTTTAACTTAGCATAAATTTAATCCTGTCTCAATTTTTCTTTTAGGTTTTTGTTAAGATTTTTTAAGTGCCTCTTTTTTGTTGTAGTTAGAAGTAATACCTATGTTTAGTTTTTCCTCCCTTGTTTTTATGTATTACTAGCTGACCCGGCGAACTCTGTTCCGCCTTAGTGGCAATAAATAAGCATATTTTAAAATTTATCCAATTCAATTTAAAAAAAAAAAGAGATTAACAGTATTCTATATCCGTCTCCTGGTTCTAAGCTGCCTCCCCACCAATTGTCAGCCAAATCCGTTCAGCTGGTCTTGAGTTATAAATGGTGTAACTAACACCACTTTCTTTTATATATTGTAATTTTTCATTTACATATACATATATCCCTTTCACCAGGTAACAACGTACACGCACAAAGACGAGAACAACCGCTGGATAATAAAGCCGTTCGACAAGGAGTCGGCGGGCGGGGGGGTGGTGGTGCGCAGCGGGGAGCTGGTGCGGCTCACGCATGTGCAGACCTCCCGCAACCTGCACTCGCACCGGGAGAAGGCCCCCATCACCACCAAGTACCTGCAGGTCACCGGCTATGGGGAGGTGAGGACTTTCTAAAATGGGGTTTTGGTATGTGTGCCTAAGTTTTGTTTTAGGTATTTGGCTTTCATAAAGTCATTTATGACAGCATGAGTGTGTTTATTGCATGGTTGGTTGGTTGATTCTCTTTGACGCTGCAATGGAGCGACAGATCCTCATTATCTTCGGTATGAAGGTAGAAAAGGTCACTTTGGTATGGAGAGGTGAGGACTTTCTACAGTGGGTTTTGGCCTATGTTTCCCAACCTTAAATAAATAGGCAGTCTTACGATATCATAAGTGTGTTTTTTGATCCTTGGTTGGTTGTTGGTATGTTTGTGTCTCTTTGAAGTTGCAATGTAGCGACACGGAATTTCTGACTTTATCATCCCACAAAAAAAAGAAGATAAAATAACAGTTTTACGCAACATTCATCTTTATTTCTTGTGTTTGGTTAGCTTAAAGTAACGTCTCAAAATAACTAGGCTTTTTCAAATGTACCTTGTGAAGGTTAGTTTGATGTCTGATTAAAAAAATAGATAGTGGAAACAAAACGACTTTGGCTCCGCTCAAACGTACGATCCAACTTAAAAATAATGTTTTTTTCCTTTATTACAGGATGGTATAGGAGACGCGAACGACGTGTGGAAAGTGGTGATATCTGGCGGGAAGGATGGCGACGAACTGCAAACTGTGAGGAGCAAGCTCATGTTTATACACTACCTACAGGTAAATGGTTTTTTAAATCATTTTTTTCGTTTAGCTCACGCTTGTCTACAACACACTACATAAGTAAATTATCCATTTTCAATTCAATTCAAATCCAACATCCCCATTCCCATAAATTGATTTGGTGCAGCAGTAGATGGCGCTGTGTGTCATGTTTTTTTTCACCTTTTAAGCAAGAGCAGTCTCACTTACATGTCAAAGAACATCATAACCGACGTACGTTTCGGTACATTCCAAATAACGTTTTCAGGGCTGAGTCACCCAGTTTTTGTCAGCCGGGCGCGAGTGAGTAAGATCGTTCTTGCTTGAAAAGTGTTAAAATGATTTAATTTATAATTTATTTATTTGCACTTAACAACTAGTTACATATGTTAATTCTATACTTCTATAATTTACTAGTATAATGTGCTATGACATACGAAAACACGCGAGCCATGATCGGATGGCTAAGGCAAAAGATCGTGCATCATGAAAGCAATTGGGAAAGGCCTATATCCAGGAATGGCTGTGAAAAGGCTGAAGAAGTAGAAAAAGATATTGTAATATGCTAATGTATATTTTTTTTATTCCAGTCGTGTGCCCTGACCACAACTGGCAAGCAGCTGCCGAAGTGGGGCTACGAGCAGCAGGAGGTGGCTTGCAACCCCAACGTGCGGGACAAGAACGCGCTCTGGAATGTTGAGGACAATATCTATGACGATTGTGAGTGAACTATGTAATAACTAGTAGTAAATCAGTATGTTTATAAAGAGAGGCAAGAATAAAGTCATGTTTTGTTTTGAATTATGTATGATATGGTTGTATATAAGCATAAACCAATAAGCATAGAAAATAATACGCGTAAGTCAAAATTTGCGTGTTACTCTATGGACCTAAGGGATGAGTGAGCAAAATGCTTGCGAAAGAGAAAAACAGCCATACTCTTAATAGTCCTATTTTAATTTAAATAAAATGTAATCATTTATTGCCAACATGTCATGTCACATTTACAACCTTAATTAATACAAGTAGGGGGAGACACATTCCAAATTATAGTAACAAAAATTACAATAATGGAAACATTAATAATCAAAATTCTTACATCAACATTAATTCATTCATTACAATACTATTATATTGTCAGCTGTAAAGGGGCTTCGTCGATTTGTATAATTTAAAAATGTAAAGGTAAATGTATGTATCTTGCACAGGATCTAAGTCTTTCAATTCAACTAGGTATAATTGTCCTATGTTGTAGATTATGTAACATTTACGTAATATTTGTTTCTGTCAGTGCCCAAGATGAGTTTCGAGTCGTACGCGTCGGGCTTCGTGGAGCGCTTCCTGGAGTCTCACGCGGTCATGTTCCAGGGGAACGCGGGGCTCAAGCCCAAGGAGGGGGAGGTGACGTCGCAGCCCTGGCAGTGGCCCATCAACTACAGGGTGAGGAGGCCTATGCATAGGGCTTCATGATTACATAAATATTCGTATTTACGAGTTCATCAGCAAAATAGTCACATCATCCAGTATAGTAGATTGTAAAATTGTAGGTCCCGGCTGTTGTCTAGTACGGCAGTCGTTAAGCCACGTCCGAGGCCCTTACGGCTTGATAAACTCTCGACACCAGAGCTGGTCACTCTTATTCGATAAGAAGAAGTATGATAAAAGGGTGATTTCTGGATCCTAATAAGTCATTCTGATATTTGTGTTTCTGACGTCACCGCTAACCCCAACAGAAAACCAACGCTAGTTTCTTCGCTAGTGTTTTAATGTAAGTAGTTTAAGTTTAATTTTGCGCTAGCATCATTATGCCGTTCTGGGGCTTTGACATTGATGCCTCAGCTTCACTCGCATTATTTCGGTATAAAAAGTAACCTATAACACTTCGAGGACCTTCTACTACCAACATACCAAAAATCATGATAATCTGTTGAGCCGTTTTTACGTGATGCGCACACAAATAATCAGACAAAAATTCTAAAAACAGCTGAAAATATTCTGATATTTATTTAAAGTATTCATAACGACACTTTTTCAAGATTTTTTTCGTATATTATCCATGTGTACAGTTTTTGTGACCCTCTTTAGCTTAATTATTATATGTACAGATAGATAGTAGTGGATTGACAAGGGCTGAAGATGATGCTGATAGTTTGAATATATCTATATATTCTCATACAATCCTACTTCCTCAGGGTCAGTTCTTCTCGGGCAGCACGCACCGCATCTACCTTCTAGGCAACCCGGTGGTGTGGTGGGCCAACCTCGCCTTCCTGGCGCTGTTCGTGCTGGTCTATGTGGTCAACTCTATCAGGGAGAAGCGTGCTGAAGCTTACGGGACACCACTTGAAGGTTGGTTAACTAAGGATATATTAAGTATTACATATTAAAGATCTAAGTTTTGTATGGTACCCACACATGTAAGCAAGCTCCATCTTAGGCCAAAGCTTCTGCTTACCATCAGTCACGCTATGGTCAAGTGCAAAGTTGTTGGCACTTGTGTGTTAAAAAAAACCTTGCTGAGTGTATGGATAGATGGGAGTAAAGAGTTTTAACTGCCCCCGTGAGTTGCTTACCGGGCCAGATGACACAGATCAAGGCCCAACGTCCCCGGTAAGGAGAGTAAAGTGGATATGTCTGTTGTCTCATAATTTGTGAAAGAAGCAAGGAAAAGTCGATGATTTTAACTTTTCTATAATTGATGAAAAAAACGAGTGTGGCTCAGCGGATCCAGTGTCATCTTTTTCACCAAGACGCACCCTGGTTTGAATCCGGCCGTACATAGACTTGTATTTTCAAGTTAAGTGTGGATTTGCACTCGTTTAACTGTTAAGGCAAACATCGTGAGGAAACCGATATGTTTAAGGACCACAATATTCGAGGTTATGCGTTTTCCGTGGAATGGCCTGTGACACCCCCCATGATGTATCTGCCCAAGAAAACGCCCCTAACGAATTAATTCTGCGGGGGAGTCACAACCCTCAGTCTTTTTTTTTTACAAGGAATGGGTTTGCACTTGACCGCAATTCGCCTGATGGTAAGCAATCATTACGGTCTAGGATGGAACGTGCTTACCCAGTAAGAACCGATTTACTCTCGCTTTGAAGAGTTACTCTCTCAGTCATGAGGAAATACGACTCAAGAGCTGTTACATTTTCCCCAGGCGGCAAGCAGGGCGAGCTGCTGGGGGCGGCGGGCTGGTCGTTCCTGGGCTGGGTGCTGCACTACGTGCCGTTCTGGGCCATGGGTCGCGTCCTCTACTTCCACCACTACTTCCCCGCGCTCGTGCTCAGCTCTATGCTCACCGGTAACATGATCATAATTGACACAGTAATTGTATATCTCTGGCCTCGTAACACAGTGTAACGGCTACCACGAGGTCAGAGGATTCACACGTTATTGTACAATATTTACGTCAAATAAATGAATTTTGTATTTGTAAATTGTATGCTGGCCATGTTCTTTAACGGCAGAAATTTGGCTAGTGTTAAACAAAGACGTACATTTTTAAGGTAATTGGAAATCAGCAAAAATAATCACGACCGGCAGGGTTCGAACCTGCGTTATCCTGATTACACATCAGAACGCCTATACCATCCGGCCACATGCGAAAATCCACACCCATTTTCAAGGTGAAATGGTTGTGGATTTTTGCGTCTGGCAAATTAGTTTAGGGTTTAGGCGTTCTAACGTATAATCAATATAACTAATGTTCGAATCCTTCAATTCGTGATTATTTTCGCTGATTCCTGAATAAGTTTAGAATTAACAACCTAAGCTAAGTTTATGATTATAAAATGCATAATCAAGAAAAACAGATCGCGTCACGCTAATCAATGCCACATTAAGACGACGCAGTGGCGAATTATCAATTTAAATTAGAGTAAATGCATGGAACTGAAATTTGATTTTGTAAATAAACTATAAAAATATACCAAAATACTAAACGAGCTGTTCAAACCCCATTTATATCCACTGAAAAATAAAAAGCAAAGTTCGCTGAAAACCTACTTATTCCAAAAGGGCGTAAGCGACAAAATCGTTTTGGTCGTTTAGTTTTAAATCTACGACTTTTTTTTCAAATATTCTATTCAAAGTGCTTGTGTTAATTAACACATGTTGAAAATTTTTACGCTCCAATCCATAACCAGCGCTGACAAAATCGATATCCTCGTTTTTATACAGATCTTTTGATTAATTATTTTGTGTTATAAAAGTTGCCCGTTGTGTTATGCTATTCGCAAGATTAATGAAATCATGAATCTTGACTTTAAAATTTTAGTTTAGTTGCTTTTGTCTATGAGTAAAATACGTGCCCTTGCAACCAAATTCTCAGGGCGTCCTCTTAAAAGTGATGTTGATAGCCGTTGTAACAAAAATTACACTGAACCTACCGCTGTATTTGTATCTATGTTATTTTAATTACTGCTTAATATTTGTCATGTTTATTTGGCAGGTATCCTCACGGAGTATCTGATGCTGAGCATCCGCAGCTATCTGAGCGCAGACCTCGGAAAAACTGTCTACCACAGCGTCATCGGCGTTATACTTTCTACCACTATTTATTCCTTCTATCTGTTCTCACCTCTCGCGTATGGCATGAGTGGTCCCATGGCCCATGAGCCAAATTCTACCATGGCTGGGCTAAAGTGGCTTGAATCTTGGGAGTTTTAGAAAAAAATCAAGAATTCAATTTGGCGAAATACGAGTTATACTTTTTTAAACGGATTACTAAGTCACTGTGCTACTAGTGATATCACCTTCTGCCGTTATCTCTACTTCTTCAATCTGTTGTCGCCTCTCGCGTATGGCATGAGTGGTCCCTTGGCCCATGAGCCAAATTCTACCATGGCTGGGCTAAAGTGGCTCGAATCTTGGTAGTTTTAGTCCATTAGGTATGAAGCCAGATTCATTAAGAAGTTTATTAAGGATTTAGCCCAGCTACTTTTTAAAAAGGTTTGCCAGCTACAGAGTCCTATGGGCTTGAATGGATTGATTATTGAAATTTTATATTGTTTCAAACTAAGATTTGACCCTTAGAAAAGTGGAATATATAGTAATATATGTTTAATGGAATATAAAAGGAATCAAATAGGATTTGCTTCATGTAAATTTAGAATCTCTTGAAAAGACCTCATTTACTTAGTAGTATAGGTATTACTTAATACTCATTCCATCCATATATTTTTTTTATTTTTTATTAGATCATAAGCTTACTGTAATTATATTTAACAATAATTACGCGGACTTAAAATACCTATGCTTTGAAGGAAATAAATATTTTTATATATTGAACCTAATTTGTACTAGTTTCATTTCATCTCTAGGCTTAAAGGTCTGGGTTCCAATTATTATTTATATGTCGGAGACGGTTTTGAATACAGGAGTGAAACGGAGCCCGGCACGAGTCCCACCATGTGACAGCATTCGTCTGGACTCGGCTAACTTCGTCTAGCCGATGGAGAGGCACAGAGATGGCAGTCAGTTGCTATGGAAACCACCTATTGACTGTCATTGCATTTGTTTGTCTAGTACAATATTCTGGGTGCCTGAAAAAGTGTGTAATAAAACCAGTACTCCTGTATTTCTGGTTGTCTCTTTGCTCGATCACCCTAGCTATACGCCCCTATGATGTCTGACGATGGTACTCATAATCCCCTTGCTCCGACATATATTTATATTAATAAATAAAAATAATTGGAACTAGTGTGGCCAACTAGCTAGCTAGCTAGTCTGGAGATACATAACCGTCCAGATCCTACTTTTTGACGTGGTATCAACCCTCGTAAGTATTCAAATGGAATGGATTGACGATGTTCACTGAAACTCGCTTAAGTTAATATAATATATTTTGCACTTGTTAAGCTCCTAAGTATGTTGTAATGATTAATAGGTACATATACCTACCTACATAGAAAAACATATACTGTTTAAACAAACATTGGTTGCAACATCAGATCACGTTCAGCTTCGCCAGCGTCCTACATTCCGCGGCAGATGAGGTGCTGATTCGCCAGTAATATTTGTATATAAGATGAAGATTGTTAGAAATAAAGGTGGTTGTTAAGATTGAGAGTTCACAGTTGATTATTACAAGAGAAAGTATTGTTTCAATTCATATCCCACAGTCCCAGTAGAGTTATAAGTAGTAGTTGCTAGTAAAAGTTCTGCTACTAGTCAGTTAGAGGTAGTCAGGAGTGTCAGTACCAGAGCAGCAGAGAGTCGTCGTGGTAGCCACATCAGGAAGAGGAAGCCGGCTGCACGGACCTGTTCCAGAGGCGCACACTCGACTAACTATCTGTGTATATATTGTCTGTGTAGGTATCGGTAGGGCTAGGGTTGTAGGGCAGTAGGTGGTTAAGAGTGATAACGTTGAGAGTAGGTAGGAGTTAGGGTAGGTGGTGAGTATTCCAGACTGTGTGTTAGAAGACAGGAGTAGGGTGTAGTGGGTAGGTTATAGGGATAGGTTGGTTCCCTTTTTCCATTCCGTTCAACTAAACGAATCAACTAGTTGATCCGTTTGATACCCTCCGAGACACTTTCTTCCTAATCGGACCAACTGATATGATCTGTTAAATATATTAATATTAATGGTCTTAACGAATCAACTCACAATGATACTTGAGTCTCGCGCCAGACTTGAGTGGAGCCACGAATTGCGCCGATCGCGCCCGACTATAGCCGAGCGCATCGAATTGGACCCGCAATGGTTGATACGAGCGATAGCGGCGGAGCTGTTAAAATTGATGTTAATTGTTTAAAACAACGATTAAATGAATTGATTATAAATTTTAATTATTAAATGGTTCGCGCGTAATAAATAAATACAATATTATTGGTAACAATTATTATTTGTTCTTGTGTAATATTTGCTGACCAATAGTTTATTATTTAATTGAAACTAAAACCACTTGGAATTGATTTTATTGATTTTTGGACGGGTCCGCGCGTTCAATCAAAATCGCTCGCGCTGACCGTTGCACTTGCGATTGATTTGTATAATCGTTTCCACACCACTCTAAGAAGTCGATAATATTGGCGCGTTTTTTATAGTGGTATCCTCGATAGGCCTACATCCACTACTACTACACTCTCTGAAACTACACAAATAACAACATTAATTATTTTGGTATTTTCGTAGCCACAAATCTTCTTAAGGAGGATTAAACACCTGCGCGCAGGTGTTAAATCCTTTGTTGTTGAATGTTGAATGTTTATTATTGTTTCATATTGTTTGATTAATTAGTTTTATTAATATTTTTAGTTAATTCAGTTTAGTATATTATTTGTAAGGTTGTATATATTCTAGTTTATATAGTTGTTGATTTAATGTATTTTTAAGTTTATTATAAGGTTTAGTTTTTAATTAGTTACGATTACTGCTCTGTGTCATGTAAGTTGTTTTGAATAAAAGATACAAGTTTTAATATTGTTATTTGTATAGTTTCAGAGAGTGTAGTACTAGTAGATGTAGGCCTATCGGGGATACCACTATAAAAAAAACGCGCCAATATTATCTACTTCATAGAGTGGTGTGGAAACGATAATACAAATCATTAAATTCGATTGCAAGTGCGACGGGAACCGCGCGAACCATTTTTCGAACGCGCGGACCGGTCCGAAAATCAATAAACCAATTCCAAGTGGTTTTTAGTTTTAATAAAATAATAAACTGTTTGTCAGCAAATATTACACAAGAACAAATAATAATTGTTAACGAGTTATTTGTTATCTTATTAACATTCATAATCAATTAATTTAATCATTGTTTTGAACAATAACATCAATTTTGACTGCTCCGCCGTTTCGCTCGCATCAACCATCGCGGAGCCAACTCGATGCGCTCGGCTATTAGTCGGGCGCGTTCGGCGCTATTCGTGGCTCCACTCAAGTCTGTCGCGAGACTCAAGTCACAATGATTACCTTTTTTTTTTTTTTTTTATTAATGGACTCTGCGGCACCGCCGCAATTTCGCCAATGTCACGTCACAAGGGGGTCAAACGCTTATCTTATTAGCCAGTAAAAATAATTAACATTTGATCGGAGCGGAATTACTAACTTATTTGAAATTTATTGAGCTTATTTGAGTGTTAACACAATGATTACCTATCGAATAGAATGAAAACCTTGACGATTGATTGATGCTCGAGGAATGAAAAATATGTGGAATGACAATAGCAAATGAAAGATCACGTGACATAAAATTTCGCTAGTCTCAAATGAAATAATTATAATAAAAAAAACTTTTTTATTGGTAAAAAACTTAAACGAACAAATTTTCCTTAAACACAAAAAACATAAAGAGTATTCCTTTTTTTCTTATTATTTTTGGACTACATTTTATATTTACTATATATATTTTATTATTATTTTTTATCTTAATTTTTCCATTGCATGCCCAAGACTGATATTATTGTTTAAAAACTGCATCATTATATGACGAATAACTCCATCTCTGTTCGCATATTTTCTGTTCCTTTTTATGGGTGTTTGTAATTTATAAAACTTTTCATCTCTTGATACGAAATTAAGCAAACGTAACAAAGTCACATTCTTGTTGAAAACTTTATTTAATTTCGAATGAAATGATTCTAGAACATTATTTGTTCGGTGCCGCTGACCAAACACACTTATAATTTTGAGGTTATTGCGTTTTTTAAGTAAATAGTTTATATATGTCATAAACCGTGACATTCTCAGACCACTTTCTTTGTACTCCGTTTTAATGTACTCCCAACCGTCCAATATCGAGTTTTCCGGTAATAATGGAATAATAGCACAAAGCCCTACAATTCTTCGCTCTTCTTTGTACCGTTTTTTTTTAATATATCAAATGGCTGATTTTTCTCACTCATGGTTCTGGATATCACTCACAAGACAGAAAAGCTATTATTATTTATTTTGTGATATAGTTAGAAAACCATTAAGAAAAGCAGGATGTACAGAAATTCAATGACATACTTCAGATTAATCAACACTTACCTACCTTTTTCACAAGTGGCCAGTTATAGAAACGTTAGATATCTAAGGAGTATTTATAATTCGTTGTTTTGTTAGGAACTATTTTGTGATGTAAATTTTGTTACTAACGGATCAACTATAAGTTGTGCCGTTAGGATAAAAATGAGTTGACCCGTTTATTTCCTAACTAATCAACTGAATAGTTGTTTCGTTAGGAATAAAAATAGTTGATTAGTTTTAGTTGATCAGGTTTAGTTGGTCGGAGTGGAATGCCCGGGTTGGTTGTAGGTAGGAATACAGCTGGCAGGTCCCTATAATTCCTCTGTAATCATAATCATAATCATAATCATCATTTATTCATAAAGCCATTTTACACGTCACATTGTATAGTTGTAAATACTAGAAAATAATTACAGTACTATTTAATATATGTAAATTTACAAGTCAAAAACTAAATTGTATTACTTAAGTGTAAGTATAATTATACAATTCAAATAATAATAAGTAAGTGTAAGTATAATTATACAATTCAAATAATAATTACAATAATCAAATTAATAAATAATAATTTCTTACATTCAGAATTGTTATGTGAACTTCATGAACTCCTCGATGGAACAGAAGGAGTGCTCCAACAGCCACCGCTGGAGGCGGGTTTTAAAGTTATTAACACTGGGTGCGCTGGTTATTGATACTGGTAACTTATTGTATACGGCTGGACCCATGACATGAGTGAGTTTAGCAGACTTAGCCAGCGAGTGCTGTAACAACTTGAGTTTTTGGCCATTTCGTGTGCTATATGTATGAGTGTCATTACGTGTAGTGTATGATGCCAGGTTGATCCTCATGTACATGGCTACTTGCAATATTACTATTGCAGGCAGGGTGAGGATCCCCAATTTTTTGAATAACGGTTGCGCGGGTGCATCATAAGGTACTTGCATAATTGCTCGGATGGCGCGTTTCTGGAGCTGGAACACTCTCTTCCATTGCGAACACTGGCCCCAGATCTCTGCCCCATACTGGAGTAGGGAGTGGATGGTAGCGAAATAGCATGTTCTTGCCACTTCGACCGACACCAGGCGGGAGACACGTCGCAGTGCGAAAC
>OZ026809.1:2011879-2050068 GCA_964023185.1 Macaria liturata
GTTGTAGGTAGGAATACAGCTGGCAGGTCCCTATAATTCCTCTGTACGGGCTTAGCTCCGTACATATACTATACAACAATTCTTCTTGCCATGTCACACAGACTGACAGACAGAGTTTGATTCAGTTTTTGAAATAGATTGATTCAAGAGGAAGGTTTATGTGTAGAAAAAAAAAACCTACTTATAATAAAAGCTCGTTTATGCTGGGGCTACATTAGCGGGTGAAGATTCGTGTCGCATTGGTGCATCGGGCTTACAAGATGTTTTTGTCTACACATGGCGGCGAAGATTCGGAAAACGGCCTATGGGGAATATTTGTTGTTCAGTTGTACGGCCGAGACGATGGAGGAAGACTTTTTCATTACCTACTCCACTCCATAGTGTACAAACGTACTTCTTCTTCTTATCGACATGGCTTAACGACTGCCTTACTAGACAAACAGCCGGGACCTACAATTTAACGTGTCATCCGACCCACGGAAGCGCCCAAAATGGAATACCACTTTTCGTCACCCATTCAAGGACTGACCGCGTCGACATTTGCTTAACAAACGTACTTAACCTTCCTATACTCGCGCGTTGGTCTGTGAGACCGACGAAACACATTTTCGTAATTATTTTTATGCAGGTAAATCCTAAGAAGTTGAGTTCCTTGCTAGCTGCCGGATTTGTGGCTAACTTCGTTTTAGTGCACGCCGCGCGTTCGGGCGAAACACACGTGTTGTAGCACTCGTCACCAATCGGTCCACGAGACCGACGCGAGTATAGGTGTAACTTTTTGTGTAAGTATTAATATTGCTATGGCGAGGCTCAAAATTAAGTCAAACATAGATAAATATGTTTATTGATATGTTTGTTGTTATTAATAAGAAGTTTAATTTGTTTTTAAAAAGAAGTTCAGATTTTATTTTAATTTTTTAGTACTTAAGAAAATAATCTCAAATTTTAAGACTGATTTGTGATAAAACTATAAGTTGGTAAAATAATTAATAAAATAACTTTTAGTTATACTGTTTTGTTTCATTACATCCTAAACTTTAAAATAATAGTAATACTTTATGTGTTTCTTGTTAAAAAAAATATGTTGTAGGGGTACAAACTATCGGTCTGTGACACCGTGCGCGAGTATAGGTGTTACAAAAATTGGCGCGAGTATAGGAAGGTTAAATCTGTGGTACAAACACACAAGCACGTCAGTCTCGCTTCAAAGCAAAGAATACTATTACCCTTTTAAAAAAAGGCTTCAAAGTCTGGACTCTGGACGACACTGTGACGTAGGTGCGACAAGTAGGTGTGGCCACTCAATGCGAATATTGTCACGACAAATCCCTTTGATGCGCGCCAGTTTACCGACAGTGCCCCGATGCTATATCGTCTGCGCGTGATAACATCGCATTGTCGCGATGTACCCGGCTACATACATTGCCGTAGCCCGAATATTCGCCATAGCCCGCTAATGAGCCCCAGCATTATAATAATATATAATAATCGTAAAAATGGGTAATTTAAATAACTATACTGGTATTACTCATTAAAGCCTATAGTCTATGGTATAGTTTTTTTTTATTTAGATGTTGCTAGGTATTTTTTTTAAATTTACCATTGCATAATTTAATTGTAATGTTATTAATTGTTATCACCTTAGCGAACATTATATAAAGTTAGCCATTTGATTAATCAAACATTTAATTCAAGTAATAAAATTTTGTAACAAATAATCGAAACCATAGTTTTATACAAAAAAATACTAACATTTCAGTCTTTTCGGTAGCAGTAACCATAGACTAGGAAGAAAACTTTTTTGTCTATAATTTTGAAGCTGGCCTCTCAGGCGTCAAATATTTTTGACACAAAAAAATACAATTACAAATGGCGTTTACGTAGTGTAGACAGATGTATTCACGGCCACGATGGGCGATGATTCTTTGATATTACGAGAAGATGGCTATATACGCATGAACTTTCCAGTTACTTCTCTTACGTATCATAGTAACTTAAATATAATATTGGTGAAAACCGACGTGGGTAGTGTACACGTTTTGGATGTGAACTCGGGTGTGATTCTGCAGACTTCATGCCTGTCATCGGGTAAGTTCGACGCTATATCTCTCCAAACAATGGATTTCATGATACATTTCGGTTTGTGATCGTGAAATCCACAGGTCGGGATATCGATTAGTCAGTATTGTGTGCGAGCGGTGATTTTACGATGGCCTACATTGTCGGTTTGATAGTTCTGGATAAACAATCGTGGTGATACCGGATCGGTGTGTGTGGGTGTTGTAGATATGGATGGGACGTTGGGGTTGGAGTACGCGCCGGGCGCGGACCGGGTGTTCATGTGGGACGGCAGCGGCGTGGGCGCGCGCACCGACTACAACGGCGTGCTGCTGCTGCACACGGCGCTGCAGCGCCCGCTCGCCTCCGCACACCAGGACGAGACCGTGCGGGTCGAGCTCGTGCTGTCCGAGGTAAGCTGCCTGCGCCACCTGTAGGCTCCTAGTGCCCTCTGGCATTGTTGTAGCCCTTACACTAGATAGTATCAAATAACAAAGGCTAATAGGAGGAAATACACAAAGCTAAAAGATCTACATCCATATCTGAAACGAATTCAGTTAAGTTAATTGTTAGCAAATTAATGTGAAATAGGTTTGTTGTTAACTGTCCCATAATTATTTTTGAGGGTTGCAGTTTTCCTTCGGGTTGTGCTTATGATACTCTCATTTAGACAGTATATAAATGTGCTACACCAAAATGCACAAATGCACTTCAAAAACTTTTCATCACATACCTACTATAAAATAAAACGAATAACAACAATAGTAAAGTAATTACACAATAGTCATTGCTAAACCAATGAGGAGGTACTGGGCATGGTTCAAGAACAAAATATAATACTGACTACAATAGAGAACGAGAGAGAAGAGGGAAGATGTTTGGCCACATTATATGACATGACAACTTTATGAAAACCATTGTTGATGGGAAGCTAGAGGCATGAAGAGGAAGAGGAAGGCTGAGAAGAACATACATTGATCAAATCAAAGAGAAGGCAAGCATCATGTCCTATTGGCCGAAAATCGAGGAGAATGATGTTTACTCCACAGACAAAAGCCTCTTAAATTTTGAATTGAATGTATTTGACAGGTTTTTATCATTTCATTCCTGCATTCCTTTCAGTCCTACAAGTACAATGCATGTTATTAATTATTGAATCAATTTATAAAATTCCCTATACATACGTGTATAAACTGATTTAGCTAAATACAAACCAACTATAAGGCTCTTAAACTTATTTGGAAATGAGCAAGAATAATCATGATGAAAAGAAATCAAAACTGCATGTTTTGATAAGAGTGATGAGATTATTATTCACCTTTTGCAAAAATTTACAGTGGCCTAACGGTTGAAGAGATAGGGCACATAATGGTTGATGCTGGTTCAATTGCTTTAATTCATTGATATCAAATTAGTCAATTTAATTCTACCTAACTACTGCCTACTGATGCAGATTCATTTTCACTTTTGGTACCATTGTTTCATTGTATTGATAAAATCAGTTGTGTTGTTCCTTAAAAAAGTTTAAGGTTTAATAAGTTACTTAGTAAAATTAATTTTATCAATTCAATCTGCTGGGAAATAATTGTATTTCCTCATGACTGAGGGTTGTGACTCCCCACAGAATTAGTTTTTTAAGGTAGTTTCTTTAGCAAAAACATTGCGGTGGGCTTTCACGGAAGATGCATGTCCTCCATGATAATGTAATACTATGGCACTGTGTAATGACACACTGGTTCAATAACTACTCACTGGAATGGGCAGGCTTAAATATTGTTAGGTACTTAATTCAACAACAGGACGCCATATGAGTCCATGCATATTGCATAAGTAATTTGTAACTTAACATAGTTCAAGATATGACTCAGTGGGTATGTTTATCAAGTTACTTAGACCTCTCAATAGACAGCTTTGTCTGATGTTTTTAACACTTCTTCAGAACTATTCTTCAGTCTATTTCTGACAACATCACTGAAGATCAGCTTGATAACCACCCGGTTATCAAGCTGATCTTCAGTGATGTTGTCAGAAATAAATTCACATGTGAATTTTTGAGTTTGGGTGATCTGTAAAAGTATTATAGTATTTTTTTTATTATGTGTGTGTTTGTATAGATATACATAATGTTTGTACATTGATTTCTCAGTTACTAAGTAACTCAGTAACTAACATATTAGTAATATCAATATGATTTTGTATTAAAAAAAAACTTATAAAAATATGTTTCAATCAACTAAGTTCTTATAGTACAGATTATAACCAAACCAGTACAGATTATATCCAATCCAGTAGTTTTTGAGACAAGAGCATCTGAATATTGCCTTGCCTTTCATCTAATTTTGTTAAGCTATGTAAAATCAAAGATTCTGGAAGAACCCTGGTACATGGGTTAAAAAAAGGAAATCCTTAATAAAAACTCTATATTCAATATGCATATCAGTAAATAAATACTTAATGAACAAATTATATACTAGCTGAATGTAGGAACTACAACTTTAAATATTCTCTTGTTCCATTAAAAAAGGTTGACTCTTTGAGGTTGAATTTGTTATAACCAGTCATGTTATAGCAATTTTATAGCAGTAAAGGTCTAAAAGTGTTACCTAAGTGTATATACCTAACTGCTAAAGATCACTTAACCTTTTGTTTAATTATATTAGTTATAATTACTTATTTTTTATGTGATCATAGAATTTACAGCATGTAAAATAAATGTTTTTTCCCAGTATATACTTAATTGGGTAAAAATATTATTAGTTACAGTACCACTAGAGATGGATAGACCCAGGTTTTATTATAGTTGCAGTAGTTTATATAAATAATTTCATTGCTAAGGTTAGTTGGATTAGTTAGGCACATTGCTGTAGTCAATTTTAGGTGAAACTTTGATTGATCTTCTAACCCGGATAAACATAGTTATGTTTACTTGATCTTCTGACCTGGAAAAACCTGGGCTCATGCGTCCTCTAGGATTACCCATAACATTTATTATGTACTATATACTACTTTATATATATTACTTACTTTACTAATCTACTATATACTAATTTAGCACTCAATAACCTAAACCTATGTGACATTATTATACAGATACAAAGTTGTTCACTGTTGCTATCTTTGGTACCTATCATAGCAAAACAGCAAAGCTGACTGACCATACTGATTACTCACCATATTAAAATTTGCCATCCATATTTACTACTTCAAAAAAAAAAACGAAAAAGACAAGTCAAGGTCTTATCTAAGTTTAACTCAACTGCCAATTGAATACAAAATAGTAAAAATAGGTGAATTCAATGCCAATCTACATTTTTTTTGTCCTTCATTTGATAAATAATTTATCTGAATTTATTTGCAAAATGAGTTGATCCTAAAAAAAAATACAACTAAGTGCTTTATTTAACCCAGATTGCTGCAGAAAATTTCAGACCTTGAATATAATAGAAAGAATAAAAGTTTAGAATAATAATAAAAAGTAATGAAATAATAATAATTTAATTTATAATACTACTTATCTGTTAAAATTACATGTGTAGGTATTTTATTCTAGGATAACTGTTTACCAAATTGGTTTTTAAAATAAAATAAAAATAAAAAAAGCTTTTGTTCAATTACACATTTCATATTTCATTAAACCAAATTGGTTTACCCTGTTTTAAATTGATAAAATAACTGTAAAATAGTTTACAATCAATAGATTTAATAAACCAAAGCATTTCATACATTAAAACATGGATAGACTAGACAGAATTGCCAGTATGGGCAGTATGCTAATCAGTAAAGACTGCAAGAAGTTTATAGCAATATGGGCTATCATGGTGCCAAGTATATATTTTTTTCTATTTCTTTGTGCAGACCGAACACTAGTCCCATTTACCCATGTGTTTCTGTCCAGGCTGTGCTTCTGTACCAGTGCTTGCAAGGGCTAGAGAGCGGCGGGCCGACCACAAACCTCGAGAAACTGCCCAACTTTGTTAGGGAGCTGAAACGATCCATCGACTCTGAGCCTGCTCGCAAGGGTGTGAAGGCACAGAAAGTAAGTAATATTATTGTCAGTATTTCTAAAACTTGAATAATTTAAATGAAAAAAAAAGTATGTAAGTATGTAACTTGTATTAATATTTATTTTTAGAAAAGAAAATTTAAATAAATTTAGATAATTTATTGTAGCTAAACAATACGTAAATATGTAACAAATCAATGTTGTGTATGGTATTTGGAATCCGTTATGATGCAGTAAGTTTTAATTAATGTAATAATTCTTTGAAATCAACAAATTTTGCATGTCTTGTAGACGGAATATGGAGGACTTTTTAAATTTATTTTTATATTTAAGACCATTTTGTAAATACCTACCCATGTTCGCAAACAATAAATGAATTTGAATTTGAAAAATAACACAACTTTTTTTATGAACCAGTAAGCAAGGAAAATAAACATAATAAGATGTAAAATAAATACATACTTATTATTTAGTTAATTTAGTGAAGCTTTTAACATTCAATTTTATTCCTGTGTTTTATTATGTTTGTGAAGTTTTACAGGCAAGTTATTTTAAAACTTCTAACACTTTGTTTCCCAGTGGAGCACAGTGACAATGTTCATGCCGCAGAAGACTATGCGGATCACAGCTGCAGCGGTGGTCCAGGAGCTCAAAACACAAAGCAGGCGCATCCCTGCCCTGGCCATAGCCTCTGCAGTCAGCCAGCGGGCCAACGACTTGGTGCCGGTGTCCAGGGACGAAGAATCCAGGCCACTGATGTACTCTGAGGCTGAACGCAAAGAGACCTTCAAACGGTGGCCCCATATGGATTACAAGTAAGCTTGCTGTTCATTTAAAGTAGATGTGTTACTTCTAATTACAGAGTAGTAATAAAAAAACAAAATCAATATATCTTATCTCAAGTGGGTTCACTGTACTAACGTGACTGGGTCTGAACGAGGCGGCCATCCGGGAGCCGCGAGCTGACTCATCCTTTTTACAATGGGGTCTATAGTGTTCCGAAATATGTCCAGCTAAGTTTTCGGCATTACTTTTGACGTTGCTAACCGGTTGTTTTACTTGTGTGTTCCTGCAGGTGGGCCCTGCCGGCGCGCATGGCCCAGGCGGGGTTCTACCACCAGCCCACGCCGTCGGGCGACGACCGCGCCATGTGCTTCGCCTGCATGGTGTGCCTGGTCTGCTGGGAGAAGTCCGACGAGCCGTGGGTCGAGCACGAGCGACACTCGCCCAACTGCCCCTTCGTCCGGGGAGAGTATACACACAATGTTCCTATATCTGTGAGTATCATTTGTTTCAACACGGAACAGGCGTACTTTTAACAACAGACAATCGGTATTCACTTATACTGTAGTTTAAGATGTAGCACAATTGCCTAGCAGAAACCTATTTACTCTGGATTTTGAGACCCCTGGGACATCACTATCGTCAGTTCATAGAGTTTACCTACTACAGAGCTGCCTTTTTCACTTCTCTTAAACACTAAAACTCATTGTTTTTAGCTACATTGTGATTTTGCCACCATACCACAATCATAATGGTAATATGTGGATATTTAATCTTTTTATATTTAACATCAATAAAGTATCCATAATATACTACCACAGACCACTACAACATTTTATCTGACATTTATTTTAATACTTCATCTGATAAATGAGTGATCAAAATCTGTGTTATAAAATACAAAAAACACAGCTATAGTTTGTTTAAAATTATTATTTGGTTCGCCATCAGGTAACCAACGCAACAGCCTGTGCAGTCCCCAGCCCCAACGTGTCTGTGGTGTCTAAAGGCAACTATGGAGACCTCATTGCGTCGGGCACTCCCAAGGGCAAAATCAATGTGTGGAAGTTCGACTGCGGCCTCAAGCTGGTCAAGTACATTCACCTCTCGCCGTACGACTCTATCTTCAGCGGGATCCTGGCTACAAACACTATGAAAGTTTGGTCTGATTGCTTGGAGAAAGATAGTTGTGAGTATAAATCAGTGGTTAAAAAAACAGAGTCAGTATTCAGTTCGATTTCAATTTCGCTACTTTTTGTATGCCTTGTATTTGTAATACAAAAATGTATATTCAACACACTAAATAGTAATTACTTGTCAACAGCAATGTACAGCATGGAACTGACTGCAATGGCGTTCGTCGGAATGACATCTCAACAGGACACATACCCACAAACACAAAACACTGAGAGCACAGAAAAGGACAACATAACAGTCAAAGCAAAACCAGCTTTGATCTGCGCCGTGGTAGTCACCAGGACAAACGAGTCAACAGAGTCACAGTCCAACCAACCTATCCAAGAAGACTCCAGCAAAGCACTCTTTGACTCCGGAGGGTCCAATAAACCTACAGAGAGCATCCAAGAGATGAACGACCAGAACGAGGCTAAGAGCAACCAGTCAATTAAAATATTGTTCCTACTGACTTACGACATACACAGCTCACAAGCTGGCTCTATAACTACTGCGGTCCACACTTCCAACAGCAGCGGAAACGCCAAGCCTGGGGGTAGCAAGAAGGTGTGCACCGTCGCACGGACTGATGACGCAAACATCTACGACGACATCTACTTCCAGTACTCAGACGAAGACACGGAACTCCCACCCTGCACAAACGTGCTCATCGACGAGCAGATCAGCAACGTCATCAACCTCAATGCTAGTTCTAGCAAAGAAGATAACAAGATTTGGGAACCAGCCAAGAAAATCATACTGACAAAGCATTTCAAAGTAGTGCCACCGCCCGGAGCGCAGCCTCTGCTGTCCTCAGACTTCCAGGAGCAAGCGGCGACCGCTCAGGCGAGTGTTTTAGACTTCGTGGGTAAAATCTCACAATTGAAGAGCTGGAAAAGTGGCACTTTGGACTCGGTCGGGACCAAACTCGCTGACCAGACCGATGCTGCAGTGTTGCATTCTGACCCGCATCTCCATCATTACTTGAACTTGAGCAGTCCTCTTGAGATTTCAGATCTGAAGTGGTATGATGGCAGTGAAGGCACGGAGAAGGTGAAGTTGACGGCGTATAGTGGCAGTAAGTTGGCGCAAGCTGCTGTGTCCCACAGCAACAACGATGGATTCGACAGCGACCCGCCAGTGGAGGAAGTCGTCTCGCAAGGTGTCGCCGTCCAGTGCCTCAGACTTCCGATAAGATTGAACCTTCGAGATGACGCTAAAGTTACCCACCTGCTGCCTACTGAAGATAAAGAACATCTACTAGTAGTAATCTCCAGTATTGACCCTCAGGTAGTCAAATACGAAGATACCGACGTAAACGTAGACACCAAAATGGATGTCGATGACGCAGACCATAGCGAAAAACCCACTTCTGACGCTAAAGCTTACTTTATTCTCTACGAAATTTACAACAAGACATCGATATACACATTGGAAGACAATCCTGTTTCGATCAAGGAGCTTTCTTACGAGGAGAGTCCAATTGATATCTGCTTGCTGCCAGCTGAGAACGATCAGTATTCCTTTGCTTCCGTCGGCCTAGACGGTGTCTTGAGACTGTATTCCCTACCAGAGTTCCGTGTCTTGTCCGAACAGCGCGTCCCCAAGGGGCAGTTTACGTCCGTCACTTACTGCGCGTCAGTGGACAGACTCAGCGTGTCTACTAAACACGGTATGATCTACTTCTACGCGCTCAACAACGGCGAAAAAGATTCCACCGGTGATATGGATGAAGACGAGTTTGCAAACCTGGATTTCGATATGCTACAACGTGCACCCAGAGAAGAAAGCGGCGCACCAGTCATAATCGCAAACAAACCTGACCTAGAGATGTCTGACTTAGAAACTTTGATTCAACTAACCGGTGCCTACGGCACAAACACGCCGATACCATACAGTGCTGTAGTGCCAGGGTTTTGGTGCGAGTTGTCTCCCGCCCAGAGACCGCGCTCCGACCACCAGAACAACAGAACTTGGCGGCTTCAAAACACGTCTTCCACTTGGGACGAGCACGTGCTTGAGCTGACACTGCCGTACAGTGTGTCTCTAGCCCACATCGAGTTCTCCTTCACTCTCCACTCGGTGACGGCTAATCTTCCACTCATAATGGTGACTCTTCTCAAACAGAATCTCCACGGCATCGGTTACAAGAAAGATGCAGCTTACATTCATAGATCTGAGTCTCCCATAACCTTCCCCGTCATTGACGCAGATATGACAAACCTGGAAAATCCTATCTACAGCGAGGAGTACCTACAAGCTCATAACGCTGAGATTTTAGCTGGACCATTGATTCTGTTCTCTGGACTAGATGCCACGATGCAATCTGGGTCTCTGACTTTGACGAGCCCTCGCTTGTACCGAGCTAGAGGACGTACCTTCCTTATACACATAAAGACGTTATTCGACCCAGCCAAAGACATGAGTAAGGGGGCGGGCAAATCCGAGGACAGTAAGAATGCATCCAAGAAGTTCATCGGCTGCGATTGCCTGCATCAGATATCCCTGACTGTGAGGTCCAGCCCTCACACTGACATACCAATGGAGAGGCAGCAGAGGATCGCGATGCTCGAGTCCAACGGTTTCTTGAACTCTCTATGTGAGATCGCAGTCAGTAAGGAAGATGTCAAGAAGCGCATGCTCGCTCTTGACATAATGATTTGGGTGGTGTCAGTGAGATTGCAGAGGATGCGACTGGCCAAGTCTGAGAAGGGCAAAGTGGAGAACAAGAGTGTGGAAACTCAGCAGTTGGAGTGCATCAAGATCATTGAGAAGCACATCGACGAACTCATCAGGACCTGCATCCTGTGCGGCGACAGGAGCATCGCCAAGAAATGCATCAGGATCATTCTGATTACCAGCGAGTAAGTATTTATCATCTTACACAATTCAATTTATTTGTTACTTTTACACAAATATTTTTCTCGTGTACAATATCAAGCAGCTCAGAATTACATGTGAGTTTTTATTTTCAGGGGCGCACGGAAACTCCCCAAGCCCGGGAAGTCTACCTTCAAATTGACACTAGCGAATAGCGTAGCCGAAGCAGTCCCGTACATCGGCGGCGTGCAGTCGGCCGGCGCGCTCCGCTGGCTGGCCGCGCTAGTTCAGCGCGCTACTCCCGCCAGCGCCGCCCCGGCCATGGTGACGAGGCTGCTAGCGCTGCTGAAGCAGACTGCCACGCCGTTGCTGCAGAGGCAGACGCAGTATCAACATCTGTTGCGCTCTAGGTAAGAAAAAAGCTTACATTAGTCATTATGTTTTACAGAATATAACATTAGCATCATAGAATTCAGTATTAATTTACTCAGCAAAACATGATCTTAAACTAATTTACAGTTAAGACTTGTGTACTCTGTAAATAGGGTTTATGAGCTAATGGTGCTTTACAGTAAACAGTAAAGTCTTGTTCTGTGTTATTGTATTTACTTTTTTCCTTGTTTTACATCATTTTTCCCTGCTGTAAAACTATTTACAATGAAAGTTAGATATCCATATCTGTGTCATTGAAACCTTCAAACAGATGTACCTACGGTGTGATATTTCATGAGACTTCGTTAATTTGATTCAACAAATTGCCAGTTTTTTTATTAAATTCTGGATCCCTCCAGGTTTGGCCTGTACGGCCTCCCATTCGAGCGCTCTATCTTCGCGCCGGACACGCCGGAGGTGGGGCGGGCGGGCGCGCCGGTCTCGTACGCCAGCATGCTGGCCGCGGACACCAGCACGCCGCCGCCGCCGCGCCACGACCAGCAGCTGCGGGAGCTGCTCAACTGGCCCAAGGAGATGCCAGGTAAACATTCTATATCATACTAGTGCGTGCTCGCGGCTTCGCTCGCATTAAGAAGAACTTGCATCCCATTTCACCCCTTTAAAAGTGTCATTTTCAAAAATCCTTTCTAGCGGATGCCTACGTCATAACATGTATCTTTATTCCCAGCCCAATCCGTCCAGTGGTTTGAGCTATGCGTTGATAGATCTTTATATCAGTCAGACAGTCAGTCAGTCACCTTTGTGCGTTGATAGATCACTATATCAGTCAGTCACTTTTGAGTTTTATATATTTAGATAATAGGCAGCCATCTGACTGCCCCAGATCATCATCATTTTAGTTGTGTATAGGCTTCCTCCACCTTGCTGTGTAGATTGATGATTTGATCAACTTAAAGATTTATAACTGTTGTCTTCTGCTGACTATTCGGTTGTTGACTAATTTTCGTAAACTACTCCAAAATGTTATAAGTCGCTAAAAGAAACGCTTTACGACTGTTTTTCTTAAATGTTGAGCCATTTTAATAACAAAAAGGCAGTTTTAACAAATACTATTCGTATTTCCCGCTAAAACGCTAGGTCACGTGATAAGTCAGAGGCGTGACGTCACAATGTAAAAAACAAACAAAAAAACAATACGATAGGGCTACGCGTAGATAGGTATTGGTTAATTCGTTACGTTCTTTGTTCAAGATTTATGTAAAAATGGATTCAAAGTCTTATAGAATATGTAAGTAATAGCACAGCATAGTCTATTCATCTATACTTGCAAAAAATAATAAACAAACCGCCGGCTCTCACAAAATCACAAAATTTTCGATGAAATCACTCCACTTCGGTATTTTTAATAGTTCTTGTACATAAACGCTACATATATGCTACTATTTACACACGTAGAACACTTTGATTCAACATAATTACGCTGTATTTCACTAAAATACGAAAACGTTATCAAAACAGCAAAAACTTTTGACAAACATTCTATGATAGACTTTAACGTCACTCAAACATCATTTTAGTGATGGGAATGGTATAAAATAAGACTACGAGAATGAATGCGTTCATTTGCAATATATTATCAAAATACTGTTATGGTAATACATTTTATAAAAAGTTTCTTAAAATTAATTACAAAATTAATTCCGCACCGAAACTTTTACACACACACACATTTAGATTTTAGCACATTTAGATTATTATTTATTAAATCTATAATATTTTCTTACTTATTTAATGTAATATTGTTACGGAAGCGGGTTCAGGGATAGGAAGCAAACACCGTTTTCATTTTACAAAACATCACTCAACCTTTATTTTTCATCATTCCATTCCCGCCAAAATTCACATGTCAAAAAAAAAACTACTAACCTATTTACAAAAACAAATGAGTTCCTATACCTACATTTAACAAAAGAGTTCTTTTACCTACATTAAACAAAATAGTTCTTACACCTACATTCAAAGAGGTTCTACGTCACAATATCCATAATGTTGTTCTTGCACACTCGTGTCATAATATACAATATTAACATTCAGTACAAGCTTAATGAATCCTCCCCTTTTTTGAACCGCGAGCAAACATTTTATTAAAAGTTTGTTCATCCTTGTAAATAAAATAAATATATAAGAGATTAGATTCATATGTTCATTCACTAAATTCAAATTGTCGTTCATTCGACCTAACCACATCACTATTTGTGAATGACAAGACATTTTGTTTATTACATGTGACGTCACGAGCTCTGATTGGTCGTTGAGACGTTTCGTTTCTATGATGTACAGATTAAAAAAATCTTATTTTTATTTAGGAATATAAAATATTAAACAATTTTTATTCGTAATTTAAGTCAAATATTCTTAATTAGGACCTTTAATTCTATAATATTCAATAGAAAACTTATTTATTTGATAACCATGGAAAATACCCTATTGTAATGTAATATCTATTTGTCAATAAATTTCACATGGGGGTGGCTTCAATATACTAGGAATTGAAATTATAGTTTATAAGTCTTATATATTACTAGCTGGTGCCTGCGACTTCGTCCGCGTGGAATAGTTATAACCATAAAAACGGTTCTAGTGTGTTAATCTTAAAAGATAGACATATACTGTTGCGGACATTTTGTTAGATAATTTTAAGAGGAATAATTCTTTCATACATAGTTTTTTGATATCTTGAACCGTTTTCGCAGCGCACGCAACGAAAGCCCTGAAAGATGAATAATTTTCCCCGTTTTTTTCCACATTTTCCATTGTTTTTTCGCTCCTGTTAGTTACAGCGTGATGTTATATAGCCTAAAAGCCTTCCTCGATAAATGGTCATTCGACCCAAAAATAATTTTTCAATTCGCACCAATAGTTTCTGAGATAGCGCGTTCAAACAAACAAACAAACATACAAACAAACAAACTCTCCAGCTTTATAATATTAGTATAGATGACAAAAGTATATTATATATGTGGCAGTTTGCCGGATATCTTCATTACAAACTTAAACCTGTGCATAAATTTGTGTGCCTAATACACTTGTTAATAAACTGCCGTGTCTTTCCAGCAGTATCATCAGACCCAAAAACACCAGCTCCGTGGTGGGCTCAAACAGCGGGCGCGGGGGTGTTCAGCCTCGGTCTGAGCGAGGCCACGCCCCTCCACGTGAGCTGCCACGTGGCGTCCGAGGGCACCAAGCTGGAGTCCACCGGCCAGAGGCACCACGCGGCCGTGGTCAGCTCGCTGCCGGGGGCTGCTGTGGCTGAACCACACCAGGTATGGTCTGAACTCTAGCTCTCGATGATAAATAAATAAATAAATATTCCGGGACATTACACACAGCGCCATCTAGCCCCACACTAAGCAAACGCTTGTGTTGTGGGTACTAGATAACGGATATAATACTTATATACTTTTCTTTTGTAAATACATACTTATTATACAAACGACCAGACTCAACATAATTATAAATTTTATAATTCTTAAATACTTGTGTCAGGCGGAAATCGAACCCGCAACCCCTAGATTAGAAGGTAGAGCCACTACCAACTAAGGCGTCGTCCATTAATCACGTGAGGCTCGAAAGGGGCGGGGAGGGGTCCATAAAAAAGTCACGAAATATCACAAGGGGGGAGGGGGGGTGTAGTGACATATCACGTGTATTTATTTTTTCGACTAACGCGCGAAAAGCAAAATCAATCTGCAGGTCCTGTAACCTTTCTGTTTTCCCGTAAGGATTATTGTAATATTTAATTTGAATAAAAGTAGAAAATTAAGATTCTTTGTAGTTCTAAAAATACACGTGATATAAGGGGGGGGAGGGGGGGTTAATCATAAACATCACCATGTATCACCACTGGGGAGGGGGGGTTAAAAAATGCCAAAAAAACATCACGTGATTAATGGACGGCCCCTAAGCTAACAGGCCAGTCAATGATGTTGTGGGTCGTGATAATTGTCGGTCTACTAGGCATATAAATCTACCGGGGAAATTAGGGTTGCAGACATTTAGCCAGTCCAGGTGCGTATGTGTGTTGGAGCTAGAACTTTAGGTCTTGATACAAGTGGCTCATGGTGATTGTTGTATGTAGCCTTCCTGCATCAGGTATGTAGCAGATACAGCGTGGGACATACAGGTTTGGACTGGTGGACATATATTATGTAGCATTGGTTTCCGGAGTTTGAATTGCAGCCGCTAATAACGTCTCGTATATTAAATTAAACTTTTATTGGAAAATGAGCGAAAATAATCACGACCGGCAGGATTCGAACCTGCGTATTTCCGATCACCGTCCGGAACGCCTTAACCAACTAGGCTACGGTCTCGTATATTGCAGCTGGTATTCGTAAATGCAATAATGAGTTGCGGTGTGGGTTATGATAAAGATATCTGACTAGAAATACGCCACTCTGATTCTTATCTCACATTTATCATGAATGAAAGGCTATTGTTTTTTTGTGAATCGAATCCAATGTATCAGGGTGTTGGTATAGTCTTAAGCTTGATCATATGTGGCACTAGAGTTCTATTTAAATGTCACATGACAATCCTTCAAAATTGATGAACGAGATTCCTGTAACAAAACAATATACATTCCAAATAGGCCTCAATCGGATTGCCTTTAGTCGTAAGAACAAAATGGAATAAACATGTGATATGTTGGCGATTAAGTATAAAATAAGGTATATGGTATATGTGAAATGTTCGTGGATCTAAATGAGCTCTTATCGCCATGAGTCGTAAGTCCAATATCGAGTAACCTCGTGGTGTGTTGCAGCTGTGGTCGGCAGTAAAAGAGGGCCAAGCGAAGCAAACCTCGCAGGACCCAGACTCCCTGGAGGACGTCGAGAGCTCGATGATGGACTGCGACCCTCAAGAGAGGCTGGACTTCTCTGAGGATAAGCTTTTCAAGGTCTCTCCCTCTTACATGCCTTGCCAATTTGTACTTTATGCATATTAGTTGAAGGATGAATATCCTCTGATAAAGAGTTGTAGATTGAGATTGTAGAAATTATAGCATTAACTATGCACATGCCTTGCAAAACTATACCTTAAATATTACATTACCTGAAATAGAGTGTTTATAGTGTAGATTTTCCTTTGTGAATTTGCACCGTATTTTTATAAGTTGGATATTAATTATTGTTACTGTAGTTGGAGTCGAATAAAAAAATGGCTTGTAAAAGTAGTTTCAAGTCTATTCGAATGCCTAGATGAAAAATAGATTGGATTTTTTTGGTGTGTCATTTTTGTACCGCAGTGGTTTTATTGGCAAAATGTTACGTTGCCAATCACAAAAAATCTGCGCATGTTTTTTATATTGCTTTCTCGTCCCCTTATATGATTGGCATGTCCTTGTTTTTGTGATCATATTCTGGGTTATACTTAGCCGTACAGAGTCGTAGATTATAAAATCGTAGTCCTACACCCTATGTTTCCTTTCAACAAATAGAGTAAGAGTATTTATTACCTCTATGATGTGTTCTCTCCAATTCCAATCTTAGTTCACCTGATTCAGTAACTCACATTCCAGTAAAGGCATGCTCTACGTTCCGCAGCACTGCTTATGCGGATATCGCTTCAGCTGACAACTATAAAGTATTTTTTTTCTCTAATTAATGACTATTCCCGTGGCTTGTCAACAGGAGGCGGAGCAGTGCGGTATCCCGTGGGCGGCGCTGGTGACGCGGCCGCCGCAGCACACGCTGCTCGTGGAGAGGATGCACTCCGGAGCGCGCCGGTACATCGTGCTCGACTTCGGACACGTCGTGCGACTTACTGATGTGGTGAGTATGTACAGGAACAAGAGGGAATGGAGCTTCTTGAGTATCATTTTTCAATTGTGATTTTGACCTCATATTTTTTTTTAACTTGATCGGGTTTGCACTTGGTCATAGTTTGCCTGATAGCAAGCGTGCTTACCTGATAAGAACCGATTCACTTTCATATTTTGAGGATATCGTGTTTCATGGAAATAGGTCCACTAGTGTTGGTTTGTTGTGGCGTTTTCACATATTTTTTCCCATGATGTGTGAAATAAATATGTGGTTCTGTAAGACCGTCCAATAATAGGGAATTCTACGCAAGAAGGAATAAATCAATCAAAAGATCTAAAAATTTGTTAATTCCCGTAGCTTCCTTCTCGGATTATAAGTCTTCGGGATTAAAAGTCTATGGCACTTTTAAGACACTATCCTACCTTACCAAAAATCACGATGATCCGTAGCTCCGTAGTAGCGCAAACACGGAACAACCACACTTTCAATTTCATTTCATAATCAGTCTATACCCGTCCACTTTTGGACAAGGTTTCTTCCAAATCTACTCAGTCCTATTTAGATAAGATAAAAAGATAAAAATAATTTATTTCCAAAACATTAATTCATGGTTTGCACAAATTGATACATAATAATTATATAATTCATTACATTTTTGTTTCATAAAAGTTAATGATTAATTATCTTAAATTATAAATGACGTGATTACTAGTACATAGTATAACGCAAATTTGATGTAGCGTAAAGAAATTATAAAATTTTGTAACTCGCATAGAATTAATCAATAACTAATTATGTGCATAACAACGGACCCCGAACTAGGCCGAGACCTGTATCTCGGTGACCCAAAATTAAATTTAATTCCATACTTGAAATTCGCGCTTTTCCAGTAGAATAAAATGATTACAATAAATTTATAATAACATTTACATTTAACTTAATTTACCATGATGGTATTTTCAAAGTCAAAGATATTTATTGCAGAATATAGGTAAATATAGGTGGTGACATTACATTGGAACTCTGTACTAACCCATAATAGTTCAGTCAATAAAGCCCAAAACCCCCAACAAATTAGTTACTCGGCCTAACTTTGTGAATTTGTTCAGAAGGGTAAAATAAGTAACCGTGTGAGTTTGCACCCTTGTGGGGTGTACGGAAAGGGTTGAAAAGGGGTGAAGTGTTTTTATCAATAACATTGCCAAAAAAATTAGTTACTTTGTGCAAATTTGGAATTAAGTTTTTGTTACCGTTTTCTAACATGTATCAAATTTGCACACTTTTGCAACATACGGAACATTGTTTATTATTAAATAACTATGATTATGGTTAATAACACGAGTGAAAAAATTAGTTACTCGCTGCAAATTTGGAATTATGATCTTTCTTTGGTTTTCTAGCATGTATTAAATTTGCACACTTTTGAAACTTACGGAACATTGTTTATTAATAAAAAATTCATGATATTCGCTGATAACAAGGATAAAAATATATGTGAAGGGTTGAAACTTGGAGTAACTGTGCTTGACAAATTATATACAACGTGTTCTGAATTTTCAACATTTTTTATTTCAACGCTGAAAAGTCAAAACACGTTGTATATAATTTGTCAAGCACAGTTACTCCAAGTTTCAACCCTTCACAGATATTTTTATCCCTGTTATCAGCGAATAGCAACGTTTTTCCCCCGAAAGGTAATAAACGTATATTTAGGTTCCAGCCGGAGCTTGACCCACTTATTGAGATAACATCATCGATCGGCTCCCCCCTCCCGCACAACGCTCGCGCAGCGCCGGGCGGACTCGCTTCCTCAGTACTCTCAAGCCAGCAAGATTGTTAAGGTGTCCGAGCCTTCGCTTGGCCCACTTATTGAGAAGTGTTTATTTTCTGCTGGCGCTGCGCTTGCGGGACGTACTGTGTGGAATAGAGCTAGGGGCGCTTAAATGATGTGACGAACATTCCTGAATTAAACCTATAAAGTAATTTGGAATGTTAGTAAGTGAACTGAAACTTATGGGAATTATATCATATCTAACATAATAATACTTTAGCCTTAGTCATATGTATGTATAGGTAAGATTATATAATTGAGCCATGTAAATCATATGTATTATCATTGAACTTAGACAAATAATTGTTTTTGACAATCAAATTGTTATCAAATTAACAACTTCAAACAGGTAGCACGATCTGCTTATTACTAACACTTAGGTAGAACCCAGGTATAATTACTTGAATACTGAAAGAGTCGGATACTATTACTGAACATAAATGTAATTTTTAAGTAGTAGAGTTGATTTTGTAAATTTATATACATTAATTTATATTGAATATAAATCATAATTAATAAAAGTAATGTATTTATGTATAAATGTTTTTTTTTATTATGATTACTATGCTAGTCCTAGGACTATTAGTTTCTTTGAAGTAGAGTTTGAGAACGTATCTATACTATTCCAGATACATTACTTTAGGACTTTTATGTAACACCAGCGGATTCCAAGTTACCAGGCAAGTCTCTAATACCAGCGTCTTTAATTAATGCGGATGCTTAATTAATGTATGCATCTAGACATAATTGCGTGATACTGGCACAAGTTGTAACCAGTCAGATTGATTCTACAAGATCTTTGTGATATTGATATATCGATTTATCGTTTACCATTAAAATCCGGTGAACCCGGTTGGATTATAACTTTTCATTAGAGGCGAGTTTCCATCCCGATTAAAAATATGTAAGACGGTCACACCGTCGGATCTGGGACCAAATTTGGAGCGTATAATTGGTTTTATTTCGTATATTTCAAGGACCTCTACAGGTTACAGTATATAGGTTACTTAGCATAAGAGCTGTGTAATAATAATAATATAAGCTGTGTATAATCTCGCTTAGCCTGTAAGTTAAGACAGTTTGAGTGCAACCTAGCACAAGTGCGTCGTCGTCGAAAGAGAGTGACGCATACATAGTCCTAAGCGTGACAGCTGTGTACAAGTGACGTATTGTCACATTTACATTTGAAGTACAGACAGCTTTAAGGCGATCTAGCATCGGTGCGATCTAGCACAAGCGTGTCGTCTAAAGAGAGCGACGTGTACACAGTACTTTGTGTAACTGATATGTGCAAGTGACGAATTGTCACACTTAATTTGCAAGCAAAGACAGTTTGAGTGCAGTCTAGCACAACACGAATACGTCGTCTAAGGAGAGCGAAGTGTACAGGGTTCTAAGCATAAAACCATACAAGCGACTACGCAGACGACGTCGGCTGTTAGCTCAGACGACATGTCGTCTGCGTAGACGACGTAGGCTGTTTCCAAGGCGACACGTCGTCTGCGAACAGGCGACAAACATTAGATTAGACTCAGGGCTTTCCTGAGAATTCTAACCGCCACGGGGCTTTCCTGTGCGTTAACAGGCGCATAATGCGTTAATACAGGGCTTTCCTGTGCATTTGGAGGTGCTCATTGCATTTGTACAGGGCTTTCCTCATAGCAAACGTTAGATTAGACTCAGGGCTTTCCTGAGAAGTCTAACAAGCACCATAATTCTAAGACAGGGCTTTCCTGTGCGTTAGAAAGTGTACCACGCGTTGAGACAAGGATTTCCTGTGCGTTAAAAGGTGCATAATGCGTTTATACAGGGCTTTCATTTAGAACACATTTAGATATAGGTACATGGAAAACACGTTATATTTTAAAAATCTTATATAAATTGTATATATATTACACATACACACACACACACGCAACAACATAACATACAACTTAGCACAATTATAATATACACCACAGTGATAATTCATAATACATAGCTACAATTATATAATCCCGCTTTAGCAAACTATGCCATACTTCTGTTGTAAAATACACAAATTAACTAATAATGGTAAAATAGAAAAAAAAAAGTTTACTCGACTAGGAAATTTGAAACACAATACTGGCAACTCGAAATAACCTAACTTAATTGGTCAATACACAATATTATGTAAAATATTATCTTGACTTGAATATTACCTTGTAAATTGCGTTATTTATTGTTATCTAAATTACTCTTATTATGTAGGGAAACGTATGGTAAAAACTGTATGATTAAGATAAATAATATTATAGGTTAGTCAAGACTCGACGCCTTCGGAATTATTTTGAAACTTACTTTGTCGTGTCTTTGTCTTTCTCAAAATATTCACTTTTTGTATTGTGTTTTATTGTTTAAGTAGTAATATGTAAGTATACAATTTTGTGTATATGCAAAAGAGGCAGAAGTTTTGGCGCGGGGAAACTGTACATCATAATACAGAGTCGAAAGATATCTAGTATGATGTACAGAAAACCCTCAGCGTACAACACGTACAGCAATACAAATATAAATAGTGTAAATACCTACAAATGTACGCACACCACAAATGGATTAATAAAGAAATTTTTAATTTGAATTTCCTGCGCATTTAGAAGTGCATAATGCACTTTAACAAGGCTTTCCTGCTTTAGTAAAAAAAAATAAAAATAATTAAAACAAATGTTTACTTACATTTTCGTAGGAGTCACAGTAGTGTTAACACGTCAAAAATCCAAGACGCACTGAGGAAGCGAGATCGCCCGGCGCTGCGCGAGCGTTGTGCGGGAGGGGGGAGCCAATCGATACCTAGTCGAGCCGACATGACTCGACGCATGGAGGGGCGCCATAGAGCAAAATAGTGTTGCCACACGTAAAATCCAAGATGTTATCTCAATAAGTGGGTCAAGCAAAGGTTCGGACACCTAAATATCATGATTTTTTTATTAATAAACAATGTTCCGTAAGTTGCAAATGTGTGCAAATTTAATACATGCTAGAAAACCAAAGACAGATCATAATTCTAAATTTGCAGCGAGTAACTAATTTTTTCACTCGTGTTATTAACAATAATTATTGTTTTTTTAATAATTAACAATGTTCCGTATGTTGCAAAAGTGTGCAAATTTGATACATGTTAGAAAACGGTAACAAAAACTTAATTCCAAATTTGCACAAAGTAACAATTTTTTTGTCAATGTTATTAATAAAAAACACTTTTCACCCCTTTTCAACCCTTTCCGTACACCCCACAAGGGTGCAAACTCACACGGTCACTAATTTTACCCTTCTGAACAAATTCACAAAGTTTGGCCGAGTAACTAATTTGTTGGGGGTTTTGGGCTTTATTGACTGGACTATAAGGCGTGCAAATTACAATCAATATATTCGACGAGTGCGACTGCGACGAGTGGTCGGGAACGGTTGGCCAAGCCAAGGCATGCGTGAACTTTGTACTGGGACGGATATAGAGGTTGGGCGTGTAGCCCATAAATAAAATATTATTTGAAGGATTTAGTTAATTTATTTAGATTTTAGATTACACAGCTGTCGTAGAGGTTATATTGGAATCAGAGTGTACAAAGAGACTATATATGTTTTCTCAGAAATGTCAATGACAGTGACAAATACATTCAAATGTTATGTTTTTAACAGAGGTTACTTTATAAAGTATAGAAAAAAATATCGCTTTATCTTTAGTCGTTCTTTCATGACAGAAAATTATGGTTACTCTAACTTTTAAACGACATAGTCTGTTCCCATTGATTTCGGTTAGGAATTGCCCTGACAGCCTCGTAAAATATTGATTTTATTGTTGTTTTCTTCTAAAGTTAAATAATATCCAAGTGAGATAACATTGAAAATTAAATATAAATATGCATGTGTACAAAAATATCACTATAAATATACCTTATGGCAATGTATCTGTAATATGGGCATATGTCTAGAATTATAATTGCCAAAAAGTTTAATTTACAAAAAAATAATTTTTTTTTTATTTTTCGCCAGATAATCCCATCGTGCTCGGACCTGGTGACGCTGTGCATCGACACGTGGCTGTGCAGCGAGGAGACGGACTGCGTGAAGCTGGCCTTCGCCACAGACATCGCCAACAGGAACCTGGTGCTCACCGACTTGCAGCCGCCGCCGCTCTGCCGGTACATGAAGGTCGGTTGATGCGGAAACGAATAAAGAAATCGCAAAAAAAATAACAAATTTATCCTGAAAATCTATTTAATCACTATATTTTTTACAAGCTTACAAGCAGGTATTCTATGTCTTTCGATAATAACACCGCCACTAAACATTTGCTAAATACTTCGGCTTCCAAAAAGAAGTGCAACAAAATTGGATCATCCATTTAAGAGATTCAATATTTCCCAGTAAGGTGAAATCTATAGAAAATATTTTTTTAATTAAACTGCGCACTTTATCATCATAACACGAAATGATGAAAATGTAAAAAAAATGTGTGAGATGTTATGGATTATTTATTAATACAACACATTATCTTAAATCCAGAGTTAAATCACTATTCCTTCTCCCCAGATCACAACAATCGGCCGTTACGGCATGTCGGCCATGAAGTGCAAGATCCCTCTCGGCTGGTTCTACGGAGAGATCGCTGAGATCGCCAACGTGCAGGCGTCTATTAGCGCGCTCAATGCGCTGCATCAGGACCTGTCTTGCAGATTCAGGTTTGTATCTATGCCCAATCCAGCCATTCTGACCCATATTTCACAATATAGAGGGGTATATAGTAAAAAAAAGTAATTAATAAATAATGAATAAGTTACGAATATTACGAGAAAAAAGAGCGGCAAAAGGGTCCATGAGTTAAAGTTAAACGTTACAGCAAATGAATAATACCCATGTTATCTGTTTCTTTGTATTTTTGTGTGAAAATACCCTTATCATGTTCTTACACGGTTATTTGCATCTACAGGCTAGCAACAGGCAAGCTGTCCGACCTGCTGACCCCATACATAGGCCTGTACAACGGCAACGCTTGCCACATGATGGCGTACCTCAACAGCTCCACCGAGGGAGACAACCGAGTCACTACAGCCTACAACGAATGTATTGAGTTACAACAGCAGTTACACACTTGCTCCAACATATTGAAGAAACTACAAAACTCCCCGGACGAGGGCAGGGTAGTGGCAGAGAGTATTGCCAACGATGAAGTGTCAGCAGAAATGCTGCTCGAGACAGCCTCCACGGATAAGCTGAGGGTCATAATGGAGAATGTTGTGGATATGCTGCTGTTCTATTACTTCCAAGTGCAGTGGTTGGACCCGGTGGTGAGTGTTTTTGTTTTAGATAAGATGATAATTGATGAATTAATGGGCTGTTACAGTTTTTATCTGTATTTTTCTAGCCAAATTGTTTATAGTCCATTTCATATAGCAAGTCACCTGTGACAGGTCAGTAGAACGTAAAAGAACATGTACATAAATTATTGTGACGTCATGCTCATGTTGAAATATTTCTATTTATTAGTGAAAACATTATGTAAGTTAACAAAAATAACTATTAATATAAACAGTAAAAATTATAAGACATCAAATAAAGGTATTTTTAGCGTGTACATACTCGCATTCAATATTACAAAAAAATTAAATATTAAATTTCATCGCACAGCAAAGTTACATATTACTGCTAATTGTGACGTCATTTTCGTAGGGTTGGGACTTGGTAATCGATTATTTTTGACATCAAAAAAATATCGCAAAAACAAGTATTTATCATTTCGATCTATCAGAGATAATGATTTATGTACTTCAAGCACAATGATTTTATGCGATTTTTTATATTAAAATAATTAAGGAAGGTATTTATGAGTTTTTTATCATAAAAAATATAGCGAAAAACATAAAAATTTTGTGTATTATAATTTCATTTGAATAATTTAATATATATTTTGGCTTCATATATATTATACTGGCAATATTTTTTTATCAAAACTGTATTATTTTCTTCTTCTCAATTTGTCCCTTCCTTAATTTATCTGTAGGAATTTATTGTGGGTTCGACGAATATTATTTTGTGATTGTCGGTAATTCACATAACATTTTTAGGATAGGCAGATGAAAATAGCCATAAGTAACTACAATCGATAATCGGTAAATTTCTAATTCGAATTACTGCAGTACATCATTACAATTGTCAAAATGATATTGACAAGTGACGTTTTATATGTGTCACAGGTGCCTTGCTATATGAAATGGATTATAGTAATTTGCTATGAAAAAAAGTCAACCATGTGCTGTATTTTTTTAAATGTATGATGTAGCTAGATGTCATTTGTTTATATATATTATGAAACCAATCTGAGACTTCGTGACTTGTGTTTAGTGAGTTGGAGTGCAGAACAGATGACTCATTTATATGCATCAAAATGCAGTAATTGTTAAGTTATGTCAAAGGTATAAATAGCCTTACGGATAACTCGTTACTGATACATATTCAGGTAGATTATTATTTATTGCCCACAACGAAGAAAAAATATATGAAACAAAACCCTAATCTAGAGACACACAGATGTCTCTTCCACATGTTGCATAGGTACTTACAATATGTCTCGTGCAGCAATACCCGGAGGTGTCCCGCGAGTGGTGCTCGGCCGTGACCCCGCTGGTGTGGGAGTGCGGCGGCCTCACGGCGGGCGCGCTGGCCACGCTGCTGGCCCGCGTGTGCGGCTCCGCGCCCTGGTGGGGCGAGTCGCTCGCCTCGGCCCTCACCACCGCCTTCGCAGCGTCTCTGGCACCACCTACACCATTAGACAGGTAAACATACCACTTTGATAAGTTCAGGACTTGAACTTGTAACCTTCTGTTTGTGTGTGTGTATGTGTAAAGTGTCTATAGCAAACATAATTGTTGTATACAATCTTACTATGCCAACATGTGAATTACTAATGTCAGGTCGGTATGGTAAGAAAAAGATAATGGTAAGTACCTGAATTTGTTCATTAGGTACGAATTTTATTGATATCATTTTTTCTATATTCTTACCGACATTTTTCATACATTGGTCTGCCTTGTCCCCAGATGCCTGGTGCTGATAATCTACATGTGCCGCAAGAGCATGTTCTCCCACTCGGAGGCGGAGGGCGGCGTGGCGCAGGCTCTGTGCGCGCGCGCGCTGGAGCTGGTGCAGGCGCCGCGGCCGCAGCCCGCGCTCACCGCCGCCGTGCTCACCACGCTGGCGGCCGTGCTGGACGCGGTGGCCGCCACTGCCACTGCTAACAGACATGCCAGGTATGATCAAGGCTGCTATGCTTGGTGTAACTAACTTTTAGATTAGTAAAGGCTACCAACCACCGTTTGTCTCCAACCAAGACCGAAAAGTATTATGGTGTTACAATGATGATTACTAACGGATTTGTATAAAAACAAAACGCATCTTAGCACAAGCATTTGAATAATTATTCATTTCAGCTATATAAGATGTAAGGCATAAGTCAATTACAAAGAATCATTTTTTTTATGTGCTACTTATATACTGCATTCTTATATCTATTTATTGGCAAGATTACCTATTTACCTTATTTTTATTATTTTGTTATCCCGCTATCCATACTTGATCTTATCATCTTTGTGCATCTCCAGATGGGACTGGGTGTCAGGCGGGTGCGTGGGCGCGGGCCCGAGCGCCGCGTTCTCGACCCCCCGCGCCGACTGCAAGCTGCACCGCCGCAAGCTGCACAAGAAGCTGCTCACACAGATGCAGGAGCTGGAGGCGGCTCGACGCGGGATCTACGAACAGCTGGAAGGAGAACAGGTATACACACTTAAAAAAAATGGACGAGAATGACACAAGACTGAGATGACCTAACAAGGAACAGAGGAGAGAGTCCATATCTAGCAGTACGTCAGAACCGATTGTGGCTGATGATGATTAAGGTGGAGAGAGACTTTCTTTCTAGGAATGATTCTATGCTAGTTTTACAGCTGTCTCTGTTTTTTTGTTTGACGGGAAATGATTCCGGTTAAAAGGCTGGGGTATCGGGAATCAGCACACAAACTAATGCTGCTTATGTTACACAAATTCATTCTTTGATGTACAAAAGTATGCCGGTATAGTAGGTTGATGCTACTGGACTAGTAAATAGTAAAGCAAACACGTTAAATTATTGAAAAAACGCTGCAGATATTTTATTTACCTACTGTTTAATTTTACAGCGTGCAAGAGGCAACCTGAAAGCACGTATGGCTGTGATGCTCGGCAAACGTAGTGGCAGCAAAGCGTCCAGTAGCGGTACTGAAAGCGTCGGCACACCGCGCCCGGTCAGCCCTACGCTTGCGTCAGCACTGGCGTCAGCACTGGTGCATCACATGCTGGCAGCTGATAGCGCGTCGGATGCTGACGCTATGATGCTGTGTGCTAAGGTAAGATAGTACAAAATGGACTTGTATATTGTTTGTAAGGAACAGACAGTATGAGTAATGGTTCAGTCAGCCCTGCGCTAATTTGAACACTAGCGTCAGTTCTATTACTCAGTTTGAATAAAAAATGGACTAGCTAGATACAATGTTCGAAACTATCTGCCCTTTATGCTTTTACTACGACGACATGGCTTGTACTTTTTCTTTTATTTGGTTTATGTATTGCCTTGGCACGCTTCAAACTTTAATTATATGAAGTTCGTACTATATTTGTCTTGTCGGACAAGGATGCTAGGCACAGCTTCAGAAAGCAGCTTTAAAGACTAAAATGGCAATAAATATTTGTATTCTGCTCCCAGGTGGTAGGGCGGCTGTGCGCGCTGTCCGGTGGCGCTCACCTGCTGGAGCCCACCTGCATCCTCGGGCTGGCGCGGCTCGCAGTCACGCTGCCGCCCTGGCCCAGACACGCGCTCACTACGCTCCTACAGGTATTTACAATAAATATAATAAAGAATAAAATCTTTTATTGTTCTAACTTACGTGTTACGTACATTGCATAAAACATTCAATAACAATCATAATGCACTACGTCGGTAGGTGTACAGTACTAAGCCCTGTACTAGGTACTAACGGACTATAGACGCGAAGAATTAAAACAATGGTCCTTGTAAATATGAATAAGTATATTAAATCCATAATATACTCACATAATTTAATAATGCAATTGCGGGGAATAACTTTGGTTAATCCAACAATTATATTCCCCAGGATTTAGTAGAGTTCGAGAATACAGAAACGTGCACGAGCCCTGGCGGCGAAGAGTCGTGGGGCGGCGCGGGCGCATCGCGCGTCATACGCGTCACGCCCGAGCGCGCCGCGCGCCCGCTGCAACCTAAACCACCCAGGAAACACAAGGGACCTACTGTTGCAGGTGAGACACTGTTGGCGCTTGAGCCTTATGACTGGAAGTACATAAAAATAACAAGATAATCAGCATCTTATGTATTTTCTGACCTCATGTTGCCGGTTGGGTTATGAGGCCAGAAACATCTTTTATTAATTATATAAACTAGGTACTAAATAAATATAGATTTTAATGTTTATACGTTAATAAAAATAGATAATATTGTAATATAATAAGGGATAAGACCACCACCTCAAACCACCAAAATAATGAAAAGGAAAGAAGGAGGTCATCAGTCTTATACAATTTAATTTGTCCACAATTGCAAATGATAAAGTTTTATGATAGCTAGGATTTTCGTCCATATGATTTTTCACGAATTTGTATTTTGTGCCTTGAATTTAGTTTACGAATAAAAATAATGTTAATATAAAAACTCAAATGAAATACCACCTTATGTCGTATTTCCTCATGACTACACAGAATTAATTATTGCTGGGAGATCTCTCTTGTAAACACTTGTGGTGTGCGCCAAGGACAGAAAAGCAAACACGAGATGGAAAATAAATAAGATTACATGATGGAAGAACTATATTAATGTTAAGATACAATAATGCTAGCAAGTAAGGCATGCCACGTGACGCCTATGACCTGCAATGTTGTTGTCATTGCAGATTTGTTAGCGGATAGTTTTGGTCTGCCGAAGACTAGCGCCAGTAACGGTAGCAAGCCAAAATTATACACCTCGCCAGGTGACGAGTCGCCAAGTAAGGAACTATGAGGCTGATACATTGGGGGACAAGGCTTCTTATTATTTTATTAATCGATTCATTTATTTTATCTCAATTAATTAATTTTATTTACAATTCAAATTGATTGGTCACAAAGCTCTGCGTGGGCGTCAGATTTCGTTGTGATTGGTCAATTTATGCCCTCTATGTCTTCCGGATTTAATGCGTGGAAGCTAAATTGATGTACGATTTATGAATAGTTCAAATGTTATTTTAGTGAGAATTCTGAAAATTCCTACCTAAAACAGTGTTTGTTATCTAGAAATGTGCTTCTTTTTCAATAAATAAATCGTTTACATAAGGCCATTAAAATGATAGATTCGTAGGCACATCAGAAACGAGGCCGGTATAATGTAATTTGTTCTCCCTAGTCAATAGCATGTCCCAGTTTACAAAAACAGCAAAACAAGTACTCGCGTCCCATATGAATAAATTTGTCAGCCGATTATAATATTTGAAGAGGTCAGCCTGCCCCCCAGTGTATCTCTGTCTGAAAGCCGCTGCCCGGGCCAAGCTTACAATAGTTGATTTGCACTCATTATGTTAGCCGTGTGATTGTGATTGGTAGTAGTGTCCAGACCACACTAGCCGCTACAATTTTGCAAAGCACCACCGTTTTATATGTCGACGATACTGTGATTGTGCTTCAGCTTTATATTCTAAGTATAAGTATGAATAATACTAGTGAATGCGCGTGGCTTTGCCCGCGTTGTTTCGGGATAGAAGTACCTAATGTCGTGATGATCTGTCGCTCTGTTGCGACGTGAAAGCTGTACAAACACACTTTCGCTTTAAATAATAGTATTTTAATTGTAATTGGATATACCTAATTGTTTGGTTGCATAATTATTGAGACGATATCATTGAGATGGATAGAAAAGGATAGGAAATTAGACTACTATGTCCAGTTTTGTGCTTGGTTATTTCAAGCTTACATTTAGCTTCGCTTTTGTAAGTAAGGGCATAAGTTATTTACACCTGCGAAAAATGCCACTAATTTACTTTGTGTTTCGTGTCTGGTCAAGAATAATCAATTACTTTTATAATAAAAAAGGTCTTAATATAATTCTATGTAACGAGATAAAAGCTAAGCTTTGCAAATATTTTAACAAGTAACTTTTTCATACCCGTCATATGTGAATTTAACAGGAATTAAACCATTTCATTGTGTTGGTAACTTTGGGTATATTGCTAATTTCTACTCAATTAATAAAACAATTTCTCGGTACAGTGGTTATTTCCAACATCATAATAAATAATAATCTCTATTTTAAACAAATTTCATCAACAATCATAACACTTCCATATTCGGGATGAAGTAAACTAATATGTAGCACACAATAACAATCCACACACCATACAATTTCATTCCTTACAGTAAATCTAAAGAGCACCATTTTACCCCCAGATGCAGTGCTAAAAGATCTGGATGCGGAAGAACAGCTGACCCAAGTGGCTGAATCAGATGACTCCGAGTCTTCCGAAGAGCCTCTGGAGCCCAAGTTCATGGAACTGCTCAAGAGGGAGACCAAGAAGGCCGCTGCTGATGCCATTACGAAGTACGTGAGGAGTATCTTGCTAAACATGTTCAATAAATCATTAATTAGTTTAGTTCTTTAGTTGCTATCGTTACATTGTTTTAATTTAGTTTATCATCACAGTCATTCTGTGTTCGGCTTTTTGTGTCGCCTCTAAAGCTAATCTTGAAATTAGTTAGACTGAACAATGATTCACAACGGAAAACTGAAACCAAACATTTTCCTTTCACTATTTAAACTTATTGCCTTGTGTGCAAAGTTTCGATCAACTTGAGCGTTAGAAAAAGTAGTTATACAATTCTGAGACTGGCTTTTTAATTTGCACTAGTCTAATCGAGTATTTTGCATGCAACATATGTTTGCAAACGGATCATCCGCCTAGAAACCATGTACTTTGTTCATGCTTGTGTTGTGTTATTCACGCATCGTTTCGTCTCCCTATCACGTGACAGTGTGGACAGAAGCAAGTTTGTGTACAGTGCGATGTCGCGGTGCGCCGACGCGCGACTGGAGAGCGCCGGGGGCGGCGCCGGCGGCCCGGGCGAAGCCCTGGCCAGGCACGCCCTGCTGCAGACTGGTGCTGCGCTGCCGTTCGCAGTACGAGCACCCTTGCCCACGCCTCCTGCGGCCCCGCGTGGCTCGCGCCAAGCTGAGCCGAGGCATCACCCGCCTCTGACGCACACCTTGTATGATGTCTTTAGGCATCTAGCTCTGGACTTTCATAAGCAGGTTAGTACATTTTGTGAGGTAACTCAGTTACCGGTCTCTTTGGTAGGAAGTAATGATGACTTAACGAATTCTGTCATCATGTTATGAGGACTTTTGCTCAGCATAGTTTTGTGATATGTAAGTTTTCTGATTGTATTTATAGCTTCTGTATTTTTCGGTAAGACTTTGTCTTTCTATGTCCAATGCTATTTACAGATATATGTAGTTAATATTATACATACGCAAATTTTGGCCAGATAGCACTTTTGGCGTTGAACCATGAATTTTTAGTCATTCACAGTACAGTTATAGATAAGTACTTTTCGCCTGACAGTTGCTAATCATTATATTATATTTTCCCAGATGGACTGCACATTCATGGAGAACGTAGTGGCGCTGTGGCTGACCCTGAACGGGTCCGCGTGGGGCTCGAGCGGCGCCTGGGCGCTGGCCACCTCGCTGGCCACGCTGGCCGTGCCGGCGGACACGCCGCGCATACGGCTGGCCTCCGACACTGTCACCACTCTGCTGCACGCGCTCTGCACGTGAGTATATAGCAAACAAAGTAAACTTTTACCTGGTTTCACTTGATAATATAAATTGATAGAAAGACGCCGGAAAGTGAGGCAAATTTAACTGGTAATATTGCACATTCAAACATGTGTATGGCACTTCGTACAAGTTAAGTTAAATAAATAAAATAGCCTACCAGGGCTAGATAGGATATGAGCTGTCTATCTGTCACTAAGTCGTGTCCAATATAAATATCTGGTATCATATATTTTATGCTATCTTCAGTCCAAATAAATAAACTATTTCGTTTACAGATACGAGAGTGTGTCGCTGAGATGCTGGGTTCTGTCCATGCAAGCTCTGGCTTGGATTGCCAGCCTGCCTCTACAGGTATGTTTCTAGATTATTTAACCGCACCAAATCGAACTTTTACACCTCTGCTTATTTTCAGAATTCAAAATAGGAGAAGATTTTTATTCATATGTTTGTATATTTCAGACGGAAGGCAGCACCCAGACGATGGGTCGCGTGATACTGGAGTGCGAGCACTTTGTACCAGCTCTGGTCAAGTTTATAAACATGGATGTTAGCACGGAAGGAATGGTCGCCGCTTGCGAACCTTATCTGGTGAGTGTATAGATGCGCCAGAAGTATCTAGGCTATAATATTTTATGTAATAAGTTGGAGTTTGTCAATTTGGTGGACTTTGGCGAATTTATTCCTTTGCGGATTTCTAGCTTTCAAACATTTTACTTTTGACCTTAATTGCTTTTATTTGTGGCTGTTTCATAAAAGCAATGATGCATTAAGGAAAAAGCTAGTTTTTGAATAATGTTATGGCAATCTACAAAATGTGTTATATGCTGAAGGCTCCTTAATTAGTCGGATCTCAACAAATGGCCACAAAAATAACTATTGTAGCATAGGTCTGAAATATCTAATATCAAAAAACTATAGCCCCATATACTATGTATGATCAATTCTTTGTGCAGGCTGGTTGCTGCGCCGGAGCGGGCGCGGGCGCGTGCGCAGCGCTACAGTCTGTGGTATCCCGCGTGGCCTGCGCGCGCGGCGCTGCGGGTGCACTCGCTGCGCTACGTGCGGTGAGCGCTGCGTGGGCGACGCCCGGCGCGCGCGCATACGACCTGCACGCTGCTTTGCTGCGTCTGGCACACCCGCTGCTGCAGGTGCTGCAGCCTAAACATGCGCACCACGCGCTTCCGCTGCTGCGTGCCATCGGTAAGTTCATTGATGTAATTGTTGTGGCTTATCACTTCACGTCACTTTTATTAGTAAGCTTTCTAGTACAATTTCACGTTCTTTAAGAGCACAGCCACAAGTTGAAGGTACTCTTACAAGATAAACAAGATAAGATAAACAATTTATTAATAATTTGTACAATTACATGTCAATTTCAAATAATTATATTAATAATAATAATTATTGTGATTTAAAATATTAACGGTAATATACAACGGTTTCTAATTAAATACATACTATATCTGACCAAGACAAGTGCAGTTTAAAATTTATACATTTACATGGGAAATGTCGTAATTTATTTACAATCTTTAATTAAAATTTTATGCTCGGGCTGTGTCTGTGGCCATAAATCGGACTAATGCCGGTTTTTTTAAGCCAAATAAACATGTGTATGATATTATATGTCGTGTATGTATGTCTCCAGCGGAGCAGTGCGGCACGTGGGTGCGCGAGGTGGCGTGCACGCTGGGCGCGGGCGCGGAGGTGCGCGGGGGGGTAACATGCTGGTGGAGATGGTGGCGGGGGGCGGGGGCGGGCGGCGCGCGCCGTGCCGCCGCTCCGTGCTGCAGCAGCTGCTGGCCTACGCCAGGAAGCTGCTGCACGCGCCGCTGCCCACGCCCATGCATCCGCCGCAGGTATGTTCTAACAATGTAAAAAAAACTTTCAGAAGACTTGATAACCTAACCTAACCTAACCTCCTTTTTTTGGAAGTCGGTTAATAACTAAAAGCGATTGGGATGTTATTATAACGATACATCTGTGTAAGTCACTCTTTACTCACTTTTTATTCTGGATATTAGAACCACCAAGTTAGCCGAAGCTACATCGGCAGAGACCTCTGGGATGATTGGGAAAATCTCGACTCCAAATCATAGTCGGCCACTCTCTTAGACGAAGAAAAGAATAGACGGCGGGTAGCTCCGTTTCATTTCAACAAGAAAGAGATATAGTATTGAGTTATTATAAGTAACAGAAAAGGACAAAGCTATACTATTTCCGTCTCTAAGAGCGTGCCAGCTTTTTCAAGGCCAGCGACATAAGTAGCCAACAAACTTTGACAGTTATTTCGTCTTTGTAAAATTGTGAAGTTTATTTTGGCATTTTTCTGCATCATTTTTAAATATATTTGCTTGCATTGATTGTTTTAAAGCAGAGATAAGCCTATAAAACAATAGTTTAGAGTTTAGTTTTTTGTCTCATGTGTGGCCACGCTACCCGATCCTCTATAGCTTTTTCTTACTCTAAGGCCACTCTCGTAAAAAAAATATTATGAGGGTTATGTAAATTCGCCATTAGACGTTCTCGCGTGTCTCGACCTATTTAGGAAAGGCTTTTATAGATGATTCAGATAGTAGAGGTTTACCTACGATTATAGCAATCCTTTATTTCCTCAACAGGCGGGGTCAAGCAGCTCGTCGAGCGCAGAACAGTCTCTAACAGACGAGAGCAAGGCCCAGCACAGCGGGACTGACTCCACCAATATGGAGGATGAGAAGAAGCAGCAAGCAGCCAGGACACCTTGCCTCGCTGACACTGGTGAGTTTTTTTTTTAATCTATATTTTAAGAGGGAGTTTTGTCGAAGCCGACTGGTGAGTTTATATTGTAGATATTTGGATCTTCAAGTTGTGTTAAATATTTTTTGAACCTACGGAGTCGATGTTACTTGAAAATAAATTATTTTGGCATTGGAGTTGGCAAAGCTCAGCAAGTATGTTTGCAGACAATTTGAATAATGTCTCAGAGAAATGTTACCAAGATTTATATCGTAAGTAGACGGCGCTCCTAATAATCATGCAAATTGGCTATTTCAATGATAAGGTTCCTCATGTTTTACGTAACATATTGTTTTTTCCTAATGTTAGGAGTGTTTAATGAAGGCTTATATTCCATCATTTATATCTTCTACATGGTATATTTTAAGAATTAGTTAGTTAATTTTATGGTATTTTTCCTCAGTGATCCAACACCCGGAAATAATGCAACAGTTCTACAAGACACTGACACTGTGCGACGGACTCAACATGGTCATCCTAAGTTCAGGTAATCATTATAAATAGTTCCTTTTACCTGGGTACTGACATGCAATTCTCACGACGAAAACCAGTAAAAAAAATCGCAAGTAAAAAAATTAAAAAACAATTAACAAATTGCATATTTTTTGCGATTAGTCTAGCCGTGAGAATAGCATAATAGTAATGACATTTGTTAAAATGTAGTATTATACTACTACATGTTTTATATTTTAGTCCCACCAAACCGCGCATACTTGAGAAATGACATTGCCCAGAATTCCAGCATTCTTTATGGTAAATATCGAAGTAATTTTTCAACGTACTATTATATACTAAATTTATTTACTCACATACAGCACAATTATGCTCTTAATAAGTAGTTTAATTTATATTGACGGCTAGAGGGGCTAAGAAACAATAAAGCAAGTCTTTTTAACCGATTTGTTCACTATCCACACAACATTACTTAAATATAAAAAGAAAATACGTAGAATATTTATGCACTACCATCTGGGTTGTTGGCAGATTGTCGTGTCATCGAAGTTATGAATATTGCTGTAAAATCTGTCCCTATGAATGTTTCTATCATTATTTCATACCTAATGAAACGACATTTTCCCATTTTCGTAAGTTGCAACAACATCACTCTCTGAAAATTAAATAGGTAAGTACCTAATGATATAATTGCATTGTTCCAGGAGGTCTGGGCACGGAGAGCACGGCGTCTATCAAGGAGGACTTGTTCTGGCTGGTGGCTCAGATCGCCACCGTGTCCGCCAACCCGGCCAACATGGTGCCCAGCTTGCTGGACTTCCTCAGTGAGTACTGTTCTACCACAGTGTCGTGTGTGTGGACATCGTTTCATCCAGGTGGATGACGGGAAAAAATTGGCTGACATTTTACAAACGTCTAAATATATTCGTTGTTTTTTTTTATATAGATTAAAAATACTAACATCTTCAAATAGGATGTCATCATCGTCTATTGATCAATATCTTATTATCACCATCATGAAAAATGAATGAAGTTAAATTATACCTAGTTCATGAATGTATAAAGGTAACCTTGTAAAAAGATTTGATTGTAGACCTTGTATAAAGATTTGAGTTGTTCTCAAAACATTGTTTGTCTTCCCAGGGCGTTCAGACATAGTCCACCTGTCGCAAGCCATGCAGCAGCTCATCATCAGACTGCTGGAGAACCCTGAGGCTCTGGCCGCCTTCATCGACCAGGGAGGGCTGGAACTAGCTGTGGAGAAATTAGCGTTTAAACACCAGGTAAGGTATTTTTAAAATGTTAACACTCATATAAAGTTGAGATATATTGGTTTGCATGCAATATAATTTACTCACCGTAAATCTAATAACAAATTAATATAGGATCACAACCCAAACATTCTCTCATCCAATCCCATAAGAGCGTAGTTTTTCATTCTTGAAGAACATGGTAAATAAACGTATGTAATGTTATTTTCCAGTCTGGTCCATGTCACAAGCAAGGGCTGGTCTCCTCTCTGATGAACTACCTGAAGCTCCCGCCGCAGCTCATCAACCTCTCCACGCCGTCTAATAAGAAGGCACAGCCTGTCATCGCCGATACAGCCTCTGGACTTATCAACATCGCACCATTATGTAAGTATATTTTATCTTGTATTAAATCATAATATACAGCCAATAGTTTATTTGAGAATGAAGTAAGGCTGTACATATGACATCGCTTATTATTAAATGAGCTCTGATTAATACCGAGCCTATCTGTAGTCGTGTAGTGTAACACAGCTCACCAGAAGTTAAGCCATTAAGGTTGCGTAAATCGCTCGGTAAACCGTCTCTTTCGCGTTTAATACTGAAACATGGCCAAATTAACGATTCGTGTATGTGGCAGGTACTATATCGTGCGGTAACCCGACGGCGCAGGCCGCGGACGTGCTCCTGGAGGGCGGCGGCAGCAGCGGCGCCACGCGCAACGCCTGCGCAGCTCGCCGCGTGCGCGCCGCCGCCTGGTCCTACCACTTCTTCAGCGCGGACGACGCGTCGCTCGCGCTCACTCTGACACTCCCCTACGCCGTCAAGTTGCACGAAGTGCAACTACAACCGCATCTGACTTCGCTAGCGACTTGCCCCGGAGCCGTGGGGGTAGAGGCGGGCTGCGGAGGAACCGTGGCACCTCTGGGACCGCCGCAGAACACCGCCGGCATGACCTTCATAAGGCTCGTGGTGGCCAAGCCGGTGGTCTGCACCACGGTGCAGCTGAGACTGTACAAGCCGAGAGATTCCTCTAACATGGGCCTGCTGCAGCTGAGACTGCTGGTTGCGCCCGCCTTCAACCCGCCGCATCATCTGGACGCACCTGCTAATACGTAAGTCTAGAATAATTTGTTTCGACTTTAATGATTTCTTAGACCCTGTTTGTATCTCTAATTTAGGGAGAGAATCATTCCCCGGCGCAAGATGAAATCATACTTCTCATTATAGTTTCGAGTAATTCAAGTCCACTCTTATTTGTTTACTGAATGGACTATGTTCCACAATTATTATTTCACAGCTTTTTTATAACTATGGACACAATAAAATTAAAGTTAGAGTTATGGTATCTAGGAAATCATTTTGCTGTTGTTTTTTTAACAATTATTTTCTTTCAGTAACAACTGGGCGAGCGTAGTCGCGTGCTGCACGCGAGCCGGCTCCCGCCTGTCCACCTCCCGTTGGAGCGCGCTCGGCTCGCCGGGCGCAGTCAGCGCTTTATGCGCGTGTGTTGCTGTGGGAGGCAGCGCAGCGCTCGCGGCGCAGCGCGCCTTGCTGGCTGCGGCTAGAGCGCTGCCAACGCTGCGTGCGCCGCTGCTGCATGCACTACTCGATATGGATAAACATGCGTACGCACATGGTGAGTCACTTGGAACTCTTTGAAATTTAGCTGTTGCTGTTTATTTGTTGTGCGTAGTCACACTATACGAGAAAAAATGTCGGAGGCGTCGCGTATACACGTTGATAAAATTACTCCACACATCATAAGTATTTACTTTTAGATTTCATATAAGTACTAGAAACACTGTTACGAAACGTACTGCTTTCGGGAACACTGTAAAACTCATAGCCGTTGCGGCGATAGATACCTAATATTTTTTTTCAGTAAATTTCTTTGTAAATATGGCTGACTAATATCTTCTGGTCCTGTTCCCCC
>OZ026809.1:2050268-2299489 GCA_964023185.1 Macaria liturata
CCACATCCCGCTGTACGTGTGTGTGCTCCGCGCGGCGCGCGCGCTGCACGCTCTGCGCGCGGCGCGCCTGGCGCCTGCGCTGGCGCCGCTGCCGCGCCTGCTGCACCAGATGTCGCGCACCACCAACTCCTACGCGACTAAACTCAAGTACGTCCAACTTTACATATTTTTTTTGTTCGTCGTTGCAAGTCGATGTATGAATCAAGCTGTCTGACTGAGTGACCCAGAGTATAACGTACAGTCCAAGCTACCAAAAACATTTTTTTCATAGAGCAGTTACAAATTGGTAGCCGAGGAACGGTAATCGAATCCTCACGCTCCGTGATACGTACTGATGATTTTTCCAACACTTTTTTGTGTTTTCAATTACAGTAATATCCTTTTAGTGGTGCCTTATCATATTCTTTCGTTTTTTGCCGTAATGTTTATCTAATTTTTCTGTCTATTTTCAGGATGAGTAAAAAGAACATATTTGGAAAGATGACGTATAGCCAAAGATTTAGTACATCTAGTAGTTCAGAATTATCGGAAGAGGACGAAGGACTCGCCGGTCTCATAGCGGATATACAAGTGAGTGCAACTTTTCGCTGTGTATTTATTCATCAAAACGACAACCCACTACATTAACTATAGAAAGAAGAAAGAAAGAAAACATTTATTGTGACAGATTTAACAGAAGAACACACAGGAGTAAAAACATAATAAACAAACATAAAAATCTGCCACAACACAGCCCCAACTCAGCATAATGCTGGTTGCCTGGCTATACCTTTTCTAAATTTGTGTGTGATTTGTGTAGACTGTATATACAACTGGCTGAATGTTTAATATAATGTGTATTTGTATACAATTTATAAATGTACATGTTTGTGAAGCTATACGTGACCTAATCTGTGTTTCGTCCACCCAGGCGACGTCAGCGCTGATGTGTCGCGCGGAGACCGAGCTGGAGAGCAGCGTGCCGAGCTCGCTGAGCGTGGTGACGCGCGAGCAGAGGTACATCGAGCTCATGCGGACCATGCAGTTTGGTGAGTAACCAATCACAACATCCTCCTTTCTTGACTCGTATTTCCACATTACTGCTGGTGGTGGTGCCTCGCAAACATATTATATGTTTATACACAATATGTACTATATTATTAGGTGTCATTCGTAACGTAATACAATAATACCGAGCACTATCTGTATGTAACTAGAGTACTCGTAATAAAACCATGACCAAACTCTGAGTTAAGCTAGTTTATTTTCCAGAAACATTCGAGATGATAACCGAGTGCCCCGAGAACGACTTCCGGTTCACGGTCCCGTACCACTTCGAGGGCACGGTGCGCGCGGCGGGGGAGCGCTCCGCGCCCGCGCGCATGAAGCGCCTCGCGCAGGAGGCGGCCACGCTCGCCACCAGTCTGCCGCTGTCTTACTCGAGCTCGGTGTTTGTGAGGACGGATACTGACCGGCTGGACGTTATGAAGGTGAGTGTTCTATTTGTAGTTAACTCAAGCAATGTCGGGATATTTCGAGACAGTTCACCCATTTACAGGCTTACAACTCCTCTGCTGAGCTTAGCTCGCTGGAAAGAATCATGGCATACACGGCGCGGAACCGTAAAGTCCCGTGGCCATTTTTGACACTAATGTCTCACAAAAGCCGATACTACATGGACAAACACATTTGTGTACAAGAGACCTTAAGCGTTACTATCCTCTGCCCTGTATACCTGTAAAAAAGGAAGCTATGTCTTTATATGTAACCTATGAAGTTATTAGTTTCCTGCTCCGCGAATGGCTTTTGACTTAAGGCCTAATAATGCTCGACTAAATCCAATCATATTGTCATTGGTTGCAGGTGCTGATCACAGGTCCGTCGGACACTCCGTACGCGAACGGGTGCTTCATCCTGGACGTGTACTTCCCGGCGGAGTACCCGGCCGTGCCCATGCTCATCAACCTGGAGACGACGGGCCGCCACTCCGTGCGCTTCAACCCCAACCTGTACAACGACGGCAAGGTGTGCCTCTCCGTGCTCAACACCTGGCACGGCCGCCCCGAGGAGAAGTGGAACGCGCACACTTCCAGCTTCCTACAGGTACACCATTACTTACAACCGGTGCTCTGTATAGACACTGGGAACCATTATAAAGAGGTAGCTTGAATCGTCGGCCATTGTCTCACCTTACGATTTTAGTCAAACTCCATGAAAATACACGTGTTGATCTTATGCACTGGATATAGCCAACAATATATAATATACTCTAGCAATGCGATTTAAGTTCGATACGGATCGGGTCGGTATATTTTCTTTAGTTGTATTATATTTTCTTGTTGATGCTAGCATGTGTATTGTGGCAGGTCTGGTGTCCATCCAGGTCGCTGATCCTGGTCCCGGAGCCGTACTTCAACGAGCCGGGCTACGAGCGGTCGCGCGGCACGCGGGTGGGCGCCGCCGCCTCCACCGAGTACAACTCCAACATCTACCAGGCCCTGCGTGCGCTGGGCCATGCTGGACCAGCTGCGCAACCCCGAGCCCTGCTTCAAGGAGGTGTGTTGACATGACACAACACACAACCAGGACTGGGCATTCCACAAACTCACGTCATTTATCAGTCTTGAATCAGTGTCTCAAACAAAGACATTAGTTGTATTGCAATGCAATTTGATGAAAACTTATAACTAATCTCATTGCCTCAAAGTGTAACTAAATTCATTGTCACTGTCAGCTTCTGTATTGGTATAAAATGGCCATATGCATGTTCCTATATTACGCGTCTGGCCTAAATATTTACTATGTGATATGAGTAGACAGTAATAATATTGTTTGTGTGTCGCAGGTGATACAAACGCACTTCTGGATGAAGCGCAACGAGATCATGCAGACGGTGGCCAACTGGATCACTGAGCTGGAGTCGCACCAGGGAGACGAGCGCACGCAGCGCACGTGCACCACAACGCCATGGCGCTCAAGGTATGCACATAGTAACCGTGAAGAATGAGCTTTTAGTGATAGCCTCATTAATAACTAAAAGCGCGGTCTTCGCCACTTATAATACCTTAGTTAAAACTAGGAATACCTAAACTTATCAATGCTTTGTAAATTATAGTATTATAGGATGAAATATTTGACAGTTATAATCTCGTACATTTTACTTCAAGTTTGTGGATATTGTATGGAGATGATAGCTGGTAAAATTATAATGCTATGATGGAAAAGCATACTGCAAGAAGCAGTTTAATCTGTGTGAGCTTCTATTTGAAATTGCTGCTAGTTAAATTTAGGGGAAATAGTAAACTTTTTTGCAAATTTCATAAAATATCGCTGTGCGTATTCCCCCGTTTATAGTTGTTTCAAACTAGGTACTAACTCGTCGTGGTTGTATTGTCGCAGCGTCACTACGTGAAGCTGCAGGAGGAGCTGGGCAAGCTGGAGTGCCCCGCGGGGCTGGAGGAGCTGGACGAGCCGTTCCAGCTGCCGGCGGCGCCGGGCGCGCGCCCACCCCCCGCGCCGCCGCCCCCCGACCCGCACGACATCGACCTCGACCTGGACGAGATCGAGAAGATCGTCTCGCAGGTCCTCGACTGAACGCATTTTATACCCGCGCACACAAGTATACCCACTCCGCGGCCGCGGACCCAGCGTAGCCATCTGTTCTCATTTGTAGCGGACCGTTTCTGTTTTATATAGTTTATTTTATTATTTGTGTTTTTAGTAGACGTTTAGGAGCTTTTAGTTTAACACGATATTGTGATACTAAAATGGGCCCGTCCGGCGCCCTGTAAGCTATTTAGGAAGCCGTCAAGTACGGTCGGCGTGCTTCGCGCGAGTTTGGACCTTACCGCCGTGGAATGATGTCGCACAGTCGCCTGACGACGCTCCCGCTGTCGCGTGCAGCGCGCCGCTCTGCCCCGCGCCTTGTTCAGACGCCCGTGCAAGTGAGCTGGTTACTGCCCCCGCCGTGTGCTTCTAATGAAGCCGCAGGCAGTGTGGTGTGTCCGCCGACATACAGGCGCGCGCGCGCGGCTCCGCTCGAATGCAAGCCGTTCCGCTCGGCAGCGTATTCGACACGTACGTGTGTGTATTAAATTATTATTTACATGTATATACAACTTACGTTCTAACGTTTTGTATTTAAGAATATCGAGACGCTCTCAAAGAGAGACAAGCGGATACGTTAGCCGGTTAAATTATTATTATTATATAGCGACGCATGTATGTACAGGCCTAGCCGTCTTCAGTTATATTCTTTTGATGACAATAAAGTTTTGGTTCACGTTTTACCGCGCGGGAACAGTGACTCGACGAAATTACTACAAGATAGTGATGACATGTATATAAAAATCATCAGTAGGTAGGTCGGTGTGTACGCTCATTGCCGGTCACGACGGTTTCTTGTTATATTTCACTGTGAATTTCGGAATGTAAATAAAAATTTATGTTATCGCCAACTTATGTATTTCATTTACATAACCCAGCATAGAATTCAATTAAAAAGTAGTGTAAGGTAAGTATATTAGTTATAGTTAGTATGTACTACTCTGATAGATATATCGGATATTGATCGATAAAAGAAGAAATTCCCAACTACCAACAACCATAATCTAGACAACACAGTAGGTAGTACAAACATATACGTAAATTCTACGAATCACTTACACATCGTGTTCGATATAAGGAACTTCAATGTGTGATCTATCAATTATTACAAAATTTCTATTGAAACAACTTGATTATTTTCAACATCACTTTTATTTTCCGTCTATTTACACTGCCACAATATAAAAAGCTAACTTAGACGATAGGTAATTATTATGAACTCACGAATAGCTTCCTAGCTTTGCTTACGATAAAACTACGCCGATGCTACATCATTATATATTTAGACACTTAACATATAAATAATTTACTGCTCGAAACAGGAATACGTTCATACAAACAACTACACAAATATTGCGTCACCAGGTTAAACTAAGAATTATAAAAATATATTTGAATAAACGTATTCGCGTGTATTTTTTTGAAACTGGCCCATCACAGATGGACTTGTGATTATAAAATTTAGTTATTTATTTACATAAAGTATTGCTTCTATCTACACTAAGTTCTATTGGTAAGCTCGCCCCCTGGGCTGGATGTGTACCATGGATCTATTAGAATATAATTTAGGTAATATTTTGCTCCATTTATGGCACATTTAGTACTCTGCCGAGTTACGCTTCAATCTACTTTTATGATGAAACCCATTTCATAAATATGAACTATCTCTTCTAGCTGAAACTTATTCTAAATTGTAAGTAAGTGTAAAGTGCTCCAGTGAGAAATCCAAGGTTTGTAAATGTCTGAAGTCAAAAATATATCCAAGTTATCAACTTCATCTTCTAGAAGTAACTATAAAACTTATAATCAATATCAAATATAAATTAGCAAATTTGTAATGGACGTTTAAAAACATAAAAAATATTTTTTATCAACTTTCATAAGTGTGGAGCGTTGGCTAGCTAAAGAGAATCAATCCAGTGGTATAAACATCTATTTCATAAACTTTTCTAGCTATTGTAAGAGTTAGCTAAAGAGCATAAAGCCAGTGTTCCCGGCAGAGGCGGGTGGTCCTACTTCCTCCTCCAGTAGGGCTGGTCCCCCTGCATGAGGGCGTCCCGCGGGTCCAGCTGACCGGCCTTCACGCACGACTCGCAGCAGAACCTGTAGGGATAAGATATTGTATAAGAGTGGCCAATCTTAGTGTCAGAGTTTTCAAACCGCTCTTTTGGGCTCTCTGACATGGCTTATCGATTGACGTAGGTACATACTATGAGGAATGGCAGGGAGCTGTTTAGGTTTTTCCCTTATTTTTTATTCTAAAATATTTTTGTTCCTCCACGATTTAAATATTTATGCTATTTCTCAAATAAATAAAGAGATAACTCACTTGGAATAATACTTGTGTACGCAGAACCTGCTCTGCACGATGAGAGCGCAGTTCGCGAACGTAGGGTTGTCCACACACGACGCCGGGATCGAAGGTTCTGTGGAAAGAATAACGTAAGACTCGTAAATTTTGGTATCAAGAGCTTCCAAGCCACGGTAGAAGTCTCTACGGGTAACAGATAACAGGTAACAACTGCTGTTCCCGCAACACAAGGAAATCTATGGGACTTAGCACGGGACAATGGAATACCACTTTGTAGGTGCTGTTAGATGTAAGTTTTAAACTCCTGTATTCTGGCGTAATAAAAAAAATAGGTATGTATTTGTTATATATCTACACTACGCCGTGTAGCCAGATCTTACCTGTACAGAACAATAAAGGTACCTATGTGTAATGATGCTCTAAAGTATATATTTTTTTAAATTTACTAGCTTTTATATGAATACTGAATTTGAATTACTAGGTAAGACGATGATTTTCTTAGATAAATGTAAAACAATAGAAATTCTCTAATCAACAATAAAATTAGCATCTAATAATAAATTAACAACTGAAATAAAATGCTTGACTGCTCCGTTAGCTTAGTTGGTAGTGGCTCTGCCTTCTAATCTAGGGGTGCGGGTTCGATTCCCGCATAACACAAGTAATTATGAATATTAAAATTTGTAGTTACTTGTGTTGAGTCTGGTCGTTTCTATGTATAATAAGTATGTATTTACAAAAGAAAAAGTATATATGTATTATATCCGTTATCTAGTACCCATGATACAAGCGTAAGCTTAGTATGGGCAGCAGCTACGTCACATCCTTAATTTTGAAACAATAATTGGGATATATGTTGCGCTTGTTCAATCAGTACTGACATACTGCATATCAGCTTGGGGATCCGCAGACAAGACTTCTCTTTTACCATTGGAAATCTCCCAACGTGCACTCTTAAAAGTCATAACTTTTAAACCCAGGCGCTTCCCTACAACAGAATTATACCAATTGTGCAAAGTACTTACAGTACGGCAATTATTTATCAAGTCTTTAATCAACAAGCAACATGGTCAAATTCCCAAAAGCCGTCAATTAGAGGTCTCAACTAAGCGAAGAAAAGACCAAGTGCTAAAAATGATCAAAACAAGAACTAAATTTGGCGGACAATGTGTGAAGAAGTTAGGACCATTAGTCTACAATCGTCTGAGTACAAAGATGAATATACTAAATGTCTCAAAATTTGAATGTGAAAAAACTATAATCAACCACTTGCTTACATTAAATTATAATGATACTGAAAAGCTCATAGAGATTGTTAAAACTGACTGAATGTGTACATGTACACACTTTCATACACACACACACACACACACACACACACACACATTATCACTACACTACATACATCATCCCCTACACTCATACTAGACACATACAAATAATTTCACCTAACAGTCATACTCATCAGAGTTTGCAATGTAGGTGATTCATCCATAAAGTATACATTCCGTTACTGTACTTAAACGTATAATATATATTTATGTATATTTAACATAAATCGTACAATTATATTATAATTAATAGCCATTTGAATCTTATCTTATCTTATCAATGTATAACTCATTTGCAAATTTATATTCATTCATATGTATTATTTTATTAGGATATTCTTTTCCTACATCTGGCAATCAAAAAAGTAAATTTTAAAAGAAGGCAGCTTGACAATGTATTATTTTTTTTAATTGTGTTTGTTTTGATTTTGATCTTCTTGCAATTATTGTTTTTCGTTGTTGTTTTAATGATTTATATGTAAAAAGTGTAGGATTTCAGTGAGGAATGTAGCAGTAGCTTACGTAACACAGGCCCACTGAGGGACCTAGTACGTGGCACGGTCACAAACTCATGTACAAAACTGAAATAGTAAGTAAACATCTAGACACTAAGAAAAAATTTTGTACGCACTATCTTTTGGCCTAATAAATTATTTTGATTTTGATTGATTAATGGGGCTAGATGGCGCTGTGTGATATGTCCTGAAATATTTATTTATTTATTTAAATTAGCTACGGGTGTGGCCTATGTAAGTGACCAAGTCTAGTGTCGAGGGATTTCAAGCTCTATGACATATATGATGTTCTTTAACAAGTATTTTGATTTGATTTGACGTGTAAGTATGATGATGATGGTATAACTCGTACCTTCCACGGTGATCTGCACGTATGAAGAGTGCGAGGAGTATGCGTTAGAGGCGTGGCACGTGTAGATGCCGCTGTCAGACACTTGCGCGCCGGACAGCGTCAGCCGGGAGTCTGGAAGAAACATTGTGTTTAATGTAACAACGAAATCGACATCAACATCGCTTTTTTCAATAGTTGTGACAGAAGACAAGAAACTAAGAGTGTTGGTCAGAAAATAACCCCACTTAATCATAGTAGCTATAGTGATTATTTATTTATTTATTATGGCACACAAAACAATATGTTCTTCAATTAACTTAAGTAAATTACGGACTTTTTTTGCGATGCAATGAATTTTCGTGTACCTAATGAAAAATACCAAACAAAATTCCTTATTATAGAAGAACTTATTTTACCCACGGAAAAAGAGACAGTTATGCTTCTTAATCTGAATCGGTTCATCGCACGCACGTTCCATCCTAGACCGTAATGATTGCTTACTATCAGGTGAATTACGGTCAAGTGCAAATCCATACCTTCTAAAAAAAACTTCTGCGACGCTACAAGTAACTCTGTATAAGAGTGGGTACTCACTGGAGAGCCACAGCCTGTCGCTGGCCTGCAGCCTGACGTCGTCCTTGGTCCAGTACACCTCGGGCTCCGGGTACCCGTCCACGTCGCACGGCAGGTCGAGCTGCGCGCCCGCGCTGATGGTCGTCGACGCGGGGTTCAGAGACGTACGCACCGGCACTGCAGGAGTGGGTGAGAGTTACTCAGGGTAGGGACGTCTCAGCAAACTTGTGATCTCGAACATCAGTAATTTGATTATATTTCTACATGTGTGTTTTTTTTTAGGTGTCCATAATTTATTTATTATTAGTCTACAAAACAGGCACTAGGCTAAAACACATAATAAGTGTTTTTAAGGTCCTGGAATTTACTCTTGGTCTGTATAGGTACTCTATAGACTTTTGAAAAAAATCTGTTTCAGTCTAATGTGTTTTAAAAGTGTTTTTTAGGATGGTGCAGAAACTGTTTCATTATTGTTCTTCGGCATAATACATTTTAGAAGAGGGTGTTTAGGGCTAGCTAGCGTGTTATTATTGGCTGGATACTCACGTTTTAATTGGGCTCGGTATATAGGTACTCACCAGCATTGATGTGTAGCTAAAACAACCTATTGCTATGTGGAATACTTGGGGCTATTCTAAATCATTTAAATTTTGTGTAGAGTAACAGTGCTTTTACAATGTGTTGTAGTGTTCGTTGTAGATCACAAGCGGCCGAGATAGAAATGTATACCTATCCGACGTATCGGCACATGCATTTGCAGCTCAATATATGACAACAATATAATCAGACGAATAAAAATATTTATACAAACAATAAACATTCAATAATGGCCACAATACAATTTTATACATTTTTTGCCTGGCGTGTTGTCTGGTGTTTATAAAACACGGAAGCAACAAAATGTGCCACATTATCAATGTAAACTAACACCGACGGTTACCAGACGCAAAATAACTGGCCCTAAAATCGTAACTGAAAAAGATAAACATGTTATTAGAAAAGTATTGAATCAAATACAGTTTGTAAATCCCATTTGCTTTCCAGATTATGCCTAGCTATGTAATCATAGCATTTTACTAGCCCTAGACATAGACTAATAAAATCCCATCCCATTAATTCACCCAATCTTTTATCACGTGAACAAACAATGTAACCATGTCGAGATCAGTGAGATGCGAACCCAGTTTATTAGATTAATTAGCCTTATCAGTAGCGTAGGTCATGCAAGCACTAAGATCAGGGCACATGCAGCGTGCAGCCAATATAAGTAGGCACAATAGTTGATAATCTTTATGAACCCTCGGAAATCAGGCACGAGCTTGATCTTAGTGGGTATATTTGCGTTTTGCACAGCAGCTTGCGCGAATTTCCGAGAGCTTATAAAGTTTAGCAAAGAGTGTTCAGGGTCCGACACCATTGTGGGCCCTCTTACCCGTGTACTGCGGTGGAAGGTCAAACTCAGGCTGGCGCGTGGTGCTGGGCGGCGGGGCGTAGGGCGGCTGAGTGTAGGGCGCGGGCGGCGGCGCTCGCGGCGTCACCAGCACCTCGGGCTCGCGCGCCACCAGGAAGGGGCTGGCGGAGTAGTCGCCCGCGGGGCGGTAGGCCTGCACCGCCACGCGCCACGTGGCCGCCTTGCCCTCGCCGTTGTAGGCCTGGCACTCGTACTCGCCCAGCGTGTCCAGCGCCAGCCGCTTGATGGTGAGGTCGTTCCCGCGCGCCTCGAACACGGGCGAGCTGTACGGCACCATGGGCCCGCCATTGGCGCGGTACCAGTAGATGGTGGGCTGCGGGTACCCGTAGGCCCGGCAGCGCACCACCAGCGGCCGGCCCAGCTCGCCGGTGACGGCGCCGCCCGCCGCGCCCGCGATGCCGGCCGCGAGCCGCACCGGATCTACCCGCGCAGCCCCCCCGTTAGTACCGGCCTGCTCGAGCTTGTGAATGTCCCTCGCGTGTTATGGTGTTATCGTACATTCACAACCTCGTGTTATTCTACTAAGCGCTACGTTGATGGGAGGACGAAACGAATGGCTCGATTGTTAATGTTATCGCATTTGGACGATCCTGCAAGTTTCTCAGTAAGTACAAAGATATCAGTTGCAACTTTGACTTCCGCGAGAGAACAATAAACTCGTTGTGAGATAAAGTAGACTTCCAGGAACGTCCAAAGCTGTGATGAGATAACTGCTGGAAGTAATAAACCTTTGTACGCGTGCGCACACGCTAGTAACGTCGCGACGATCACAACACACACGCGGCCGAGCTCCATGGCTGCAGATTTTACACTGAACCATTTATGTCGTATGATTTCTTATCAATTGACTAATTAATTTTAACGAGTACCGCAACAAACAATTATTTATATGTACCTATGCCGAAATAAAATGTTTGAATGAATGGCCATTCATTTGATCTACCATTTTGTACCTTGTGTAAAAGTGTGAGTAAAGAAAAATGAGTAAGCACTAAGTTCAGGCTTACCCATAATTAAGATATTAGACCTCTAAGTTTGAACTTGGCAATCTTAGCTACAGTTTTCTATTTATCGTGATTTTTTGTCCCAGGTACCAAGTTATAAAATTTTGATACCAACAGATAGTCTATTTTATTACAAGTTTTTTTGTGTATATGCGCCCTGTGGGTTTGTTTACGCACAGAATAGAACAACATTAGATAAGACAAACACTGGCGCTGCAGTGATAAGGAAGTCATCGGGTCAAGTATATTAATGATTGATTGCACTCATTAGCCTTAATGAAAGCTGTGGATCATTAATTTTTTAAATGAACGAAGGTTTTTTTTCTGCTTGATGAGTCAGTTTTTGTTTGAGGCCATGTTCAATATTTTTCTAGTAAAACTCAACGTCAAATCTGGTTTCAACGCTTAAAGTTTGTTACAGGTTCAACAATAATTTTAGTGAGATAAATGAAACCTGCATACGGCATGTGGTGGTTGTTACGCTGTCTAACAGGATCCACGAGATACCTAGTGCAAGGTTTGGTATCCATATCCACTGCGCCGAACTCTAGCTCAGCTCTAGAGATTTTAAACTTTTACAGCAAAAATGATTTAAATTTAATTAGATATAAGTATGGAATACTTTTTTATCTTCTCCATTGTTGTGCTGTAAGTTTAGCTCATTCCTTTCGTCCGTCCATCAAAATATCGGTAAAATTTTGCAACTACCGTGCCATGCCCGAGCGGTAGTGTAGCATTAAATTCAAATTACTAAACTAAAATAGGTTTAAGAAAGAAAAAACAACAGGTTAAATAAAAGAAGAAGAAATGTTACAGAGAAGAAAATAGTTAAAAACCCAAAGACAGGTATAGGAAAAAGGGCAAGCAATCAATCAACTACTAAAACTACTTATCACTAATCAACCATAAAACCAAGCACCCAAAACCATTATTAGTTATTAATCACTAGTACTAAATTCCTTGTAAGCTTGTCTAGAAAAGCAGTAAAGTTGTAAGTACCCCTAGTCATTCTTTCCAACCCAAGTGACTTAAATATTTTTTATACTTGAGTAAAATATTGATACTCACTCCTAAGATCACTTACATTATTTAGATCTCTTGAAAACCATTAGATTTTTCGGAAATCCCCAGTTTCGACTATGTAACTGTTCTCTCAAAAGTCCTTGATAATTATGTCAAATCTTTGCGATGACCAGACTACACCATCGTAAAATATATAAAAGAACTTACACTTGCTTAATATGGCATTGATAACTACTGTTATGTAGTCTATGTAGTCTTAACACAGATCGTAGACACAAGACACCTTCTATTAGGAATATTATCAAAACCACTTATCACTCCACTGTTTTCACTCTACTCCTCGATCATAGTCCAGGCACATACCTGCGACAGTCAGGGTGACGTTCTGCTCAGCTGTGCCCAGGTCGTTGGTGCCGACGCAGATGTAGACGCCAGAGTCGTTGCGGAATAGAGACACGATCTCCAGAGCACCGTCTGATAGCAGTCTGTAGCGGCCTTCGTCGCTGTCAATCTGGGGATAGCAGGGATGTTGCTTTACATATTTCTTAGTTAATAATTAACAGAAATCTTATCAATCTTGAAGATTCACTTCTTCAAATTATTGATTATATTTTAGTAGATATGTGACATCCATTAGCGATGGCCAAGAAAGTAAGGTATTGTGATTGGATTAAAGTTTAGCAGCAGCCAAAAATTTAGAAGAAACAAATTCTTTTCTATGAGTAACCAAGACTAGTCTGTGTCGAGAGTTTTCTATTATCTCAGCTAGCTTTACTGTCGAAGAAGAAGCCGGTATGTATAAATTTAACGTGTCATCCTAACTATAAAAACGCCAGATCTTAATTTAATGACAAGATATCGTAATTTCAATTTGACTACTAAACAGGTGCGTACCGTGATCTCTCCAAATCGCCATGTGATCTTGGGCGGTGGGTTGCCGTGGAAGATGCACCGCAGAGTGGCCTTGCCGCCCTCACTAGCCGCCACCTCCGGCTTGCTCTCGGAGGTGTCCACGCGGGGAGCTTGCGGGATGTCTGTGGACATAGTTTGTTTACAATATTGTGTGATACGATGAGTGTGCATGTACAAAGTATTTTGAATCTAAGTGGAAGCGATAAGTACGTCCTGCTCGAATAAGTATTCCCCTTTTTTATCTAAAACGGGTTTACACTTGAGCATAGCTGGTTTGATGGAAAGTAAAAGCTATGGCCGAATGTTAAATGCTTGAGATCCAGGTTTACCCAAATTATCCAAACATGTGAAAACCAGCTCAGTAGGTAGATAGATACTTGTATGACTTAACTTTTTGTCATGTAGGTACTCCTTTCGGCAATTCACTATTGGCAGATGTTTTTTATAAACTGACGGTCTGCCCCATGGTAAGCAGTCACCGTCACCTGTGGACACTTGCAGCTCCAGAGGTGCTGCAGCCCTTTGCCAGCTTAGAGAGGTGTTTGAGAATAAACTTGAATTGCGGCAATCTTGGAGGCACTCCATGCCAGGACGTGCTTGCAGATCGTTGGTGAACATTTAAGTGACTTTCATAATTATATACAAACCAGGCATATGTGTGGTGGAAGGCAGCGCCGTGGCAGGTTGTTCCGGCGGCGCGCAGAGCATGCTGCAGCCGCGCGCGCAGCACTTCAGCACGCCGCGGCAGTCTGCGTCGTCGCGGCAGTCCGCGCGGCACTCCGCACCAGGACGTGCTTCCAGGATAGCTGGGCATACACCTGGCTTGTTCACTGTTGGAGAAATACATTGTTGCATTTAATTGTAATATAGAACTTTGGTAGGGTTTTTAAGTGTGACTATTATAAGCAGAATTTGTCGTGGATTTTCTAAGTCCTCCTCTAACGTCCTCTAAAAATGAATCCAGGATTTACTAAAAACTCCCACTGAACTAAATAATCAAAGCTAAAATTTACCATGCTCCAGGATTGTTGGAAGATGTTAATACCAGCTGTAAAATGTAAGAATGCTGATAATGAAGGATTTCTCCGTTTGTCACCGAGTTGTAGAAAAAGGCACAGGACAGAAATTAATGGTGTTCGGTTTGGGTGACTGAGCCAACCTGGTTTGTAAGTTTTTTTTTTGTTTTTACGTGAGACAGGTTTACGTTTGATCTGCAGCCTAGAAGTATGCCTAGATGTAACACGCTTACCTAGAAGATACCTATTAGCTCTAGATTTGAAGACACCTGGATTGATACAAAATCAATTTTAATTTGTCAGTACTGATGATTAAAGTATAGGTACTCACCAGTCCTGCAGTCAGCGGAGTAGCGCCACTCCTGCGTGACTGGGTCGGGGTAGGGCTTCGCCACGCAGCGCTCGCCCGACGGACACAGCTTGTTGGCGCACGGCTCGTTGTTGCACTTGCATCTACGGATGAATAATACTTGTTATACAAATGAACGTGAACAACGTAAAGGCTGGTCTTCGAACAAGAAACATTTTGATTTTGCTCAACTACTCTCATTCAGTTTAAGCGCGAATTTTTTAGACTCTCTGTGTCTCTGTACATATAGAAAGCATTCACAGTTAGATTTTATTGGCAGAGCCATACTTGCAATAGATATGTGATAATAAGATCATGCCGCTGCAGTAAATTAGAAACCTACTTTATGATCATCACATATCGTGATGACAAAGACCAGAGTGGATAAGAGTAACTGAGTCTACGTAATAGAAACAGGCTGTATTAAACATGTACATTGTCCACGGCTGATAATAGTCGTCTCCGAGTACTCTGCAAAGGCAGCACACGTATACCGCTCCAGTTACCTGGTGCATCCGTCGTTGCCGACGGTGGTGTTCATGCCGTAGGTGCACTGCAGCAGGCGGCACTCCTCCTCCAGCTTGCTGCAGTCCACCTCCTCGGGCACGCAGCTGCAGCGCTCGCAGCCGCCCACGCGCGTGCGCTGCACGCCCCACGTGCACTGCAGCCGCGAGCACTCCTCGGCGTACGCCTCGCAGTCGGGGATTTCGTTCGTCACTGGAAGTATCATCAAGTATTAGAACACCAGAATCTCTAGTTCTATCAGTCTAGGATAGGTGATGGAGCAAAAGATCTTACAAAAATCATCGTAAGAAGAACTTACCAGTGGTTCTCCGTCTAAATTATTTGAAAGGTCAATTCCCTCTAGATAATCCGTTCACAGACCAAAATTTACTTAGTGTCTCAAATAAAGGCGTCATAAATTTACTTGAAGAATACAATATCAGAGTGAATGTGAAAAACATTGAACTATAGGAATAAATTCTTACCGCATTGAGCCGAGTAGAAAGCCTCCTGAGTGTTGGGGTCTCTAGATGCGGTCGCTATACACTTCTCCTCGGAAGTGCAGTTCATTCGGACGCATGGGTCTTCGTAGCATTGGCAGCTTTATAAACAAATATGTGTGGTTAATATTTGGCTTCAGTAAAATATGGAATCAGACGTTACGTAATTTTCCAAAAATCCATTGCAGATTTATGAAAAAAATAAATTCGGAATAAAACAGGCAAAGATTATGTACCTAATTGAAAAACCACTTATACTTAATAGGTACACTCTATCTTTCTCCAAAAATCAGGAGTTACCTATTAGTTTTTTTATTTCATAAACGAAAAACTGATAAGTACAACCATCAAAGAAAGAAGGTGATGATGATTACTGGTTACTTACGCCTCACAGCCATCTGCTCCAGTATACCGCTGCACGCCGTACGTGCAAGCGAGGGCCTCACATTCCCGCCGCCGCGGCTCGCAGTCCGCGGGCCCCTCGCACGAGCACCGCTCACATCCCTCCGGCGCCACGTCACGTCGCACACCATATTGGCAGCTTACTTCCAGATTGCCGCACTCTTCCGCGTACATGTAGCAGGTGTTCGCGTCTATAATGATATATGCAATGTGAATAATGTGGTAAAAGAAAGTTCAAAAATAAACTACTCATAGGTAATATCACACACTTTCACCTCTATCCACCTAACACAAACAAAACATCAAACAAGACAACTACACTGTAGACAGTATAAAACAAAAACCTATCAAGTGCATCGACAAAAATATTGTAATATCAAACAAAGTAGGTACAAAGGTAAGTAGAAAGTGAAGGGTGCCAGAAAGAAGCATGCAAGCGTTTGCTAAGCTGTGAGAGAATCAACATTCAGCAAGCGTTAGATCTAGTCAAGTTGAACAAATACAGGTTCCGGAAAATCTTGCACACATCGAAAACGACGTTGAACTTCTAGCTTCTACACAACATCAAGTTTCAGTTTGCGCTGGACGCTACGAGCAACATAAGCCGACGATACAATGACGATGCTGGTCTACCAGTTCCTATAACTTATCAGTCTCAATTTCCCGTTTCTTTCTATAGATATCACAGTTATTTTCTGGCAAAGTTCTATACTGTTTGTTAAGAACTATGAAGATAAGTGAGATAGAGTGAGATTGAGAGTGAAAAGTCCGTGTCCCAGTAGACCTCCCATGGAGAAGCGTATGCCTTGCAGAGTGGACAGACCGATATCTGAGAAGCCAGTGGTGTCGACGCGGCAGAGATAGGTGCACTCCTCGTACGAGCGGAAGTTGTTCTCGGAGCCGCCGCAGCCTTGGTAGGAGAAGACGATGCAGTCTGCTCGCACCACGTCATAGTGCCAGCGTCTGCCAGGCGTCTCCGCGCAGCGCTCGCCCGACGAGATGGGAGCCAGGCACGCCGGCGCTACCCACCACCACACACCACCACCGTTACTACTTATAGCTACTGTTAGTGATATAGATTCGCTTGCAGACATTCAAGATAACAGTGGCGCAATTTATCTAGCATAGCAAAAGGGGTGCAGCGTCATCAAACGTCTAAATAAACAATTAACCGTTGGCTGACCAAGTCGATGGAAAATATGTTATGGTTTCTATAGTCCTAGGAGTAGGGACAAATCGATTTCTAAACGTATGGACAAGATTGCGCTACCGTTTTCTCGAAGGTTAGCTATCAATAAAGATTTAAAGTAAGATTTAATGGACTAGCTTTTGATGCCCATAAGTAGGTATTAGCGAGCATAAGCTATTAATTTAAAAGACTTTCTGGCGTTATTTTGTAACAAGTATGGGGCTAATATTATTTTATCATACTTAGTCGAAACTTACAAGTCTTATATTATTTGCAAAGTGAAAAACTAAGGGGTTATAGAAGAGTGGTATCAGAGTTTGCAATAAATGATTCAATGGACCTTTAAAGTTCCATGGGCATTAGGTCCATAATCCATTTGGATTATGCTCGAACTGAAAGAGACAGACAGGCCAATGACAAATCAGTACCTGGTCCTTCTCCAGCGCAGACTTCCTCACACTCCACCGTGGTGGAGAACCTGTTGGGTCCTCCCTGGCAGCCTCCGTACGTGTAGTTCTTGCAGGCACCGGAGGCAGCGTCGAAGTACACCTTGGGGAAGGCAGCGCGACATGGACCCGGGTCCAGAAGAGCTCGGCATACGTCTGTAGGGGGGAGAAGTGGGCACGGGTTAGTGAGAAGTTATTTGTCTGACTCTTGACGAGTGAAATATGGCATTAGACCAAAAAAAGCTAGCAAGTAAGTTGAAAATTCGTGGTGTCAATTAGAGAAACATAACAATTAGCTAAATAGATGTTGGGACACCGATGTGTTGAATCTTCATTACATGTTAGGCATAAATAACTAAGTACACTTTAAAACACTTGATTTAAACGTAAGCATGTACTTGGTTCCCTTACCCAGCCCTCTGAAGGCACCGCAGCGTCTCTCGCACTCCTCCTCAGTTCGGTATACATTGTTGGAAGTAGTACACCCTCCGATGGCTGCCGGCGCACACTCTCCCTTCACCTCGTCGAAGTAAAACACGTATTCACTCGAGCAGGGCTCCAAGGACTCGGGAGTGCGACATTCTTCCGATGGAGCTGGTTGGTACTGGAAGAAGAACGGTCAGATTTCGTTTAGTGGATTAATTTCCATAACGTGGGAAAAAGAGCTTAGAGGTATTATTAACGTGTAGGTACCTACCGTTTGAAAATAAATTCATTAAAAAATAAGACGTGCCAGTCGTGCTCCTGATGGTTAGCATAATAGTGGAACATTAATCACTTGCAGTAAGATTACTAATTTTAACACTATACTACTATACTGTCTTTAAAATACAACAAGGAACTAAGTATTTTTTTCCGTGAACTGTCAACATGAGCGACACAGTCTTAAGTCTTGTGTCGAGACTAATAATTTTGTGCTCGTAAATGGTGATTTCAGACTGTTTTAATGCCACCCCTAGAAGCCTGTAACACGACTGTATCAAATTCTTTACCTGTCTGGTAGTTTGTACTGGTGCTGGTGTGGTTGGTGCAGGAGTCTTGCAGCGCGCCTCGCACGCCTCGCGGGACTCGAACCTGGGATTAATGGGATTATTTAATAGCTGTCAATAATACAATATAACGAAAATAATGCAGAAAAAAAATAGATACGAGTATATTATAATATTATGATTATACCCGTATCTATTTTTTTAATTGCATTTTTATAAGTTCATCATATTATGATGATCACTAAAACCGTGTAAGTAGATAGGTAGATAACTCTAAAAATATTTGTAAAAACGGATCCTAGACCTATTTAGTTTTTGATTTTTGCTACTTCCGTAATAAAGAGGCCGTTCCACCTGGAACTTTCTTTGGAACTTTTTTTTTAACTGGTACTTTCCGGAATGTTTCGATTCCAATCACAGACCAACTGGACCTACTTGGAGTCTCCCTTACCTCGTCGTTAAATTTTGGGTCCTATATTGAGTCAAAGGCTCAATTGGCTGCCAAAAAGCTTGGTATCCTCTCGAAGGTGCGTCGGTACTTCCATCCGGAACAGTTGCTTACCTTGTATAAAGCACAAGTTCGGTCGTGCATGGAGTACTGCTCGCATCTTTGGGATGGATCAGCAAAATACCAGCTAGAGGCGTTGGATTCGATTGAGACGCGAGCTAAGAGGTTAGTAGGTAAAACCACCATTAAGAAGGCAAAACTCCAAAGTTTGGAACATCGCCGCAAGGTGGCCAGTCTGTCGGTCTTTTATCGAATTCATTTCGGAGAGTGTGCAGAGGAGCTACATGAACTGATTCCCTCAGCACCCTTCTATAACCGAACAAGCAGAAAGTCCGCAGGTAGACACCGTTTTATGGTGGAAGTGCCGAAGTATCGAACACAGCGCTTCGCTTCAACGTTTATTGTACGGACGGCAAAGCTTTGGAACACTTTACCAGAAGCTGTGTTTCCTGCGAACTACAATCCAGGGGTTTTCAAATCTAGAGTTTATAGGTATCTTCTAGGTAAACGTGTTACACCCTAGGCTGCAGCAATGCTTAACATCAGGCAGGCTGTAGTCAAACGTAAACCTATCCCACGTAAAAAAAAAAAAAAAAAAAACTTCCAAATTTTATTACAGTTTTTTAGTATGATTTAAGTGGGAGAGCCACGACACTGAGTAATAAGGTACATTATATCAATTCTATGGGGAGTCACATTCTTAGCAAGGAATAGCAGGTATTCGAGGAGGAGAAGCAGTGTTATTAAAAAAAAACTTTCAGAAGACTTGATAATCTCCTTTTTTGAAGTCGGTTAATAAAGGTATCCTCACTTGTTATCGTTTCCTCCGCAGCCGGTGTATGAGAACTCGTAGCACTGTCCGTTGGGGTGGTAGAACCACATGTGCGTGTTGCCCAGACAGTTGCCGGGCTCCGGCTCCAGGGTGCACGGGTCTGGGGACCACAGATAATAGGTACAGAACACGACTTACACCTGACTCTATAGTACATTAATTTACATGTACCGAACTAACTTTACAAAATACTTCGAAAAATGTCAAACATTCTCAGAGAGAAAGCTGATTTTCTGCATCTCTGCTCTTTGAGAAATTTTATATTTTTTTCGCAGCATTTTGTAATCTAATACCACCTTTTTACCACAAAATACTGATGATCAATCTCTCATATCCGTATGTATAAATCATATCTCTGTTGCAGCGTGAAACAAAATAGACACATTAAAAACACTCTTCCACTTTTGTACAAGTTTATTGAAAACGAACACACCTAACCTATTTACTTTTACCCTTGTAAAAGTAAATTAAATGCTTTAGTACGTCCAAATGTCGAACAAAAGCTATTGACTTGTCAAGGCTACTCGTAAAAGGTTTTACTTTAGTTACAGCAACCAACATGAAGCATAATGTATTATGATTTGCAAGATATCCTACGTACCGACAGTAACCATACAGATCTGTTCGCACTCCTGCTGCGTAGAGAAGCGGTTGGGTCCCCCGAGGCAGCCTCCGTACGCGAACTCCTCGCAACGCCGCGAGGTGGCGTTGTAGTGGTACTTGGACACGTAGTTCGTGCACGGACCGGGCTCCACCGGGGTGCGGCACACGTCTGTGGCGTAAGGAGACGATAAAATGTAGCATATCGAGTTTGTACATCACCCTGGCTGGGCCAATGACATTTTTTTAAAAGGGCTACATTAGAGTAGTCTTCATTCTAAAATTATTCTTGACCTCTGACTTGCCGTATGATAGATGAGTACTTATAGTCGGGCGCTATGATTTAACTCAGCATCTGTCCCTTGGGCATGAATTCTTACTAGAATCTATTTGCTAAATGCAAATGCATGCTGAAGAATGGTGCTAGGTAAGTTAATAACATTATAGGAAACATCCGACTAGTCTTTTATCCAAATATAATGTGGATATCACCAGAATATTATATATTAACTAATGAGCTATTTACCAATATTCCTAAAGGCGCCACAAGATCGCTCGCAGGCCTCTTGCGAGTAAAAGACCCCAGTGTTCCTGCAATCGTCTCCGGAGTCTCTGTTCTCGTGTGCTGCGCAGGCGCCGGTGGCGGGCTCGAAGTACCACACCTCGCCGGCCTGGCGGCAGGGCTCCAGGGAGGGGGACACTGCGCAACCAGCTGGGACGTTTTCGCCGATTCTTGGGTCGATCTAGAAATTACGGAAAAAAATAATAGAATATTTTTTTAACAATCAATCCCGAGAATTCGATCAAAATATATTTTTGTATCGATAGATATTAAAATCTGGATTAGGTAAATTAGAAGTTATTAAGACTTTATCAAAAAGTAGGTAAGTACCTAATTAGGGTAATCGTGCAGTAGTCTATTTATATTAGATAGATAGATAGAAAACCCTTTATTATGAACACCAAAAATCAGGAAAAAACACAATGAAACATACAAAACTTAAAATTAGTGTCCTAATTGGCGACCTTATCGCTCAAAGCGATCTCATAGGTGTTTATAACTGTTTCTTTATTTATAAAATCATCAATTATTTAAAAAGAATCTGAAATATGACGATGTATTCTTACCCTGACGGTGGTGGTGGTAGCTTCAGTGGCTGGAGCGGGTCCAGTCTTGCATCTGCTCTCGCACTCATCGCGACTTGCGAAGCTGAAATCAAAGCACTTTGATATAGACGACTTTAGTGAATTGAAGCTAAGATTTTGAGATATTCATTTATCATTTATAAATCAACGCTTATTTTTATTAAGGTACAGTTTTTGTCATACCGTAAGTATTATAGGTCCACTCACAAATATGTCCAATTAAATAAGACATACATTTATACATGTTGCGTGGATGAGCTGCTCACCTCAGCTAGCACCAAGATTAGGATTACAATTTAATCTATATTACATAGTGGTTTCTAATAGGTGAATAAAGTTTAGAGCTGTTATTAATTTATCACTCGTTTTCTGTTATTAATTTGTTTTTGTTTTCGTTTTTTGTTATTAATTTGTCGTTTATTTGACTGGCCTGTTAGCTTAGTTGGTAGTGGCTCTGCCTTCTAATCTCGGGGTTGCGGGTTCGATTGCCGCTTGACACAGGTATTTATGAAATTTAAAATTTATAATTACTTGTGTTGAGTCTGGTCGTTTGTATGTATAATAAGTATGTATTTACAAAAGAAAAGTATATACGTATTATATCCGCTATCTAGTACCCACGATACAAGTGTAAGCTTAGTATGGGGCTAGATGGCGCTGTGTGATATGTCCTGAAATATTTATATATTATTTATTATTATTCCGTGGATCAGCAGCTACGCTCACCTCAGCTAGCACCAAGATTAGGGCTACAATGTAATCTATATTACATAGTAGATGCTAAGTCAAGCTGTCAAGCTTTGTTATTAATTTGTCACTCGTACCGGTTATCATTCCCGTCGCATCCTCCGTACGCGAACTGGCTGCAGGAGTCAGTGGCCGCGTCGTAGAACCAGCTCATTATCGAGTCGTCGCACGGACCTGACAGCATCGGCAGCTGGCAGATATCTGCGGGAGAGATAGATAGATAGATAGATAGATAAAACTCTTTATTGTAGCACACATTGAAATAAAGACAAACAGAAACACAAAAGACTTAGAAAATAGTGCCACAACTGGCAGCCTTATCGCTAATAACGATTTCTTCCAGGCAACCGTAAGGATGGACAGGAGTCGAAAGAAAAATAAAGGACGAGGTGTTCAAAAAAGAGAAAATATATACTAACAATAACATATGGAGAGGAACATATTATAACTAAGTATTTGTGTCAATTATAGGATAATAATTCTAGTAGCTGTCATCTCTATTATTTGTCTGATATGACTGGTGTAGTGATAAGGTAGCTATTGAAGATTTTAATAAAGGAGACAAAATGTATGTGCACTTTATTTCAGTGGTACTAACGTCAACGCATAATATAAACTTGATTGTAGTAAAAAATAATGGACGCCTACACACTTATCAAGAAAGCAATGATTGCCTACTTTATAAAAAACGGCGGAGTAACATATGTTTTAGCAGAAATAAGCTTATAATAATTATTATATTACTTTCATTTTCTGCTATTTTTAGGATTGATCGTAAAAATTTAATAACGTTGAAAGTTGTCTGTACGAATGTGTGTTTAAAAGTATTAGAGGGTTCAATTAAATTATTCTAGTAATCTGTGTTCCTACCTTGCGTAGGCCTACAGTAGTAGTTGCAGTCGTCCTCCGAGCGGAAGTTGTTCTGGTTCCCGCCGCAGCCCCCGAACTGGAAGGGCACGCACTTGCCGCGCGTGTAGTCGTAGCCCCACTTGGGCTCCAGCTGGTTGCACGGCCCGGGGTCGATGCCCAGGAAACAGAAGTCTGGAGAAAATACAGAATGGTTATAGCTGTAGTTTATCTCATTTGATACCCAAATAGATATTTTTTCTGGGAAAATTAAAATAAGAAACTATCTGGGTTTAGCAACAACCTGAACACTTCATCGAGCAAGGCGTTTTATCATCTTTCTTCCCGCTGAAGCTTGGAGGTAATTAGCAACAATTCCTGCAATCCCATAAAAATCTTTTAGATGCGGATAGTTTAGATTCATCCACAGGTATCTGAAGACTTGTAATAGTATAATACCTGACTTTCCATCCTCGGAATGTGGCGGGGGCGTAGTGACAGCGGGTGCTGGCGTAGTGGTGACAGCGGAACAGCGACTCGCGCACTCCTGCTCGCTGTTGAACCGGTTGCCATTGCCGCCACAACTGCCGTAGTAGAACTGACGACATCTGGGAAGAAAGAATTTGAAGTTAAAGAGGATTTAAGATGCTTCTATGCTTGTGTTGATTCCTTGATCAGCAATCTTGAACTTATCTTAATATAACGACATGTTCAAAAATTATACACCCTTTTAAATAGTTTATATCCTGATACTAAGGATACCACTACTATACTACTCAAGCCATATCAATGGTCATAGTCAAATAAAAAAAAACACTATTAAAAATGGAAGAAACTTGCCTCTGATCCTTGGTATCAAAGTACCATTTTTCGGTGTATTCGGAACAGTCTCCGGTGGATGCTGGTAGTGTGCAGAGCTCCGGCACTGAAATATATTATCATATAAGTAATACACTATTTACATAAAAATTGAAAGAGAACTACAGTTTAAAAGAAGATCCCAGTAGCATGCAGGAATAGTCAATATTATTAGAAACTAATCAGTCCAGTTAAAAACTAAAAACAAGCCCAGCACACAAAGAAGGAAGAAAACAGAGATAGATTATTAGAAAGAATACCAGGCTTATTATCAAATACCACTTACTTATTTCTGCATACTGGTAGTTTGTAGTTTTAGTATACACGCCTTTTAATTAGATTCGTCCGTGGCTTCGCTCTTATTACTTATACAGGCAAAAAAAATATACCCCATGTGACTCTCGGGACCACTTCTACTACCATACCAAAAAGTGCTATCATTCTTTGTTCCGTTGTGGCGTAAAAAAATCATTAAACAAACCAACACACATACTCTCTCATTTACACAATGATGATGAATATTAAACATTATTGAACTCACCATAAGAGCTAGGACAAGCTTCCTCGCACTCCTCTCTAGCAATGTAACTGTTGCCATTCCCTCCACATCCAGTATGGTAGAAGGGCACACATCTATCCTCAGTCTGGCTGAAGGACCAGCGAGCCTCAGTGTCAGTGCAGTTGCCTACATTCTGCGGCTCCGAGCATTCCGCTGCGCAACCAGGGTTAGTAAGCTTCCTTCATTGACCAGAACGCATTGCTACTTTCTTTGAACCAAACTAACACTTGATTTGTCCTCTTGTAATGTTATCTTTTTTCTTTCATGACCCCGTAAGCAATAATACAAGCGTTTGTATAGTACGACTATGGGGCTAGATGGCTATGTCCCGGAATATTATTGGTCAAATTCAAAAGTAAATATCACAGTCTTTAATACAAACTCTCCTTGAGTTTGTATTTTTGTTGATTTATTGATTGATTGCCATCAGTTTCTTGTTTGTTATGGTCAATGAAGAAAGATTAGTAAAGAAAATTTGAACACATAGATAAGTAAGTAAACACACACCATGCTAACAGTAAATTAGTATACCAGAACTACAGAAAAGTTTTAAAAACAAAACGGTTAGAACATAGAAAAAGAGTTTGAATTAGTGTAACCCAGACACCCAAATCCAATGTTGAAGTACTTATCTATAACCCGAAAACCCATGCAATTTCCCACGATACACGAATAGATACTCAATACCTTCATTTATTTATTTCTCCTCCTGACAAATAATATCAAATTTAAAACTAAAAGTTACAAATTAAGAAAACCATACCATGTTTACAACAAACCCATAAAACCCTAACCAATCAAATAAAATGGCTTGTTTGAAAGGTTTACTCTCAACTTTCACAGAATGGTGTTTTAAAAACGAAAAGATTTCTCTTTTGTTTAGTTATTCTCGAATTTTGTGAAAGCCTCTGGTGTTGTTATACTCACGTTGGGGCTTGCCAGGTGGGTTGCAGCGCAGCATACAGGCTGCCTCGGTACTGAACCGGTTGGTGTTGCCTTCGCAGCCTCCCCACAGGAACTGTTCGCAGCGCTTCGACTCCGCGTCGTAGGCCCAGCGGGGGAATGCGCCCGCGCATCGCCCACGCTCGATCGACAGGCTGCATTGGTCTGTAAATATATTTAAAAAAGTTGGGTTCAAAAAGAGTGAATCAAGAATTCCAAGAATTCAAGAGTTTGCTGGGTTGGTACAACAAAGAGATTTAAATTTTAAGAATAATAAACATTTGAAAGTACTGTCGAATACCACAGCAAATTTTTAAAAATATATTCTTGTCGAAAAATCAATATCTGGTAAAAAAAATCATAAAGATGTGATCAGACAAAACTATCAGACGACTAATTGCTAGTAGGTTTCAAAACTAGTTGGATTCTAAGGGCTTTTTTACTTTTATAGAAAATGCCTTTCTCCTCTTAGCATGCGAGTGTTATGGCCAGGGTTGTTATTATTATTATTATTGAGGTAAATAAACAAACAGCTGACCAGTGGCCCGCTCCGGCTCGCACTGCGCCCGGCACTTCTCGAGCGACTCGAAGTTGTTGTTGTTCCCGAGACAGCCTCCGAACACGAAGCTGGAGCACGTCTCGCGGTGGGTGTCGAAGAACCAGCGCACGTTGTACCCGAGACACGCGCCCTTGATCTGAGGCAGTCTGCACGCGTCTGTCAAGTAAAGAATTAGTCGCTTGAACGGATTGTTTGCACTTATAAAGCAAAAGTTGTTTGAAAACTTGTTGCATTTAATAAATACTTGAACTTGTGAAAAAAAATCTAATTAGTATAATATGTCAGTAGTAATAATGATTATTAATTTAAACTAAACTTAGTTAATTGTTATTTATTTTGGGTACCTACCTTAAAATTACAAATGCCATACCAAAAAAATCATTATCCTTTTTCCCGTGGCTTACGCCCCAACCATGCAACGCAGCATCGCGATTGTTGGTATTTTGTATAGTGTTTGCATAATTTCAAGTCCCTGCGAGTGACATAGACTCTTTATCCCGAAACAACGCGAGCGACGTCGCAGTGATCCACTAGCCTATAATAACAACCATAGTGAGGTTAAGTTTAGTTGTTACCTTTAGCCGGCGGACTGACGCAGGTAGCCTCACACTCCTCCTTGGAAGCGAACCTGTTCCCGTTGCCCTCGCAGCCTCCGTACCAGAACCTGGAGCAGCCTCCGTACTCAGTGTCGTAGTACCAGCCCACGGAGTAGTTGCGGCACGGACCTCGCTCGAACTTGAGACCGCACATCGCTGGGGAAGGATATAAATGTTTAATTTATAGTCGTAGGAAGGGGACTGATTGGTAAGAGTTACGATATAATGTTTATTTTTTGTGGTACGTACTTAGCTCAGGTACTTAAGAACTTTTGTTGTATTTCGTAAAGAGAATCAAACCTGAACCACCCTGAACTATGTAAAGAACACAGAATTTCAGATTCGTCAGTTTGTCCTGCTATCTAAGATTTGTTGTTATATTTTCAATTCGCTACCTCGCTACAATTTCATGACAATGACATTATGCGCAAGTATCACTTTTATGATTCTTATTTTTTATGTAAGAACCATAGAGTTTTAGTTATTTATGTGACCCGAAAGTCTAAGTTCTTTGTCTAAGATCTTAATTACTGTTTACCATCTCGCAAATTGCGGTAAAAAACAATGAATTTACCTTGTTTATCTTCTGGTTTATCGGCACATCCCTCAAACTTGGGTCCAGTGGCTTCAGTCGTTCCATCCAGGCAGCATCCATACTTGCTGGTGGAACAATCACATCCCTGTCTGTTGGGGCCTTTAGCGTGCGTCTGTTCATCTCCACAGCATCCGTGATCAGAGTGCTGGCAGTAACAACCCTGGCCGTTGGGACCAGCTGCGATGGTCTCTCCGTCTGGACAGCAGCCGAACTGGTACGTGTGGCATTTGCAGCCTTCGAAGTTTGGTCCCGAGGCTTCTGTATGCCTGTTGGAAAAAAAAATAGATACCTAGATTTTGTAATTGTTTTTTTTTACACAGGTTAATTTGAAATATTTAAAACGAATACCCACGTTACGGTGGCATACCAATCCGGCATAAAAAAAGATTTGAGCCGTTTGAGCTAAAAGAAAGTACAAATTCGCATACACACAAGCTTTCGCCTTTTTTATATTATTGTGATGTGATGACTATTATCCCAAACCATTCTTTCGTAAAGTAAATACAACATACCTATCCGGACAGCACCCGTGGTCAGCGTACTGGCAGCCACAGCCCTTGTTCCCAGGACCGGCAGCGACGGTGAAGTTGTCGGGGCAGCAGCCGAACTGAGCGAATTGACATCCACAACCTGAGAACATAGGCAAAGTAATATTATACATAGTATACTTAAATAGAACTCTCACATTAAAATGATTTTCCTGATTAACTAACTGTACGTATGTATTTACCAAAGAAAAGTATATAAGTATTATATCTGTTATCAAGTACCCACGACACAAGCGTTTGCTTAGTGTGGGGCGCTGTGTGCAATGTCTCAAAATATTTATATATTTACTTAAAAAGGCTTGAGTGGTTCACGTAAGATGTGGCGTGCCAATGCGAATTTAGTTAATTTGCGTGACTCTCAGACCAAATAACGAGAAGACACACTTTCTAACAATGCAGCCCTAAATCATACGTACAAGAGCATAGATTTAACGTTTATAAGAAACACTTTCGTAGTAGATAATAAGAGACTAATAAAGATTCTGATTGAAGGAAGTAAATTAGTTACTGTACCTTCATGATGTGGGCCTTCAGCAGGTTTGTAGTTGTCGGGACAGCATCCGAATGCGGTGAGGAGACAGCAACCTTCGAAGTCGGGTCCGTGCGCGGGAGTCTTGCCGTCGGTACAGCAGCCGAATGGAGATGTGTTGCACGACTTCACGCAGCCTTGGTAGTTGGGGCCTTGAGCTGTGAGCAATTGAATTTTAAAATTAAAGCTTCTAATTCTAGTGATTTTGTAAGAAGAGTAAAAAGTTTGAATTTCAAATCTTTTGTTTGGAAGCCACGTGGATAAACATACATTTCACCAAAAAAGTATTCATTCTTGAAAACCTATTCATATATCAATAGAGTGAAACATACCAATTTTTAAGCCAAGTACTAGATTAGTACTACCTTTGTAAACACTGGTAAACGCACTTGATTATAAACAGTGATATTATAAATGGAAGGAAGAATATTAGACACAAAATCATACCTAGTCCTGGACCTACAGGAACCTCAATACACTGTAATACAAAAAACTGTTAACAATTAAGTAAAAGCAGGGGAATATGACTTTGAACAAAAACGCGCCACTCTATCACAAAACGTTCGCAGCGTACGTTGTATTATGTATTCTGTGGTAGTCACGGTTGTAATCCGTTTTATAAATACATTTATTTGTATACCTGGTGCACCATCAGGACAGCAGCCAAACTCAGTAGCGTCGCACGGGCAGCCCTGCTGTCCAGCGCCTGCTGCTGCGGTCTGGTTGTCGAAACAGCATCCGAACTCGGACTCGGCGCAGCTCTCTGCCGCTCCCGTCGATACTTCGCTAGCTGATGTTGTAGTCTCTTCGCCTTCTGTCTCAGTGACGATGATGACTGTGGCTGTGACGCGGTGGGCAATACGTTTAAGTCGATGCTTGGTAATGAGAAATATGACTAAATCCAAATTCAAAATTATTTACTTCGGACTACAAAGTGATTGAAGTGATAATACTTATAAAGAAAAGCAACACATATAGGTATAGGGATAATAGGGAAGATGAATATTTTTTTTTATAATTAAAATCAGAAGTAATATCCAGAAGAATATGAACTGCAGCATTGAAAATAAGAAGATCTAAATCCATTCTCCATAAATTTCTAAAACATTTTTTTTGTTTTTTTGAAGAATTGTGAAGGGCATTGTACTTACTAGATGTTTCAGGACATCCTTGTTTCTCTGGTCCTTTAGCTTCGGTTTCGTCTTTGCAGCATCCGTACCTACAAGAGATTAGAATTTTTAAACATAGAAAAAAATAACAGCCATTTATGCTAAGTCCCTCCATCAATCCAAACATTGTTATTATGGTTTTGCAATTTAATATGTCATAAGATGTCTTACTTGGATTTGACGCAAGGCGGTGGCGGCGGCGGACAGCCCTCCTGCTCGTTTCCTTCGGCCGGCGTCTTGCCATCCGACTCGCAGCATCCGAACAGTGTCTCCTCGCAGTGCTCATCAGGACAGCCCTTGTTGGCCGGACCCTGTGCTGGGGACAGCCCGTCGGGACAGCACCCGTGGAGGGACTCCTTGCAAGTCTGGGGCTTGCGACATCCTGCATAAGAGGTTACATGATTAATGGTCTTATCGTGTGAGAATGGCCCATTTTACTCTACAATTTTTTATTCTACAATTATTATTATAGGTACTACCCTTAAGGTGTGTGTCAAGGCTTAGCGACTGCTGTATATACTATTGATGTATTATTCTTATGTAAATCCAAAAAGTACAATTTACCATGTCTTCGACCCGTAGAAGGCTCTAAAAAGGGAATCGCATGTGCGCTACGATGGACGCTTCTTAATGATATAATTAGTATATTATGTATTGATAGTACCTACATACATAGTACATACCTACGTCGCATCGGTCTCTGATGTATCTATAAATTGCCTAAAGCGGTCGTTACTAAAGTGTACGAGATATTTTTGTTACTTAAATAAATCTCCTTGGGATTTGTAAAAGATTGGAAATGTTAGTACATAATAAAATCTACGATTATGAAAACCTTTCTAGTGACTGATTATGGAAGAAAAGGCTGACGTGTACGAACCTGCATCAAATGGTCCAAGCGCTGCGGTTTTGTTGTCTGGACAGCATCCAAACTTGGTCTTTTTGCAGGACCTGGGCTTGCAGACGGGCGGCTTCTTGGTCGTAAGAACTGTTGTTGTGAGATCCCACGAAGCTGTAAGTAATAACAACGTAAAATTCAATTCAAAATATAAAAAAAACCTTAATCCATAAAATGTCAAGCGAAAGAATAGTTTTTTGATTGGTGTATAAAAGTAAATATAAAAAAATTGTCATCAGTCACTTACTTGTTCCAGTCGCAGCTTCAGTCGTGGATCCAGAATCTGTTCCTGTAACAACATACGATCAATATCAAACAAATAATATTCTTGCCTTGCATGACAAAGAAAAAAAGGATAATTGTTATTTACCTTCGGACGACTCCGTGGAGCCAGTTTCTGTAACCTCAGTCTCTCCACTGACCGTGGACTCAGTGCTGCCGGTGTATGTTTCTGTGGTACTCTCTGTTCCACTAGACTCGGTTGTTTCTGTTTCACCAGATTCAGTCGTCTCTGTTGTTTCAGTTCCTCCTGATTCAGTTGTTGCAGTGCCCCCTGATTCAGTTGTCTCAGTTCCTCCTGATTCAGTTGTTTCAGTGCCTCCTGATTCAGTCGTTTCAGTTGCTCCGGATTCAGTTGTTTCAGTGCCTCCCGATTCAGTAGTCTCAGTACCTCCAGATTCAGTTGTTTCAGTACTTCCAGATTCAGTTGTTTCAGTACTTCCAGATTCAGTTGTTTCAGTACTTCCAGATTCAGTAGTTTCAGTACTTTCAGATTCAGTTGTTTCAGTAGTCCCTGATTCAGTAGTTTCAGTACCCCCAGAAACAGTTGATTCAGTGCTTCCTGATTCAGTGGTTTCTGTTGCCCCCGATTCTGTAGCTTCACTGCTACCAGATTCTGTTGTTTCAGTGCCTCCACTTTCAGTAGTGCTTGTTTCACCAGATTCCGTAGTTTCTGTAGCTTCTGTTGTTTCAGCAATCGTTGTATCTGAACTCTCCGTGCTTCCAGTGTCACTGGTTTCCGTAGTTTCGGTTCCGCTTTCCGTGGTACTGGCCTCATTAGTAGTACTCTCGGCTTCAGTGGTGTCAGATGTATCAGTGCTCCCTGTCTCTGTAGTCTCAGTGATATCTGTAGCGTCTGTAGTAGTCTCAGATGTGTCAGATGTTTCCGTTGTTTCTGTGTTTGTAGTGTCTGATTCAGCTGTAACTGAAAATAAAATAGAGAAATAGCCATAAAACATAAGTAAGTAGTCTACATAAAACATCAATACTGGTGTAAAAAGTATTCGATAGATTCAGTAAATGTCTGTACCTGTAGAGGGCTCGCTTGATGCCCCAGACTCCGTGGTGCTAGTTTCTACAACATCAAAAAGAATAATAATAATAGGTGACGTCTTATTAGTTAGTGGTTTCAAATTTCAGATAAAGAAGTTAATTTCAACCACAATATACACAGTAGATGCAAATTGATAAAAATCTTACACCAAACAATATTTATGTTCATTCTGTTAACAATAAAACGTTTATGTTACCTGTTTCTCCAGTCAGGTCCGAAGCTCCAGTGGTTGAAGGCTCCGTAGATACCTCGGTGTCAGCCTCGCTGGTGAGACCGGACACAGTGGAGCCTTCAGTAGGCGCACTGCCACCTGAACTCTTCGTGGAGCTGACGTCAGTAGCTTCGGTCTCTTCTGAACTGGATGACGACGCGTAGTCAGATTCTGTAAAGGTAAATTCCAAATTAAAATTTTGAATTCGTACAACTGCCATTATATTTAATTTGTTTATAATAGCTGGCTGGCTATGACAGACAGCACAGAAATTTTGTCACATATTTTTACGCTACACACAATATCAATAATACGACATAGAATCAATTATTTACAATGTGTTTCATTACTTACTGAAATTTACACGATAAATCAAACCCTATAGAAAACCATAGATAGAAGTATAATATTTTATGAATATGCATATTTACATAACAGCACCTAAGAACTTCTTAAATTACATATTTCAAATACATACCTACCATACAATAAAAATATACAATTCATACAACATATATAAATAAGCAACATAAATACATCCATACATACATAGTCATAAATAAATACCATATCATACCAGAGTTATAAAAATTATTATAATCATCATCATCATCTTCACCGTCGTCGTTTTCTTCCTCGGAAGAGTCAAAGTAATTTTCACCAGAATTTGTTTTCTCTTCTTTAGTAATTTGTTTTAATTTTTCTATTTTCTGTTTGTAACTGTTTAGTGTATTTAGTTGGGATTGGGTTTGGTTCACTGAAAATATTTATATGCTTGATGAATAAATAATTTCGAAAGAGTGGTGAATTAAACGATATCAAGTAAAATAAGTATTGTATCGGGCCGTAGGTAGAGTATGAGAAATGAACTTGGCCCCGTCCGGATAAGCGCTAGGATGGATGACCATGGGGTTTTGAGTCGATATCACGCCAGTGACGTCGAGTCCGACAAACCCCGCCGTCTTCATCGACGCTTGGCGAGAATGCGCAAAATAATTTTCCCCATGTAAAAAAAGGTATTACAATGTATGAATATTTCTGTTAGAATCCAAAGAGTGTGTAACTTTCAACCTTTCTACTATAATAGCAAAGCGTAGTCTTGAAGAGATATGAATAGTATGAATGTATTAGGTACCTGTAGTAGCAGTTCCGTCAGTCGCTCCTGAGGCGTCCGAGGTGGCGCTTGTGTCGTCAGTACCGGACGTATCTGTGAGATCTGAAATAAAATACATACTATATTGATATTCTTTAGGCCAGTATGCTGGGCACGCTGCCCTCTGGCAGTGGGCTGGAGCACTTATACTATCTTCACACTTTTCTAAAGATTTTCAAATTTTATGAACCTATATTTTTTTTTTATGTATGTATTATTATTGTTAATAAAGTTTTAAATACCTACTTGTTACACAAATTCATATACAAAAACTCATTTATAGATATATTTTTTCAAGTTTAGATACGTTAAAAATATCTTGATTGTATAATGTCCAATACAGTATGAAGATCTCCTACCACGCTCAGGTAGAGAAATAGACAAAAAGCTACTCTTCAGAACCAAACAGTGAATTACATTAGTTTCATTTTATAGCTAATTGCAGGTAACTTTAGAGATACTTCCAAAGTGAGTTTGTTGATATTATTTCGTCTCTTGCGCCACGAAAACGATTGGTCGAAAGATTTTATCACGACACAGCTTGAGCGAAGTTGCAAGCATTTACATTTTCTTTTTTCGTTTTTCTTTGCCATGAGCCATCCATAACTGAACACTAGCCTTACTGCTACTAAGATACAGGCACATTATAACAAGACCTATTTACCTGAGGTAGTAAGAGTGCTCTCGCCAGTGATGTCTGTAGATTCAGTGTCGTTACTGGTTGAATCTGCAATAAAACAGACAGCTTGCAATCTTGTTTCCAATTTTACTTTTCAGGACTACTTAATGTCATTTTCATAAGTATTGTTACTATGGTAAAGTGCTTTTCTTCTTATCTCGATACCCCTGTGATCTTGTGTAACGGCGCAAACAACAATCTAACCATCTTCAATGTGAGATTAAAAAAGTACATTTTGGATAAGCCTAAGCAAGCTTTCCAGTCCATAATGGTCGTTTATGTTTCGTTTTCGTTTCAAGCAAAGTAAATTAATTCCGGGATAAAAATTAGCCTATGTGTAGTGCCCAGGGTCTAATCTACTTCCATATCATCCAAATCCTTAATCGGTTCAGCCGTTTTAGCATGAAGAAGTAATTACTACTCACGCACGAACTTTCACTTTTACAATTTATTAATTTACTAGCTGTGCGCGCGACTTCGTCCGCGTGGAACAGTTATTTTGGGCATCGTATTTATTTTTGCAAAATACCTCTTCAGTTTTATAAATTGTAGCTGTTACCCACGCCTTGAACCGTTTTCGCAGCTCACGCAACGGAAGCCCTCAAAGATGAATAATTTTCCCCGTTTTTTCCACTTTTTCTATTGTTTCTTCGCTCCTATTAGGAGTAGCGTGATGTAATGTAGCCTAAAGCCTTCCTCGATAAGTGGTCTATTCAACACAAAAAGAATTTTTCAATTCGCACCCGTAGTTCCTGAGGTTAGCGCGGTCAAACAAACAAACAAACAAACAAACAAACTCTTTAGCTTTATAATATTAGTATAGATTTATGCTGTACACAATACAATATTACATTTTAGAACAAATTCTAAAAAAAAATGATATGAGTGTAATGAAGTTGCAACCCTGGGTCGTTAAAAAAAATAAGATTACCAGTGTCAGGTTCAACAGTAGAGCCGGTGAGGTCAGTGACGGATGGTTCAGAGCTGGCCCCGGAGCCCTCGATGTCCCAGCCTGACGAGCTGGATACAGACGACAGGAGCTCGTCCAGGGATAGCGTCGATTCTGGAACATGGGTTTATTTATATACTCTCTTGAGTCGTATTTCCTCATGAATGAGGGTTGTAACTCCCCCGCAGAATAAATTCGTTAGGGGAGTTATCTTGGGCAGATACATCGTGATGGGTGCCCAGGTCCTTCCACTTAAGTAATTATTCCTACTAAAGCGCGTAAATAAGATCGTAGGTAGGTATACCTAAAAATTACCAACTCTGGTGTCAGAGTTTTTAACCTGCAAGGGTATGGTCATATTGGGCATGTTATAGCTTAACGACTGTCAAACTATGACAGAAGTCGGAATCTACATTTAACGTGTCATCTGACATACGAAAGCGCCCAAATGGAAATGCTTTTATCACCCATCCAACGGCGACATAAGATAAAGATAAGATAAAAGATTTTTATTTGTAAACAGATAAATGGGATACAATATAGTGTTGCTCTGCCTTCTACTGTAGTGTTAACTGTGTTGTAGAAGGCAGGATCTTCCAGGGGATCAATTTGTTTACAATTTAAATAAGTAACATAAAATTACTAATGTTAGGTTATGTTACAAGTATATTATTATGTGGCTATCCTAAAACTATCTTAGCCTAAATATACATATTACTACTAAGTTAATAAAACAAATCAAATCACGCCGTTGTCTATGTATGTGTGTGTGTGTGTATGTGTGTGTGTGTGTGTGTGTGTGTTGGTGTGTTTGTGTGTGTGGGTATGACAATGTGTGTATGTGAGTGATTGTTTGTATTGAGTATCAATTACTGAATAGTGATTACCGTAGGACTAATTAATGCAGTACAGTAGACCCCATTGTTTATAGTTAGGTTTTAGAGTGAATATAATCAATAAAAATTAAAATATCGAAATATGGGGATGTGAGTGTACAAATAAAAAAGTGAATTATACTAATCTGGAGGTTTTTCCAGCAGTGGTTCTATATCGTCATACTTTAGTGTGTCTAGCCATTTGTAAATTAAAATTTTTAGTTTATGTTGTGTCAATTGTCTAGTAGCTTGAATAGTGTTTAATTCATTGTAGAACATAGGTGTAAGATGCAAATAGTGATTCCAGGATACATTACAGTAGTACTTTGGAACTGGACATTTAACTATTCGTTTACCAGTCGTAGAAAGGTGAGGTACTACTTCTCTGTGGTATTTACGCAAACATTGAAAGATAAAAAGTTTACGTACAGTAAGTACGTACACATGTGCCCGCTTGTGTGGCTATAGCTGCAGTTTACCTAATGGTTTACCATACTAAAATGTAGGTAGGTATAAAAAATGTATAGGATATTAAAGAAACTTTTGAAAAATTAGTTCGTAGTTTATTAACAAAAAATATTAGCATTACTAAATGAACGCACCTGTATCGAATGTAGATTCGTGCTCAGCTGTAGACAGAGTGAATATTCCCGAACCATCTGGGAAATAGATTATATATGGCAAGTTTATATATCATGAAGTACTTAAAAGTAAAGTTAATTCAACAATAATGATAATATGTGTTACCTGTAGGACTGTCGCTAAACATGGCATCAATCTGTGAACAAAATATATTTTTTTAAATCGTTTGAACGGCCTGGTTGCTTGCATTCTAAATATGTATATAAAAATCAATTTATAATATAAAGAAGTAGATAATAAATTACAATACGTACGGTGGTCTTGCTATCCTCTTCAAGTCCCACTTCTTCGTATAATTCTTCTTCCATGACACAATCCTCATCCTCCAGGAACAGAGAGTCAGGGGAGCCAGATGTAGGCATTAGCTCATCTGAAATAATTCACATCTTTAGCAGACTTTTAAAAAATCACGAGAAAATTGGTGGCAAAAAGTAGCACGTGATCGTTTGGCTTTTGCACTCGGCGAGGCCATACATTTAGACTGGTGCGATCTTAAAAACCACGAAGGCCAAATTAATAAAAAGAGAAGTGGAGCACACGAAAAAACCATATACATTTTGTATGAAGCCAGATTCTGATGACTGTGCGAGGTGGAGTCGTAGTTGAACAAAGCTAAAGATGGGCAGCCTTATTATTCTCTCATTTTATTCCTCTCGTCTCCATTAAGTATTTGTTAAATTTACAACGTGTATGCTCCACCTCCGTTGCAGGGCTCTCTACGTTACACCTGTCGAAACGTAGAACTCTAGTTCACTCCAGATCTTGTCGATTCATCATTACCACCTAGGTGATAGTGTACCTTCGTTGCAAGGTCCAGTGTTGCAAGTCTCTGTGGTGCTGGGTATTATACTTCCATCACAGTTTGTGGCCGGCTCCCCGCCACGGACGCACGTCACGTACCGGAACTGCTCGCCACCGTTGCATTCTTTTGTACACTGCCGGAAATGTACATGCATTACTATTAATATCACTATTTATTATAGAAGCAGAAAACACAAACTTGTTACGACTGTATAGTTTCTCATCAATTCATAGTTTTATTAAAATAATGGTGTGAAGACTACTAAAAATCACGATAATTCGTTACTTTGGTACGCTATTAAAGAAAATAGACCAACAAAAACTGAACTAATTGTCTAACTACTAAACTAACAGCGATAAAGAAGTAGAATAAATTTACAAATAAAAAAAGTTTGTCTTAATGTCTTACCGCAGTCCAAGGCCCAGCGTGCCACTTGGCAGGGCATTTCTCCTTCGGTACCTCGCAGTCCTTAGATTCATTATACTTGGGTTGACCAGCGCAGCGCGAGTCTGCCACCTTCAGCACCGAGGCTCCGTCGAACAGCCCACAGAACACCTTGCGGGTCTGGATGCCCTTACCGCAGTCTGCGGAACACTGCAAGTCACAATTTCTGGATTATTGTATGGGAATATTTTGCGGAATATGCGGAAGTGGATGGAGTCTCGTGGAATCACATATCAGAGAGAATGGTTCACTATTCTACGGGTCTCGGTTTTTTTCGATTGTCTATTGCCACAAACTAACCTATACGAAAATAAATGAAATAGGCAGAAAACTACCTCAAAGACTATTTTTTCTTCGAAGAACATAATGAAAAGGTAGAAGGCATACCTTGCTCCATTGAGTGGCGTACCACTGCACGTCACAGGGAGGCAGCTTGGTCTTGTCGCAGGGCTCCTCAGTGGCTGGGGTCTCGTGGTACGCGCAGAATGTCTCGTTCACTATCCGGTGCTTCTTGGTGGAGCACACCGCCGAGCGAGTCCGCACCGTGGACAGGCACGTGTCACACTGAAATCAAAATAAAGAATTTGTAAAAATACACTTTAAAAAATAGAATAAGACTAAACATTAATATACTTAATCTGAAAAGGAGCATTTGGAATACGTGTACGTAGTTTCTTTAGAATATCGAGCATAAATTCATTGAATAAGGACAAATTTATTAATCTCTCCAAAGCATTATTTGTTACTCAATTGGTTGTATTAGTGGTATCGTAACCAGGTCACCTGATGGTCACAGCCATACAAATGCACTGTGATCATAAGACCGTATGAGTGTAGAATGTAATGGACAAAGACTTACCCCAGACCATTCAGAGACGATCCAGTCCACGCCCTCACACGGTTGCAGCAGGCAGGGTTGTTCCACCGCAGGCTTCTCGTCTTCACAGTCTGAGTCCTTCAACACTTCCACTCGACCCTCGTTCTTCTGGTAGCAGACTACTTGACGCGTCTGTTTGCCTTCGTCGCACAGTTTATCACACTATAACAATAGAAAAAATCGGGAATACCTACTTCTAATCTAGGTTATGGTAAATTACAATTTTCGATTGTTCGATATGCTTTTAAAGAGTTGGAAACAAAAAATATATTTTATTTTGTGTAAAGGGCATGTACATATTGTACCTACATAGATTAATTATTCCAGGTAGGCACTAGGTGTCTCAATGAAAAATAGAGAAAAGAAAAGCGGGCGTGAATCGGTTCTTATCGGGTAACGCTCCATCTTAGGCCATAGCCTTTGCTTACCATCAGGCAAAGTAAGGCCAAGTGCAAACCCGTACCCGTAAAAATACATTTACATAGAAGCACGATATCTTACAGGTCTCCATCGTCCCGTGAACCAGACGGGGCAGGTGGCGTTCTGGTTACATTCTTCAAAGAGCGCTGGTTTGGGGCCCAGAAGGTCGAAGCAAGTCTTATCTGCTACTATTGATGGTGAACTAAAAGTATAATGAAAATTATTGTAAACAATTGTGGCTAACTGCAGCATTTGACAAAGATATTAGGCATTCTCAAAAAAAATTCAAATACCATGCAGCTCACATACATTATTTTAAAAAATTCGACACAACAAATCAAATCAGATGTAAAAATACTAAATTATACTTCAGAATTTTTATGCTCTAAAGTTTAGGTTGTATAGAGGTTAAGCTAACTAAACTCACCCATTGCTGATGATCTGGGTACACTGCACCTCCCGGGATCGTATGCCGCCCTCTCCGCAGCGCTTGGAGCACTCGCCCCAGGGCTGCGGGGTCCACTGCGCGGCGCACTTCTCCAAGTTGCAGGACTGGTTAGTCGGCGGCTTGATGTCCTGGTCGCAGAGTACTTCATCCACCAGCTCCAGCTCTTCTCGAGAGCGACAGGTTACGTTGCGGGTTTGGAAACCTGGAGGAAACCAATGTTTTACTCTCGCTCAAGTAGTCAATCTCACTTCAACTTTTACCTGATGGTAGATTGAAAAGGTTAAAATGGGTCAAAATCTTGAGTGAAGTAGTAAAACGTCGTTTTTTGCATTATACAATTAGGCTTTTCTAAAGAAGTGCCCCTTTTTTATAGTAGTTAGAAGTACCTAGTATGTTTAGTTTTTCTTCCCTTGTTTTTATATTTCATTATACAATTATTTGATTATACATTTTGAAAGAGACACTATATAATTTGTTTGGTTTTGGGGGTAGTTTTCAAACTTTTTGTGCTTGGATCAACCGTTTTACTGACACATCGCATTATTTAAGTGTAACTAATAGAGATTATTATATCCAACCAGCAAAATACCTCAAATACATAATAAAATAAATAATATATATTAAATTCCCATTAAAAATAACTACCTCCTCCGCATGGCGCGCTGCACGGTGTGAACTCGTCATGTACCCAATTGTACTTTTTGTTCCTCGGCGGCGCTTGCGCGTTGGGCACGCTGTACTCGTAGTCAATGCCCACGTTTTCATCTTGCAGGAGTAACTGGAAATCAACAAGATTATAATTATTTTTGTTCAAAGAATACACCTATCATATATGACGGAGGAGGGCTCTCCATATTGTTTTTAAAAAAGCCGTAACGTCAGCACAGCTTACGTCACTCCAATAAAACTTCGAAAATAACTTCAATAAAACTTCCAAAATAACTTGATAGTTTTCGTATAATTCAACGGACAGCATAACGGTATCCAAGAGAGGTCCGCACTGCGCGGCGGTTCGAGCAAGATTGATGAGCAGACTTTTTTTTTTTTGTTGAAATGACTATGCATCTGGCAGACCGGGTTGCCCTGTTTATCCCTTAAGGGGAGTGAGCTAAGGCCCTATCAGTGGTTGTGTCTGAGTGATTATTTGGAGATAAACGAGTTGACCTTAGGGGTCGGGGTCTGCCGCCTTGCCGGCGAGGACGGAATCGGGGACGTGCACTGGAACCTACACTGGGAGAGGGGCGTTGGTAACCTGGACCAATGCCGAAGACGGAGGGCCTACTGGCTGGGACACCGCCTGCTGGGGTGGTGGAAGGAGGGGAGCCCAACGCTGCCGAGACCACGACGGCGATTGGGTCATCCAGATCGACCAGAACATGCTTCGGGCGACGACGGAGGGGCTAGATGAGCCGACGACAGTGCGACCGCTTTTATAGGTTACCTTACAAGTGCGCGCCCAAATGCGCACGTGGTCGTTGTTAACCGTTACAATTTTAAATACAGAGTAATAACAGGCGATTTAAAAATAATTGTGCATTGTAGAAACACATAATTAATTAAATTATTAATATTTACAAATAGTTTTTTTGAAAAAGAATTAAAGTATTACAAAACGATTCAATCATTACTTTTAAGTTTTAAAAATCAATTTAAAACATCAATTTAACTTATTTAGTTAATGTAAGCTAATTATTATAATAATTCATTAAATAATTAAGACTAATTATTAACGCGCCGATATATATATATATATATATATGTGCAAGGAAGCTGTCGTATCGATCGCTGCTTAGTCATAATTTGTAACAATGTCTAAAATGAGATCTTACTATCTAGATAGTTATTATAAATCAGTTAGCGAATTAACAATACTATTTTGACATGATTGTAATGATAGTGATAACATTTTATTATAGCTCCTAATGGCGCGGGAATGCCATAGGAAGTATTAAGTTGACCGTCGTCTGGTCATAGTATATTGCTCATTATTTATTGTTAGTTATGACTTGTAAATCCAGTAAGGGATTAGAATAGAGTTTATTTGATTTGTCATAATTGTTTTAAAAGTTTATTGAAGTTGCTAATGTAAAAAGACGCTAATATTATTTGTAACAACCAATAGGAGCGGAGCTGGGTCACAGACCTAGCTCGAGTGGAGTCGAAGCAGCCATCTTGATGTAAAAGCGAATATAATCGATGAGGTGTGGCTCCGAGGAGCAGTCTTAAGCAGTCTTTGGAGACAATTGCGTCTATGGTCGAGTTGGACCTTTTATTAGTTCAGTTTGAGGTCGCGTGGACCCCTGTTTTCACGGTGCTTGGTCGAGGACGGTGCCTCGAATCCACTGCTCATTTTAAAATTCAAAGCTCGTTAAGCTAGTTAGCTAGATAGTTAGGTGGTCTATTAAGTGTTTGTATTTTATGTCAATTTTGTGAAAAGTGTAATAAACGTTTGTGAATACTTCATATCAGTGTTTTAAACTAGTATTTTACCTAGAGTAGAGAGTAGTTAGAGTAGGCCCTCACTCTGATGTCGTTTCATCGAGCGACTACTTCCCTGATGGTGGTCGCTCTCTCTCTCCGACATCAGAAGTGGGATAGGACATCGTGCCCACAAAGAGTGATTAAATTTCCTGACATTTTACGTGTGCTTCGATTACGGCGAGCCTGTTCAAATCGCTGTTTGCCGTATAAGCGGTGGCGAGCTAAGTTACATCGCTGTCCGCTTACGAGTGGTGGCAGCGCCTGGGCCTTTGCTGTCCGGTGTACGTGAGACGGCCACAGCGCTGTCATGTACGAGAGGCTGCGGGCCGGGCAACGGCGCGGCGCCAGCGCGGCGCGTGGTCAGCGGCGCGTGGCCGTGCGCAGCATACAACATCCGGAAGGCACACTTGCACAGGTGAATTCGTTCTGAGCTACAGTTCTAGCGCTGGATACTCGTTACTCAGTTTCTTTAAAGTTTTATTGTCAGTTTAATAGTCGCCGATTAAGGGTTTTGTTTGGTTTATCAAATACTTTTTTGATCAGCACTTAAGATTCGTTTGTGGTGATAATTTAAAAAGTCTGTAATGTTTTTGCTATGACTGGTTTTTGTCAGATATGAGTATTCAGTACAGTATAGAACAGATTTTGTGTTTATTACGATTAACGACCCCTGTCTTGAAAATTTTGATACAGAAATTGTTTGATGAGTACTAAGAAAGTAAAGTCTTTTATGTCACGGAATTTTACTGCGACTTTTCTGATGATTAAGGCAACTAACAATGTTTGCCTGGCGTTTTGACTGATATAACCGAGTGTAATGAACGTTTAGTAATTAACAGTTGATTTAATAAGCTTTTTTTTTTTTTTTTTCATAACCGGTATTTCAATGACTCGAGTGAAAGTCTTGAATCTTAGTCGGTAATTTAAAATTATAAGACCGTTATTACTTAATGATGTGTAGTAGTGACGTTGAAATTTACATTGTTATTGACGAGATATAAAGTAGGTAATAATGAAGTGCGCATATGTTGTTGGATTTCTGTATTGATGTGATAATAGCAAAATTGACTAGGTGCCAATAGGTCAAGTATCACTCGAAATTTATGCAATTACTAATTTAGAGAGTATGTTGATGTTCATAGTGCTGAGGTAAATGACGCCCTAACGGTCATGTGTTAGTGTGTGGCCACAGGGATGGTTCACGGGAGGTTATCATATGCGATGGATATGTGTATTGAAGTGGGTTTAGTTGGTGAACCGTGACCTTGGAGGTCGTTTACTCAGTGGTTTCCTTAAACTTGGTAGTAATGTTTTAGTACGAAGTACGTGTGCAATTGATGTTATAATGACGAGGAGGCTATGGTATTTGGACGTAGTGATTTGGTGCGACTAATGGATAGACGTTTGACTATTATGATAGTGAATTCATGAATAGAGTACTGATAAGTATACCTAATGACGATTCTGATAATGATGGTTAAGCTCCTGACTGAAATAAAAAGTAAATCGCGTTATAAGAGGCTATGCTTAGGCAGTGGTTATTTTGACAAGAATTGAGTTTATTCATATCAACATGAAACATGAGATCAAGATGGCTAGTATCTACTGACATGCCATGAGTTGTGATTTAGTATGCAAGTCACTCAGACCCTAACTTGTTTTCTTTGTTTTTTAATTTAATTTATAAAGTACTTAGTGTCTAGATCTTGATCTTTTTTCAATCAGATATGTTAGAAATTTAAACAATATCACGTTAGGAATCTGTTTACGTTCTGCTGCAAATACGAGCCGTTTAGTTATTTTGCTAATGTCTCGATGAATTAATTTACAAGAAAGAAACTGTGGTATCATTATCACGTACCCCAAATATGGCAAGTTGAATCTTAGTTACGATGCAATTTCTTTTTGTTTCTGAAGTAAAGAAAAAAAGTTTTTGTACAACAATAGTAGTACGCGAGAAATATCTACCTACCCACAATAAAAATTGAACACGAATTTAATGACTGTTTTTTTTTAATGAAAAATGAGTAAGTACCTTGAGTTTACGGCCGCTCCAAGCATTTTACAAGTTATTTAACGATCTGGATTAGGTTTCTCTTTACCCAAAATGTTACTTTTGTGAAAAGTTGTATCTCAGAATTTCTTTAAAATGTTTCAGTGGACCGCTTGAAGTGCAGCAACCAACTTCGAGCTTCGAGTGCCCCAGCGCGGCAGCTGTGACCTTGCTACATCTGTGGTGATGGTCACGTGGCACTGCGGTGCGCCCATGCTGATATCGTCCTTGGCTGGCGGCAGCGCTCAGCGCGTCGCTACTAACAGCGCGCGTCGTGAAGCGAGGAGGCTTATGTGATAAGAAAACCTGTGATTGGGACCAGCGTATAATCTGGTGAGCAGTTTTCATTTTGTTTGGAAGAGATCCCCACGTAAGCTAGTAGACTCTATGCAACGTAAAGAAGATATTCGATTAGAATGGGGGTTTTTGATGTTTCTGAAAGGCGTGGTGGCCACAAGAAGGCGTGGTGGCCACAAGAAGGCGTGGTGGCCACAAGAAGGCGTGGTGGCCACGGAATGGCGAGGTGGCCTTGGTTTGAGCCGTGTTGGCCATAAGGGGGCGGGTTTTGTATCTAAAATGACGTAAAAGAAAGACGAAGAAAGAAACGACGAAAATAATCGACAAACAAGAAGATTACAAGATATGGATCGTATCGTGAGGGAGTAAAAGAGCAGCGGCAGCGCCTGCATCAGGCTCATGCCACGTGGTAGTGACGCGATGCCGCTGCAGTGACATGCGCTCCGGGCGGCACATGGAGCAGCAGTGGTGACATGCGGCCGGGCGGCCGCGGCACATGAAGCAGCAGTGGTGGCACGTGGCCGGGCGAGCGCAGCCAGGGTCGAGTGGTGACTGGGTGCAGCGTGCAACTTCATCGGATAGCAAAGGTGGTATTGTTTAAATTCATTACATTTCTGGTGTTGAATGCTCTTTTGTCAAGGAAAGGTCAAAGAAAGATTTGTTGCAATTTGTTTTTAATGATCGATCGAAAGGTGCTGTTGAGAAGAACCATTACTGGTTAATACAAGCATACAGCACTATAAATGTTGCGTAACGATTAAGTATTTTTTTTTTGTAGAAAATTTATTGCCAATCTACTGTTGATTGTTAGTGCGTAGCTATTTTATGATTGTGCAGTGCTACATAAGTGTGAGTTCATTTTATGTCACAAGAGGTCAGCTATGCACTGAAATTTAATTGAAATTCAAGATTCAATCAAAATTAATGTTGTCATAGTTTTAAAAACTTAGTAGTCTTGTCCTATTTTACGCAAGATATTTTAATGAAATCAAATCTTGACAGGATTCGTTAAGATTTTTCTGTTAACAGTCCAACTTTTCTGGGAGTCGTGCCCGTTAGAGATTGAGTTTCGAGATAGGTACTGAGCAATTAAAATAAAACTGGATCTGAAATCATCCCTGTTTAAATGGTCCATGTTAGATGCCTCGGTACTGGCGCGTATCCATTTCTGTTTTCAGGATGCTGTTGTCGTTCCTCGCAGCCAGCCAGTAGCAAGTAATGCCGCCTTCTTGCTGATGAGCACCACCAGGGCAGGAATGCTGTCAGCATCGTTCTGCGCGAACATGGGCTGCTTGAGACTGACACCTTGACCATACTCCCGGTGAGCTCGTTTCCTTTTGGTTACTAATTAGTGAATAGTAAAACAGACAATCAAATTCTAGGTACTATGCGTAAGGATTAGAATAGAAGGCATCGTAGTACAGCACAGGTACCCACGTATTGAAAAGATCGATAGTTAAAATCAGATTTACAATGAAGTTCTCGAATATCTACGCTTAGTGCCCAGGGCTCTTGACGGCTTAATAGAAGTAGATACTTTTTTGATTTTTTTTTGAACAGGAGGAGGCCGAGACGGCGGGTCAGAGTTAAAGTAATGAGGAGGTTTCATCAGACGATGATACGATTTGGTTGCTAGTTCGCACACAATGACCGCCGCGTACGGTAATATTAGCAAGAGGTCGAATAGTGAAGTTTTGTGTGATAATGAACTTAGTTGAAACAACATCTTGACGTGATCTCAATTTCTCGAAACCAAATGTAGATACTGATAATATGTGCGTGTACTGAATGATATCTTTCGTAATTGTCAGGATAGACGAGCGAAATGACATTTGTGATCCCAGCTGTGTCCTTTCTTTTATTCCAGGTCATCAGCTGCGAGAAAAAAGGAGCGCACGAGGACGTGCGAATGTCAGTCTGGCCGTGTCGGAGCAAGGAAGCTGTCGTATCGATCGCTGCTTAGTCATAATTTGTAACAATGTCTAAAATGAGATCTTACTATCTAGATAGTTAATATAAATCAGTTAGCGAATTAACAATACTATTTTGACATGATTGTAATGATAGTGATAACATTTTATTATAGCACCTAATGGCGCGGGAATGCCATAGGAAGTATTAAGTTGACCGTCGTCTGGTCATAGTATATTGCTCATTATTTATTGTTAGTTATGACTTGTAAATCCAGTAAGGGATTAGAATAGTTTATTTGATTTGTCATAATTGTTTTAAAAGTTTATTGAAGTTGCTAATGTAAAAAGACGCTAATATTATTTGTAACAACCAATAGGAGCGGAGCTGGGTCACAGACCTAGCTCGAGTGGAGTCGAAGCAGCCATCTTGATGTAAAAGCGAATATAATCGATGAGGTGTGGCTCCGAGGAGCAGTCTTAAGCAGTCTTTGGAGACAATTGCGTCTATGGTCGAGTTGGACCTTTTATTAGTTCAGTTTGAGGTCGCGTGGACCCCTGTTTTCACGGTGCTTGGTCGAGGACGGTGCCTCGAATCCACTGCTCATTTTAAAATTCAAAGCTCGTTAAGCTAGTTAGCTAGATAGTTAGGTGGTCTATTAAGTGTTTGTATTTTATGTCAATTTTGTGAAAAGTGTAATAGACGTTTGTGAATACTTCATATCAGTGTTTTAAACTAGTATTTTACCTAAAGTAGAGTAGAGAGTAGTTAGAGTAGGCCCTCACTCTGATGTCGTTTCATCGAGCGACTACTTCCCTGATGGTGGTCGCTCTCTCTCTCCGACATATATATATATATATGTATATAATACAAACTATGATACTAACCATTAGTGGACTAGCTTTAAGATCTTGCAACTAATAAAATTATATTATTGCCAGTGTCAAATAAAGTAATTTTTTCATTCCTACTAATAACTAAGTAAGTATTAGTCATCCGATAAAGAAATTTTAGATCTGGTATAATTCATAATTCGGACATGTTTATTTTCTTTTTATCCTGCTTCAACGTGGATATAAGAACAACAAGAACACTACCCTGAGATACGCCAAGTTGTTACTAGTACTTACAGCCAGTATGAGTGGTTCGTTGGTAGGTCCTAGGCACCGCAGTTTGTCTGGAGCCGCGAAGCCTTGCTGACTGCGCTCGTAGTACCAGAGGGCGCCTGCGATCGTGAGGCTTCGGGGGAAGTCGATATGGTATTCGCCGTTCAGGTAAAAGGTGTTGTTTTTGGCGCGTAGAGCTGGATATGAAAAATTAGATAATTTATGAATAAAGTAAATATTTAAATAAATTAAAAATATATGAATGATTGTGGAACAGACCATTTTGACCGAATACCGACCGATATTTGAACCGGACCGACTCGTGCTTTCGTGGATATTGCAAACATATGAATAGGTGTTACATACCCAAGTAGTTGTTTGATGGTCTTCTTTCGGCTATTACAATAGAAGTTGCGCCTTCCGGGATAAGCAGCATGTCGTTGTACCCTGAAACATTAGCAAAGCATGTTTGAATTAGTGTTAACCGGTAATTTCATCATTGTTTCATCAGTGGGATAGACTATTGAGTTAGAAAATGTTAGAAACATTAATGTGATTAAAGGAGTTTTTGGTCGGTGGCACGAACCTCACTAGTAAAAGTAAGAGAGAGAGGCCAACTCCTCCACTCTCATGGTGAGAACTTGAACGGCCTTAGAAAGCTACTATCGTGGCTTAGTAACTGCTGACAAACAGCCGGGACCTAAGATAGATTGTATCATCCGACCCATGGAAGTTCCCTAATAAAATACCACTCTCAATGATGAGGACTTAAGAGTTTAAGAGGAGGAACTTACCTTTCCTGAGTTCAGTGTTGTCGAGCACCCCGGCGGTGGTGTGGCAGTAGGCGCCGGTCCCGCGGCACTCGCGGCACTTGTCCTCGCGCGCGTTGGAACCCAGCATCATGTCGCAACCCACGGGCTGGAAGATACCATTTCAATGTGAATAGTGGCGGTTGATGTTCGTATAAATGATTTTTATCTCTGACTTCACTGATATGTATTTAATTTAGATTTGTTTTATAAAATTTCGATTGGGATTGTCTTTTATGCAAGATATGCTCATGAAAATAATCAATGTTAAACCCGCGCTTGCATAGAGAAAAAGGAAGGTGTGTAATAAAATAAACTAGATGACTCAACTGTAAGAATTCTTCATTTTATTATTTTTACACCTGACAGGAGGAGGTTACAAATCATGATGACCCATAGATAAGTTGTAGTAGTTTTTAAGCCACTATGCTAACAAGGTGATGCAATGTTGGTTTTCTTAGTTTTCTGTTGTATCATTTTTCGTCAGTGTATTGCAATAAAGAACAATCCATCTACTTTATAACTATACTAACCTGGCAAGTCCCATTAACGCAGACATCGAAGGACTCGTCGTTGCAGCGTGTCCCGTCCACCACCTTCGTGCGGTGTCGGTAGTAGAACCGCTCGCCGTGCGGCATGCAGTTCAGCTCGCACGGGTTGGGCGCTTGCGTGTACGGCACCCATCTGGAAGGATGCAAATTGAGCTTAGTTACGAATGTTGTGAGCGAGTGTGGCTTAGCGGTTCCAGTGTCCGCTTTTCATTCAGATGCACCCTGGTTCGAAACTGGCCCTACACCAGTGACTTGTATTTTCAAGTTATGTGTGGATTTGCACTCGCTTAGCAGTGAAGGAAAACATCGTGAGGTACCGACATGTTTGAGGACCACAATATCCGAGGACATGTGTCTTCCGTGGAAGGAACTGGGCGCCCATCACGATGTATCTGCCCAAGAAAACTCCCCTAACGGATTAATTCTTCGGGGGAGCCACGACCCTCAGTCATGAGGAATACGACTCAAGAGAGAGATGAATGTTGTGAAGTGTAATGTTTCAATGTTAAAATGTGTGTTTCTGCTTTCTGATCATTCAGTTAGAACGTTTAGACATATATGTACCTGCATCTCAGTAAAAGTCCCAATTACTTGTAGGCACTACCTCTTATCATAACTATCACTACTTAGTATCGGTCGACAGCCGCTGTCATGCTTAGATATATAGATACTACTACGCAAGATTTTGATGTGTCTTTTTCGACAGATACTTACTTATAAATTAATTTTCATCTGAGCAAGCCAAATTTCATCAAAACCTATGACATTATTTATGTATGCATGATGAATATTATATGTTTGATTATTTATATTATGTCTTACTTATAGTGTTTGAAGAGGAAAGTTTTTTGTAGTATTTGTGTCGCTTATTTAATATGTTTAAATCAAGGTTGAAACTCACTTGTACTTGATATCCCTGAAGGCGACGTCATCGAACTCGGAGCACTGCTGCTCGCGGAAGTCGGGCGCGCCGGCGGGGCAGTCCTGGGTCTCGCACGAGAAGAACTTGGTGTCGCCGCCTGTGCACTGCGGCTGCCCGTCCGGCCTGGGATGAGGAGGGGAGCTTTATTGTCTGTCTACCCACAGTTGATATTTTTTTTAATCCCATGATTTTAATTACACAATTACTTAGTTCTATTGTGGTACCGTTCTATTTTAGCAGAAATGATATTGGTTATACGCTAGGATTGAGACAGACACCTTGACAGACACATTAGTCCTTGATTACATCTTTAAATACTGTTTATTAACGTTATATAACTGTTAATGAAACAGCCCATGGTCCTGTTTTTTGAGATATGAATGTGTATTTTGGGTTAGGCTATCATGGTATCTGAAACGACTGTTACGTCTCTCAGCGGTCCTAATTGTTTCAAAGAGTAAGTTGAAAACCTAATAGTATTAAAATGTATGACATCTATCTTACGCAAAGGTTCATAAGTATAAAAGAACCCATGAAAGTATAATCAGCAACAAGCTCCTCACCCAAACTGCAGACATATCCTCTTCTGGCTGGCGACTCCTCCCCCGCAAGTCCGGGAGCAGGGGGAGACGTCTCCCCAGTCCCCCCACCCCTCGCCCTCTCCCCCGGGGAGCACGTAGGAGGCGGAGAGGTAGAGGCCTTCGCCCTGTTGCCGCCTGTGCCGCGCTTTGTGACCTGCTAGCTGTGGACAAGAAGGAAGATTTGTTTGTTAAGAAGTTCTTTGATCGTTATTTAAGACTAGCTGGTGCGCACGACTTCGTCCGCGTGGAATAGTTATTACTATAAAAACGGCTCTAGTGGGTTAACCTTAAAAGATAGACATATACTGTTGCAGACATTTTGTTAGATCATTTCAAGAGGAATTATTCTTTCATACACATTTTTTGATGTCTTGAACCGTTTTCGCCGCGCACGCAACGGAAGCCCTCAAAGATGAATAATTTTCCCCGTTTTTTCCACATTTTCTATTTTGTTCTTCGCTCCTATTAGTTGCAGCGTGATGTTATATAGCCTAAAGCCTTCCTCGATAAATGTTCTATCCAACACAAAAATAATTTTTCAATTCGCACCAGTAGTTCCTGAGATTAGCGCGTTCAAACAAACAAACTCTTCAGCTTTATAATATTAGTATAGATATATAAATAAATTGATTAAACACAATTTTGGTTTAATTTTTGTCTGTAGAACAATTTTTATTTATAAAAAAAAAAAAACTGAAAACCAATCTGAAAATGTCTTCTAATCAATTAAGTTCTTATAGTTATTATATGTATTGTTCTTCGGGAAATGGCAACTTGTCTTTTACTAAATTCATCTATGCACAAGATTGTATCTAAGTATAAAATATAAGCGCTGCATTTATTTATTTTGTCATCTTTGATCGATAAATAAACTTCATTCGAAGACTCTACTTTCCTTCTATATGTAAGTACACTTAGTGAAAGAAATGCTTACTCTCAGTTGATCAAAATATTATGATGATAAACATAATGATTGCACATTACTCCTCGATGCAATGTCAAGTTAAATGCACTTCAAAATATGAAACCCTCAACATCATGATTTGACTTGAATGCGCGAGATTAAAACTTCATTTAAATGTATAAAGTAGAACTACTCCTATGTTACTACAATATAAGAGTATTTATGGGATAAAATTCTTAAAATATGTTTAAATATTAATTACTTTAAAAATGCACAAATCCGCCATATCCCTAAGCAACTAAATCACATAGCCAACATTTGTATTCTTTTTGTCATGCAATTACATCATTGAGATAATTACAATACATCACTTGTGGGTAAAATTGACAATTTATTTGCAGCAATCTGTTGCTCCCACTACGCAGCTACGCCTTCATTTCCGCACAAAAGACATCAACGCGTGCACTTTCAGAAGCGCTGCAACACATTTTTTTTAGAGATAAACATTTCTTGACTGGAATAAAAGTTATGTTGTGTTGCTAGGACAAATCGCATTATGAGTTATCTTTTTTTTAGATTAAATAACTAAAAAGCAATACTTTATCAGAATACCTTACGATATACATGTATTATGTGTAAATAGAATTTTCTTAACAACTTTAAGTAAAACAAATATTGATTATTTTCATAATTTCGGCATATCATATCAAAACATAAGATATCATATCAACTAGCAGTACATGTTTAACAAAAAATTAAGAACATAAGATTAATAAAGACTAATTAATATCAATACAACCATTAACAGCTTGTTAACAAACTGAAATAATAAAAATATGTATTTGTAAAACTACGTCGTAAATCATCGCAATGTAAATACAATCACATGTAGCAGTTTTTTTGTTATTGTTATATATGTAGTGTAAATTGGTGCCACAGACTTAGAAGAACAGATTTGAGAGAAGAGATCCGTACATATTTTATAGGTTTAACATATCAATTAAATGTTTAGTTAGTGGTTGTCAGGCAAGTAGATGATTCCCTAGGTAAAATTTATATTATAACCAATATATAATCGTATTGTACTGATATTAGTTTAATTACACAACACGAAGTTTGACAATAAACATAACTTTAATCGAGCCTATGACTATATTGGTCCTCACAAAAAAAACGTCACCAAAATAGGTTTCATTCGAAGTGTATTACCATCACTGGCCTCTAAAAACAAATGCTACAAATGACCCATACAGTTCGTATATCAAGACGCGACATACCACTGGCGCCATCTATGATTGCTCACAACGCTCTATTAGTTTTACTAGGGCTGCGTGATTTACGACTTGCGGACTTTTGTGTTCTATTTATGCGTGATTTCATTCACCAATTTAAATGGGGCAATGAACTTGGGGTTTGTAGATAATGTGAGTAGATTGACTTTTGGAGTAGTTTTTGTTGGGTAGGTGATGTGGGATGGTATGATTTAATAAGCAATAAGGAACTTCAATTTATGTATGTCTTAGTGTAATATTATTTGGTGTAATTTATTTAATCTTATTCTTTATACTGATGATTTTAAAATAGCTAATTTAGACTGTCTTGTGGTAAACAATCACCAACACTACGCACTATGTGAAATAGTTTAAAGTACTTACCTTTATATTTTACATGTGATACCTACTCAATAGTCATCAGTCTTCATAGTTTAGGACACATTTCTTGTATAATATGTTATATGAAATTTTCACCTAATATTATACTGTATTAATTAATACTGTATTCTCAACTTGAACTTGATGTTTTCAAAGTAGTATTTTCAATCTAATTATGAAATAAAATATGTAAATGTTAAGTGAAGTCTAAAGTATACTCATACTAACAATTCTCATACTGATAACTTATGAATTTTTAAACATGCATGGATGTATAGAGTTAATTTAAGGAGTAATAGAAAATAAAGGCTTTTTTGTTTATTTTATTTTATTTTATTTACCTACTCAATAAATAAATACTGGTTAGGTGTAGTTTATATTTTATCCAGCATCTGTACTCTTTTTATATTTTATTTCTTTTTAAGATTATTTGTATATAAAATCATGTATTTATTTAAATATCTGCAAAACGTGTATGTCAATACTTCAATCAATAACTTCTCATTTTTATTTCCACATTACATTCTCGACATGCCAGCCCTATAAGTTACAATCCCCCATAAAGCCAGTTTCACACGGCGCAGGCGCGGCCGCTCGGACTCACGCTGCGTCCCTCGTGTAGGTACTATCTCCGAGCGCAGATGAAATCGAAAGTCGTGCATTACTTGTGCTTCTATACTAGGCTTTACTTGCTAGTTTGTCTGTTGAATTGTGTATAGGTTGGTTCATTTAATTGATAAGAGATTATTTACTGAGTACCTATCTAATGTAGGTAAGTAAATAATATATTTTTAATGCAGGCAACAAAATGATTTTATTTTGTACAACAACCAACATCTTGATTTCTTCTTCTTAGTTGAATAGAATAATAACAACAAACCAATTATTTTTAGTTATTTTCTTAGTACCTACACACATTTTCTATGGACTTACGACATGTATAACAATACCATATGCTACAAAATGGGTTACAGACAAACCGAAACTATCACCGTTTTATATACTTATATTGATTGTATAGTTTCGTGTAATCTACGCATAACATTTATGTGGTCGTAAACCTTAGAAGAGATTAGTAAAGTAAGATATAAATTGCTTGTTTATTGGAGACCAAATTGATGAGCCAATGAAGTAATTAAAGAGTAATTAATACGTCTTTAGCTTAGAAAGCTCTCCTTGTTGTAGTGATAGATGGTTTTATTGAACTTTTCTCGGGGAACTTTCTCGTATTTACTTACTTTAGTAAGTTGTTTGGAGCTTTTCAGTAGATATTATAAATTTACTATAGATTTAAGTTTAAGAAGATATACCTATGTACATATTTTTGTTATAAGCTAATTTTAACAGCAACATTTATTAGAATGATAGAACCCAATAATCTATTCTAAAATCAATACGATTCAATCAATAAAGTTAATATTTCCTCTTCTCATAAATGTGTATTGCAAAAATTATGGCATTTCGATATTCTACCAATAAAAAAAAACAATCCTAGCCTGTCTTGACCACTAACAAATAAAAATCCAATATGTTGGCATTGATATAATTTCACAAATGTGGATGGACAGTGGACAGGCCACCTGGCCGCATCAAATACTATTGCTACAATTAGAAATTATTTCATTTGGATTGAATATTGACACTTGTCAATTTCTTTGATGGTTAGTGATGATTATTTCACTTGCTGCTAATATATGTACATAACGATACGATCATACGTGTCGTATTTATTATTGTCTGGTGGTGATGGAGGTACATAGGTATCATGAGTAGGCATCTTATGCGAGGAAGTCATGCCATTTTCAGATAAGTATCTCTGAATATCCAATTTAAGTTTCTATCTGTATACATAGAAATAAAGTTTTTTTCATTTTATTTTATCTGTTTATCTCTGAATATGGCGTGATACTATGAATGATTCAAGATTTGTGGAGAAAAAATTGTCCTTTTACATTACATACGACTCAATAGTTTTTTTACTAATGCAAAAGGCAGAGCTATTTAGAAGATTTAGCATGTTATTTGTTTACAATATTTTTTTCTTTATATATGAGTACGACAGCATTTTGATATAGAACAGTACATATGGTTTTTGTGAATCTAACCTGTTGAAAATAAGATACTCGTATTGGTAGCAAAATCCTTGTATATATCTAAATATATATAACTCAAAGGTGACTGACTGACTGACTGACTGATATAGTGATCTGTCAACACACAACCCAAACCACTGGACGGATTAGGCTGAAATTTGGCATGCAGGTAGACGTTATGACGTAGGCATCTGCTAAGAAAGGATTTTTGGAAATGCCACTTTTAAAGGGGTGAAATAGGGGATGGAAGTTTTACTTCTTAATGCGAGCGAAGCCACGAGCACCCACTAGTTGCCTCATATAACCCTGTATAACTAGAGTCATGTTACGTAGTTGTGTCTCTCAGTGTCAAGGCGAAGGCCCGAGGTGGATGAACGGGAAATGGAGCAGATGTGAGCTTTAATCAGTGTAGTGGGTTCAAGCAGTTTTATAGGTTCTTTTAAGCGGAATGGGTTTACACTTAATCTTAATTCGTAAGTAAAACGATCATTATGGTCTACTGTGATTTAATGTAGCTTAACTTTCGATTTTTAATTTAGTGTCGAATTAATTTTGCACAGATTTTTAAGTGTATATAATTTGTTGTTTACTGTTAGACTCAAATTTTAAACAGTACGAAATTAGTAAATGAATGTTCAAGCTTGCATAAAATACATCTTCACACCTTTATAAGAACGTTATCATTTATACAGTTCATGTTTCTTTCCTATTATATTGAAGTCTTAAGAGTAAATATTAGTAAATTGTGAATGTAAATTGACTTAATGTTTGTGTCAATTTACATCACTTATATAGGTAAGTTACAAAACTTGCGTAGGCGCATACAATTAGAGTCCTTACTTAGGTTTAGTACTTACTTAATGGTAATAAGTAAATACTTACATTATGTGAGTGATGGTGTCTGGAAGCTGTCCATGATATACAATTACTTATAACGACGGCTGCTAGTAACAGCGATCTGAAAACAAACAAAATATAGTTAATATCAGTTACTCTAAAAAAATACAGGCAGGCTTACGCTTGACTACTACAATAAATGATCAAAACAAGCAAACACTGAGGAACCAAATCACATTACTTGACTTGTATACATAAGTGCCATTATGTATAAAGAAAAACTTTGCATATTTTAAATATTGCTAGAATTATTCAGGTATGTTTTGCTAAAGTAAAAAAAAAAAAAAACTTGGTTCCGTTAATCTATAGTAGGAATAGAGTAACTAACTTTAGTAAGCGTAAAGTGTAGGCTAATAGAATATTAAGTACACAGTTCTTTCGTACATTAATCTCACGTTACAATCAGTAACACGTTTGAATACAATTACATCCATATTAGAACGTAAATAAAATACTAATCGGTAATCCATGACCAAGTTATTTTGATCCTTCCTTTTTTCACTTCCCTTTGAAACTAAGGGGAAGTTATTTTAATATTTTTAAAATATAGGTAGGTACTCACTTATATAGTTTTATAGACATTCTAGTGGTTTGATACATGTACCTAGTTCTAATTTATTTTATGTAGACATGCAAGAGTAGCGTACTAGAAGAGAGGTGTTGAACTATGCTCAACAGTGGGCGTTAACGGGCTGATGATGATGATAAAATTTATGTAAGTCTATATTTTTTTTTGTTGAATATGTTAGACAAAATCCAAATGTGTATTGTCTGGTGGTGGACACAAGTTTCGGCATTTAGCATTTTTGATCAATTCTAACTTTATCTAAGTTACCAACTTAACTACAAATGAATGATTAATATATGAAACTATTAGAAAGAGTAGAAATACTACGTTCCTAACAACAGTACGATTTCGATTATAAAACTTTAGTCTAGACATGTCTACGGTCAAAATAAACTGGTCCTCAAAGTAATCGCTCGATCTCTGTCGCTCCGGACACTCGGAGCGATCAAAGGGCTGATAAAGGAGGCGGCTAACTGTAAACCCTTTTTGTGATAACATCTGTATTTAGGGAGGATGGCTGGCGTGAGCGGCACTTTCTCTGAGATAAGAATTTCGGGGGATTTTGTATGTACGGAAAAGTTTGTATGTTGTATATCTACGGGTAATGTACATAATAGTATTTGGATGAACTAGTTATAAACTATGTATATTTTCACACGTAAGTAAGTAAAGTATTATGAAATATCTTGCCGAGCATAACTGAATTTGTATTATCGTATTAAATTTAATAGGTATTTGTAGCTGTGTTGCTTTAGTTTTAGTTGGCTTAGTAAATTAGTATTGAAGAACTGAACCGAAACACAGAACTAGGCAATAAAGTAAGTAATTCATTAAATTAACAGGCATTGCATATTAACCTTCCCGTCAAAGTATTATCTGAGATACCATCACCTAAAGTGCAAAAAACGTAAATAAATCATGATCGTTGAATCTACAAAAACAAAAGCAAACAGCATAAAACAAGTCTGGCTCCTTGTACATCCTAGCAGGCAATCTCGTGGAACATGAGCTCCGTTGAAAGAGTTACACATAATTACACCGTGACTCGATGGAGGGACGGGATTTTACAGAGATGGAATAAGTATTAACGGCATTAATAGGTAACTCGTCCTGACTGAAATGCAAATAATTTGAGTGCCGAAACACTTATGCTACTACGTTCGTGCCTGTAGAGAGCGAGGAAACCTGAGAACTTGTAATTTTTTTTATTGACAAGAAACTTAGTCTACTACGTACATTCTTTAGGTACACAGTTTTTCAGGTGCACTTGGTACCGAAATGAATGAAAAATTCTGTGATGCAGGAATTCAAAAATCCACCTCACAAATTGATAACAACTTGCTTAAGGATATAAGATTGTGTGTTGTAACATGATGGCCGATGGGGTTAACAACCAAATATTTTTGTTCTGTATCGTTGATGCGGGTAAATTTAGTGTGAACTTGCAGGTAAACCGGGATGGAAGCCACAGGTCCTGCCACGAAAGACACATGTCCTCGGATATTGTGGTCCTCATACATGTCGGTTTCCTCACGATGTTTTCCTTCTCCGATAAGCGAGTGCATATCCACACATAACTTGAAAATATGTACATAATCTATCTGGATGAAAAGCAGACACTGGAACCGCTGAGCCACACTCTCTTAAACAATATTACTTCCTTACAAATTAACACAAAGGATTTTGAAATTTTAAACATTTCCACTACGAAATTAAGCTGTTTGTAACTGAAAGTAGTGAAAGTGAAGACAGTCTCAAATTAAGTACTGAGTACCTTACTCATTTAATATCCTGAATACATTCCCTATTCATCCCGCTAACAGGCTTGCTTGTCTCAAACTCAATTACCCACGGACTCTCTCTAATGAAGACCACAAAGTAATTAAGAGTCGAAATACGACCTCTTTATATCATCCAGTTCATTTCTGATTGGTCGCGGTGACGATGTGAAATGGGCTTTAGATTTAAATGAATTTGAATGGAGCTTGGGTGGTATATTTTTATTTAGAATTAACTAACTGCGGTTCTGTTTAAGGACTTTTTGATAATGTTAATATCTTCGATTTTAAAGTGGCTTAATAAACACATACAACAACATTTATTATTTGGGACTCACAAAATCATTAATGCTAAAATATCACTATATACCATGTACAAATATGATGAAAATAAAAGGGCTTATGTCTTCTATCGAACGACCGAAACAATTAATGATAAATACTTTTAGCTAAACTATTCTTATCAATTAAATGTCATCGCTAATATAAAATTCATTGAATACTTAGTGCATCCGTATCATTTTGGACCTAGGTTTACTACCTAGCTCTTAATTTAGGTCTACAAGGTAACCAAACATTGACATGCAAATATTGAAACATGCACTGAATATGTAATGATTATGAATCATCATATTTAAAACAGTTAACAATAATTAAGTCTTATTAAGTGTATCCGGTGATAATTAATTGATTATAATGTGATATTTATTCGACACAACATATTATTTTATTGCTCATTTATGAGGGTTTATATTCATTTGGAGAATTTAAAATTAATATAAAGAAAGACCACATTGATATTTGTTAGTTTTTGAATTTTGACAATTTTTTTTGAATTATGCAAGATTCTATAGTAGAAAAAACTTAACCAAACTACAGAATGCAAAGTACAAACCAAACGAAGAAATTTCAAAACTAAATTACAGCTATATTATACGTAACCTCTAATAATGAAGTATTTTGTTAAAAACTAGACAAACTGAAGAAATTCTACGAACTAAATTTAAGCTAGAGTTATTTTTGATACAAAATACACAAGTGAGCGAAATACCTGTCTGTTAGCAGGCGTAGTATAAATCAACCGTGAATCATCTGTAAACAGACTGTGAATCCAAGATCCGCTGCGATCTCCAAGGGATCTGGTATTTAGAAGAGGTTAAACACTACATGGTTCTGAGATTTTCTGGGCGTAGGTTTACTGATTGAAGTCGTATGAACGAAAATTTGCCGATTTAATAATTGTTAGGATTATAATACTTACGACCGCTTTACATCGAGTGCATTGTTCATTTATTGTTTGCCTACATCTTTATAAAATTAATATTAACATTAAAAGGTATCGTAAATCAAAGAAATTCAGTTATGTAAATCTATATTGTTTTGTTTGTGAGAAATTGTGCCCTCTGATTGGTTACTGACAGTGCTACACACACACAGTGACAGTGACAGTGGTTAGTGGTAGTGTAATTGAAATAGATTTGACCACTATAAATGCATCATGTTGACTAATGTAAACCATCAATATAGTCTACCCAACATTAGGAAATCTGCGAGTGTTCCTGCCACACACAGAATCTAGGCAATATCAACAAAGTCTAGAAACTAACCACTCGAAATCAGCAAATACTTAGGTGCTTCACAAGCACGAGTTCAACTTTGTAAATGTTCTATTTACTTGGGCTGAGAACAAACAGACATAAACTATCAAAGGCGCTACAGTCCAGCTAAGAATTTCTAAATCTAGAATGAACTTTAACATTGTATATTAAGCAAAATAGGTGTTTTTTAATAATAAATAAATAATAATAACTTTTTATTGCAGACACTGAGATCCATATCACACACAATCACAAACAGAGAATATATAAAATATTATATAGAAAGGTACATTTTAAGTTGCAATTGCTACCCATCGTTCATATGTTGCAGACAGCAGCTGCCGGTCCATAAGGCTTCTGACAATCTTATTTTTACACGTATCAATTCTGAACATGAAGGATGCGATGCGTTTTCTTTGGATAGCGTTAAATGAGTCAACTCGCGAATTCGTGTACATTTCCGAGGCACTACAATACCACTTCAGGCCCATCAGGTGCCTGAAGACGTTGTTGTAGGGTACTCTTATTGCATTGTGCGACATTATAGTGTAATTGGTCCAGAGTTGACACGTGTAAAAAGACTGACAATATGCCTTAAACAAAGAAATTTTGACATCCATGGAGGCTCTGTGAAATTTTCTAGCAATCATATTTCCTACAACACACAGAGCTCTTCTTACACAAGCGAAATACTTATAATATTAATTTTCATCGCACAATTTCCTATTTCTTGTAACTACATACACTAAAAATACATATAATCTAGACATGAAAGCGGTTTGTCCATAATAAAATATGACCGAAGTTACTTGATACTGACATCATTTCAAAAGCAGACAAATCCCATTATTTTGTTTTAATAATTAGTGTCAGAAGTTATTGGTAGTTGTAAAACTCCTACAACTTTAAGAACAGTTTCTTAAACATGTGTCCCGCGGTACCTAAAGTGTGCTTACTTAGTAAATTTTCCTGGAAACTAAACGTAGGTAGGATGATATACCTTGTAGAACATCTCGATGTAAAATTAGATATAGGTACCTTGTAGAAAGCCTTGGATGCTGTCCAAGGTACCGAATAAAGAAAGAAAAAAAAACAGATTGTGACATATTTTCAGGATACAATAACTATATCCTTTGTATGAAATAAACCTTGGTTACATTTATCCATTGACTTGTTACAGGAACTGGGTAGAAATGTCGCGGAAGCGGGATGGTAACTTGATGATGCTGTTACTGTCAACTAGCAGGATGGAGGAAGGAAGGAGAGGGATGCCGGTGGAAGGCTATTTTAGTTCATTACAGAGTATTCGTATTATTTGTGGGAATGTGGATGTCCTTATGAATATTGAGTCGTCAAAGAGTTAAACTATGTACTGTATAAATACGAGTAATAAATAAATATTTCAGGAATTATCACACAGCGCCATCTAGCCCCATACTAAGCTTACGCTGGTATCATGTATGTATAATGTCGCTTGGTTGACGCGACGCGTGACCAAAATGCTGGCCTTTTTCTGGCTCTACGTATCAGCATTGCCATCCAGCGTGGTAATGCGGCCAGTATGCTGGGCACGCTGCCCTCTGGTAGTGGGCTGGAGCACTTAGATTATCTTAAGGCTTTTCTAAAGATTTTCTAAGTGCCTCTTTTTTGTAGTTGTTAGAGTAGTTTGTTTAGTTTTTCTTCCCTTGTTCTTATATTTTATTATTGTATAATGTACTATCAAATGAATTATATAATATATAATAATAATATAATAGCCGAAATTTCTTACTACCTATGTGTGTAGGCAGGTATCTAATTTTTTTTGTCACATTACCACACTGAAACGCGTTGATGGAGGCTAAGACTTTTTATCATTTGATTTTTCCAACTTTACGCTTCACTTGCACTTCTAATGGGATATTCATTTGAGGTAATTATTACTCTGAAATAAGAAGAGAAACATTGACGGGTCATTTTCGGTTCTATTTCAGACAGCGCCATCTAGGTACATAAAACAAATTAAACATACGGTTGCTTTTGTATCCTACACAAAACTTAATCCGTCTTATTACAAAACGCGGTTTTTTTTTTTTACATTAAATAGGCTTACGTTTGACTATAGCCTGCCTGCGGTTTAAATATTAGTCCAGGACTTTGAAAATAAAAAGTCGGTTCTTATTGTTCAAATATCACATACAAACAATCATAATGTCAACTTCAAATGGAACGTTGATTTATCATTGGTAGCATTGTCAATTTTATTATTATGACAGTAGAGAGACAAATTTTTAACAACAAGAATCGGACTGCATGTTTTCTGGATTACATTTAAACCACGTTTTGTAATAAGACTCAATCACTAGTTTTATTGCATCGAAAGTTCAATGACTATTCCTATGACACAATTATCTATTATTAGCTATCGTTTCCATCGGACCACTACTCGAGTAGAATGTTAATTGATTATGACAAATGTTTGAGCAGTCCAGCCATTGTTTCGACTAAATTATGATTTGAATGTGCGTGAGACTTGGCCGGTTATAAAAGATTTGGTCAACGAATTTAAAAATATTCCTTAAGACAATAAAGATAGTAACTACATAGGTATATCAACTTATTACTATACATGTTGTAAATAAATAATCACTTTCCTTGTCCGAGCAGTAAATTTGATACGTACGTAATTAAACGTATATTTTTTGAGATAAAATAATATTTATTGAGATAAAATTTAATGAATTTATTTTGACGAGATATTGCAATTTGTGTAGCATATTCTATGATTCTATTTCAATATTATTACATATATGTATGTATGTGTTGTAACTTTACCGTATCAATAAATATTCTTTATCTTTATATTAAATAGCTCTTTCCAATACCTTTCTCCAAGATAAGAGTAAATACACTACAGACAGAGCTATTTAAAATCAAGCAACTATAGTTATAGACGAACTGAATCATATTTTCAATAGCGAAGACTACGTAATAGGCTCAATATAAGTGGTACCTAATTCACCATCAAAGCTGACGAAAGCTCCGATTAAACAAGCCGCTGTAGTAGCGATCAACAGTTATTTTTAGTGATTACAATGCGCACGCGCATGCTACATGCTAATCGCTTCGCGCAGACGCGGAGGCGACTACCGAATATATACCTACCGACTTAGGTGGGCCACAGGGCTGATGTAATAATGTTATATGTATATTGTATAATCGTCAGCAAAAGTTCATGTGAAACAAAATGATAAGTAACTATGGAAAACAGAAATAAAAAAATGAAAAAAAAAACTGACCGCATATTTTTTTGGTTTATATAAAAAAAAAATGCAGTTATTGTTGTCTGATGATAATAAACTACATCGTAAAGACACAATAAGAAAAATATGACTAGGTGACCATAAATCAAATTATACCCACATTGGAATATTTTTGCCTTTGATTGAAATATGATCGAATTAAAAAAAAACATAAACACTTAATTTAAACTTTGGCAGCCCTAACTGCCGGCAAGTTTCGCACGGTCGTCAGAGGAAGCTGCGCTCGCGCCGCGCATATGATAAGCGTCCAATTCAACACATAATACATTACACATACACTCATACATACACATGTATTTAGTATGTCAATGTATAATGTACTACAGTGCATTTGAAGATTTCAAATTACAAGGAATCAAGACAGGTAAAATATATTTGCGGTAATGTTTTGTTAAAGCATGTTAGGTTTTCTTCGAAACTATGGTTTTAAACTGGTTTAATATTTACTAACATCAGCAAGTTTTAGGTTTTGCTCAAGTCTGAGAAATCAGTTTATTTTAAAAACTAAGTCGTCATTCTTGCGTGAAGTAAAAAAATATTGGTATAATATGTGTTTTAGCTTTACTTAAAACTTTTTACATGCAATAAAGTACTACAAATATGTAAGCTATGTTCAGTAATTAATAAACGTTTAAATAAATAAAAATAAATAAATAAATAAATATTTCGGGACATTGCACACAACGCCATCTAGCCCCACACTAAGCAAACGCTTGTGTCGTGGGTACTAGATAACGGATATAATACTTATATACTTTTCTTTTAGTTTGCTTTTAGTTTTTTTTTCAATTAAATTAAATAATAATCAGGACATATCACACAGCGCCAACATACATACATTAATCTTTATTATTTCTTTTTGTAATCTACTATATAAAAATAAGTCGGGTTTTCCTTCCTGGCGCTATAACTCTAGAACGCACGAACCGATTTCTACGGGTTTGCATTCGTTGGCAAGGTCTCGGGCTCCGTGAGGTTTGAAGCAAAGAAAATTCAGGAAAAAATTCAACAGAAAAGCAGAAATCAGGATAAATCATTTTTCACATACAGCGCCATCTCTGATACATAGCATGTACTACAGACTGGTGAAACGGAGTTCGCAGGGTTTGCTAGTCACGAATAAAATCAATTTGTAAAATTATATAATCGGACCTTCGATAAAACAAACACAAGTAGTAGGTATACAAAGATCAGTCTGAGATTGTAAATGTTCCGCGTTCTACGTAGATATGTAGAAAAAATAACATATAAATCGAAATCCAAATAACTAACCACTCGTTTATTTATTTATCCAGCTGCACTACATCTGTCAATGAGTATCGAAAGTGTTTCCAATTGATCGATGTATCCAGACTTTAGCGCGTTTTTAGTGTTCCTACGCACTCGCCCACCACAAAGGTTAACGACTTTCAATAAAAACTATGAGAATATTGACACTGGCCATTTAGAAAACACATTTGATATTTTAAATATCGAAACGTTTAATTTATGATAGCCGGGGAGTGGAGATAATAGAGATGCGTCATTTAATGGGATCACAATGGGTAGAGTGGACGGACACATTAGAAATTAATCGATGCTGTCATCCGAACGAATGATTTTAGTACGAAATTCTCTATTATTCTCTCTTGCAATGTGAATGACAATTATAAGTGGTTGTTTTCTTCTCATATTAAGAATATCATCATCATCATATCAACATGTGTTCACCCACTGCTGAGTATAGGCGTCCTCTCCAATGTGCCATATAGTACGGTCTTCAGCCTGCGTAATCCATCTGATAGGTAGGTACCAACTTACTTTAGAGAGACTATATATACAAGAATATTGTAATTACGAATATTAATATATTCGTAATTATATTTAAGGGCAGTCACTATAATTAATAAGAAGAAGAATAACTAAATATACCACTAATAGTAATCTCATTTGTTTTCATCTTCTGTATTAAATCTATAAATAAATAAATAAAAAATAAAATAGTCTTTTATTGCCCAGAAACAAGATAATACAAAAAAACTTAAAAATAAAATTAAATCTATACCTACTAATATTATAAAGCTGAAGAGTTTGTTTGTTTGTTTGTTTGTTTGAACGCGCTAATCTCAGGAACTACTGGTGCGAATGGAAAAATTATTTTTGTGTTGAATAGACCATTTATCGAGGAAGGCTATTTAACATATATTTTTTTTACTAGAAATGGGTTTGCACTTGACCGTAATTCGCCTGATGGTAAGCAATCATTACATTACATCACGCTGCAACTAACAGGAGCGAAGAAACAATGGAAAATGTGAAAAAAACGGGGAAAATTATTAATCTTTGAGGGCTTCCGTTGCATGTGCTGCGAAAACGGTTCAAGATATCAAAAAATATGAATGAAAGAATTATTTCTCTTGAAATGATCTAACAAAATGTCTGCAACAGTATATGTCTATCTTTTAAGATGAACTCACTAGAAAGTTTTTATGGTAATAACTATTCCACGCGGACGAAGTCGCTGGCACAGCTAGTTAATGATATTTATATAGTTTTAATACGTCATGCATCAATATTTTTTAGACAAAAATCATAAAATTTGAAGTAAACCTGAGTTAGACATTATGTTATCTTAACATATTTGAGAAGTCATTGCTCTGCATGAAAAACCTTTGTTTATGTTTAAAATCTAGCCGAGTCCGTGTATCCGTGTTTTTTTCTGTTTGATGTGTAATTTTACAACACTATTCATCATTCTATGAAATTTCATGACGCCTCGCTTCAGAACGTCTTTATTTCTAGTTTAACGGATTTGCTAGAAAATCCCAACGTAAGTAAAGTTTATTTTTACGAGCTTAAAAATTATGGATACGGTTGCGTAATATTTGTGTGCTGAGAATCATATTTTATTTTAGTAAGAAGATTAAGCTTAGTAACATAGTAAAAGTCTTTCTATTTGTAATCAAACGGACAATGATCTCCAAATATTACTCACGTTTTTCGTGCAATAAGTTAGACGTTTCTGAAAACATTACAAATGTGTTTAATTTTACAGTTATTCAGCTTAAAACACGACTCTTTTACATAAAGCAGAAATGACTTAACACACAAAAATAAGCGACACATTCTTAATGCGTTATGATATTAGTTTAAAGCAAAGTTTGTGCAGTTTTTTGCGCAATTCTCGTCGGCAAATGTTATGTTTTTTTCGCGAAAACAAATTGACCGAATAATGTGAGTACATTGAACTTTGCGTTCAGTGATTGTAGGCAGTTTCAGCGCTTGTTGATCCATGACTTGATTGTCATTTGTCATGTGGGTGTGGAACGAGAAATGTGAATTGTTGTAATGTGTGATGAAAATATTACTATTTAACTCCACGAGGAGTTATTATGAAAAACATCAGTGCTGTATGGGAAAAAATACGGATAACAGAAAACAAGGGAAATATCATTTTTATCTTATAGTACGATTAATCAATAGTAATTATTGATTTTTGATAAATTTATTATTTTTCCTGCCTTCTCTGGCAGTTGTCAAATTTCATTGTGAGCAAATCTGTGCGTTAAAGCTTCAAATATATGTCAGAGGTAGGTCACCAGTACATAAGAGTACATACTAAAATAAAAGTGACTCTTAGTTCAGTAAACTTAGTAAAGTTAGCAAGACTAGGACTTTCTAAGAAAATACCTAATCTAAACCATTAACCTATCATCAGCAATGATCTTCATGTCTTCTCCGTCGTTATCTTTAGTAACTATAACTAGTGTAGTGAGCTCATAAATCCAACGTGATTAAGTTGTTCGGCGCCAGTAGCGGCTGTCGGCAAGCATGGGCTTTGTAAGGATGGATTTATGGCTAAATTGCCTTTATGCTGTAATATCAGTGGTAGGTTACAAGACGTTGTAAAATCATAGGATTTTTCTACAAATACAAGCGTTTGTTTATTACGTATGGGGCTAGATGGCGCTGTGTGGAATGTCCTGGTATATTTATTCCTTTAGGGATTTTAAAACAGTCCAGGTAAGATACTTGTAGATCAACATACAACATACAACAACAATACAACAAAAACATATAAATAATAAACAAACAACAATACAACAAAAACATCCAAAATTATTTTTTAAAATGAAGAAAATTATTTAACCGGAATTCACACATATTGTCGCGGCACAACTCTACCGTGTCTTCGGTTTCGTTCGCATTGTTTTGGAATTAAAAGTAGCCTAAGTCAGTCCCAGTATCTCATACTACCTAAACACCAATCACGAAAATCTGTTCAGCCGTTTAGTGTGATGCGCAACCACATAAACAGATAAACAGACAAAAAAATTAACAACTGCTGAAACGTTTTCTGTTAACGATTTAAAGTATGCCCAAACAATGTTTTTGAATATATTCTATGTACATATTTTTGACCCTCTTTAGCTGTATTATATGTACATATGTAAAGAAAGAGAATGCATTGCCAATCTATCTGCTGTCTATCTATATCTACATATATGCCAGTAGAATAGACAGGACAATACGTAGTTCTATATATATAATATGTTCAGTAACTAATAATCTGTGCAGTATTTGGTAGTGAAAGTCTGAATAGATAACAATGACATTTGATTTATACCCAGTGTGGGAGGATTCTTGAAAAAGAAACGATGAATGGTGTATGTAGGCTTAGGATGCCTTTTAGGGATCTAGGTATTACGTCAGCTCTAAAATTACTAACACTAAAATACAAAAATACAAAATACAAAATCATTTATTTGCCAAATAAATTGTCACAATATGTTTGGAATCCTCTGACCTCGTGGTAGCCGTTAGGCTGTGTTACGAGGCCAGAGTCATCTCCCAGTATAATATATCTAGTTTATATATTCTCTTTACGAACCGACGGACCTTTTGTTCCGATAAATATCGTTATATAATAAATAAATAACAATGTATTCATCTATTTATGTGTTAACGGGACGACGGTTCGTACAGATCACAATAATAATGATGTACATCCTAAAAACATTTCTTTATGTGCACACATATACATATACATATTTTCTATATTATTTACAGAATTTGAACAATAAATTCAGGACTGAAATTAAAATGCATTAATCTTGTGATGGTATGGAAAACAGATATAGATTCAGGTTTCGCTGCTTATTCATTGTTTCGTAACCAATTCAAAGCTAATTAACTCAGTTCTCATGCAACACAATATTATGCAAAAGCACACAAAAACAAATAACAGCCTAACCCAATATCAATAAATTACAAAAACAATCAACCACCCCTACAATTACAATCTGTTCTGGATCAAATTTAGCTTAAAATGTATGTTTAGTTTAATTAAGGGACATGAAGAGGGTCAAAAATCTAAAGAAGATGTTAGAAAAAAAATGTTAGGGTTTACCCTAAATCTATAACAGAACACATTTCGGCAGTTTTTATAATTTTTGTCTGTTTATCTGTGTCTCTGTTTATTTAAACGCTCATGACGCAAAACGGCTGAACGGATCATCACGACTTTTGGTATGTAGGTGGTATGAGATCTTAGAAGTGTCGCTACTTTTTATCTTAAAATGATGAGAGCGAAGCCGCGGGCATCCACTAGTATTAAATAAATAAAATAATTAAATCCAATTGGATACATTAAAAAAAATACTAAGTAAGTAAGTATACCAAAATAGCAACTAAGCTTCAATATTCGATCGGCCCAAATAGCCCAGTTCCAAATAGCCTCAAATTAACAGGCATTTGACTCATGTCATAACCGCCGTTTAGGCTTCATTAATCCAGTATGGGAATTAGGTCTGGCTGGGCTTCCTAAAAGCAATAACAATTGATTTACGACTTGGAAACAGTGATGAAAGTATGGCGGTTGTTGCCATAGGCTACAAATTTAAATAATCTGTACTTACATATAATAAAGCTGAAGAGGGTCGAAAATCGAAAAATATTTTAAAAAATGTTTGGAGATACTTCGAATTGATAACAGAACACGTTCCAACAATCTAAAAATTTTGTCTGTTTATCTGTCTCTGTTTATTTAAACGCTCATCACGCAGAATGGCTGAACGAATCATTGTGATATTTGGTATGTAGGTAGTATGATAGTATCTTAGGAGTGTTATAGGCTACTTTTTCTACTGAAATAATGCGAGCTAAGCCGCGGGCGTCCACTAGTGCATTAAAAAACAATGTTAGTTGCCAACGGTAATTACACCATGTTGGTGGGAAAATTAGGGATAAGGTTTTTTTGGAAATTAAACAAATCTTTTAAAACAAACTATATAAGTACTACTATTTTTTTAAATATGTACGAAATTATTTGTTGAAAGCTTCAAACTGTTTTTGGTAAATTGTTTACCATGACCTGATTTGGCTTCTAGACAAACGCGTTTTAAAAATATAAGGGAGTATTTTATATTCCCCCATTTCAGTAATTAATCTCGTTTATAAAATGTATCTTCTTCGTGTGCGTATGTGACTTGATTTATAAGATCTCACTCTCATCCATTAATCTAGAAAATTTGGTTACATTCCTAAAAAACCCCAAACGACAATTTAGTCAGACTGCTCTTACCTACTGTTTCTATGTACACAGAATACTGTGTGGTCAAATATGTACAGTCAGCAACAAAAATAGATGAAGCATTCGTTACGTCTATTTTTGTTGCTGACCGTACATATCGGGTAATATGGCCATAAAAGATGGTATTTTATATTGGGCAACCGGCGACAAGTTTTGATTGTTTAATAAGCAGTTATTTGGAAGTTAGGTCTAGCATGTCTAGGTTTTAACCGCTTTGGCCTAGTTTTAGATTCAGGCCACATTCTTTTTTCAATTAAGTTAGTTAATCCTGGAATCTATTTATTAGGAACATATGTAATAATTTTTAGTAAGTATATGATAATAGTATTCTTAAATAAATGAAATAATAGTATTTTTTAATGATAGATGTGATGAAACACGTTTATTACCTTATTATTTTTTTGACGAGTGAAAATTACAAGGAGTAGTTCGTAAAAATATGTATTGAATGCAGCTTTAATCTAAACTATATTATTAAATATTTTTTGTGGAGATAATGATGAGTTAAGATCCAAATAAGGTCAATAAAGAAATGCCCTTGGTAAATTCATTTTTTTTTTAATGTTATGTTAGTTTGTAGATATTTCATACTATTTTTGCGGACCCTACATCTGGCCAGCAAAAGCTCAGCTGCTAATAAAGCGGAACGTGTGATGTTTAGGATGTTTAATTGTTATCACAAACGATCATTGCTCGGCTTTGAGATATTACCGTCTCCCACGGCTGTATGGAATGTTAGTAGATACAGGAAAATAGTACATCATACCTACTTACGTAACCTTACTAAAGTTTGTAATTAATAACATCCCGGAACTTTATTATGTACTGATATCTCCAATGAAAATGATACGTAAACAAAGTTTGGAAGGTTTTCTTTAAAGTGGTGTTTATTTCTTTTTGTCCTTAATTTTTTATCAGTTTTGTTATCTACTTCATCATTGTATTCTATAGTTAAGCTTTAGGTAAAATAAAAAATAAGGTAATGAACCTTTACAGTAGGTTTAGACAATTTCTATCTAGATGATATTAATTATGTTTATAATATATATTTTATACCTAGCATAGCAAAATATAACCCTCGTCTAATCCTGCAGCTTATACAGTATAGGTACTGAAGTGGCGTGAGAAATCCCCATATAATCTGAATCATAGAACTCAGCAAAAAGCAGATCAAATCCTAGCGACCTAGGCAGGTCACGGGTGGGCAAGTCTAGAATCTAATGCTCTAATCAATTAGTATCGCGACGTTTCACTCCAGCGGCCCGGTCACTGACCCCGGCCTCTGGATGCCTGGGAAATAGCTTCCTTGATGAGGTTACTGACTTCACTTGCCTAAAGATTGCCTTTGTTATTCTGACAATAGGTACTTAGGTAGCTGGGACGCATACCTAAATATCTAAGCGATAGCTAACCAAAGTAGTATAAGACTTTTTGATAAAGGAAAGCGTATGCGTACCTCAATTAATCACTTTCGCTTAGCCTACCCTTACAACTTGATCTTGACCTAGTTAGTTCCGGTGCCACACTAAATTACACCTTAACAGAACTTGACAAGAAATAGATTTGCTCATCAAATGGTCTAGCAATAGGAATTCACTTTGTGAATTTCGCGGAGCAATCCAGGTGTGAGAGGTTAAAGGTAGGGTCGTCACCTGGAGCCCACCTGAGACCTATCACCTGTCTTTTGGGAACGAACCTGTGGCAAAGTGCCAGCCTGGTACCAGGGCGGCATAAGTAGCAGAGAGGTGGAATACAGCCTCACCTGACGCATGCGTCCCACCTGCCCGTACCTGGGAACCTGGGACCAGTATAGCGGGACCCATCAAGGTCTCTAACCATCCCTTATTGTATGACAAAAGTGTACGGATGAGTCACGGTGATAGGTCTGAGTATATTGGTGAGGGTGGCACCTGGCTCGCGCATGCGCGCTGTCCTTACCTGGAGGGTAATAAAAAGGTGTCATTTGGCACGCGACTCGTATGTTGTGCGGGTTTCATGGTGATTGCATTTATATGGCGATGTTTTGTTAGAGTTTTTGCAATTGTTTTTTATGGTTATGAGATTGTGAATGATGAGTGGCATGATGCTGAAGTAGTTTTATAAATAGACCCGATTTAATCAAATGTGTGTCATGATATTCTAGTTTTTTTCCCCATTGATAATAAATTGAATTTTAACTTGACAACTGGCCAGTTATGATTATTATTATTTGAATTAAAGATAAAAAAAATAATATACCAACAAGAAAAAAATATAGAGACTAATCCGTAAATTAATGTTTTTATTTTTCTGATTTTAGTTACTTCGTCAATGATTACTCACATTGCTATGCATATAAAATAAATGTACATTTTTTATTGTATCTGAGTCCCATGCAGATGGAGGCTGTATATCCTCCTTTTCCTTTTATTCCCGAGTCAGTGACCGCAGCCTTCGCGGGAATATTTCAGCCATAAAGCAGGTAATCACGGAGCACCGCCCAGGCTTATTACTATGTCCTTAGATATAGATTTTAAACGCATAGAAAGGAAAAGTTTACTAGTTACTGATAATATTTTTTTTTGTAAAATTATTTGTGTGTTTCGTAAGTTTATATTGTTTTTTTCCTGTATATTTAAGTAAATTTAAAACCAAAAATCTGAACATTAAAATAATAAAAAAAAAAATGTTTGGAGATATGGTATTTCGAAAAGAGAGCAGAACAACAATTTCTAGAAATTTTGTCTCTTTTCTGTTTATTTAAAGGCTCATCACGCAAAACGGCTGAATGGATCAGTATAGGTTTTGGTGTAGGTAATATGGGTTTTAGGAGTGTCACAGGCGAGAATAAAAAAGTTTTTCCAGTACCTACAGATATATAGTGTGTTTTTTTTTTTAAAAGAAGATTAAGTAGTTGTTACTAATGTACACCATCACCTCACCTCAAAAAATGCAATTTTTTGATAAATAACTGTAATATATGTGCACATTTTTTTAACTGGCCACTTTGGCCGCTCTTCAGATCTATGGTGTGCACTTAGGTCCTGAATTGCTTTGTAATCACAGACACCTATCCTTAGCGAGGTTATTAGGCATTTAATGAGGAAAGATGATAGTTTTTATATTTTATCTAGATATTTGTTAGCTATAGTTAGCCAAGAAACACTGTGACCTTCATAGTAAGGACAGCGAGACTATGGAACTCTCTACCTGGAGCCCTGTTTCCAGAAAATTATAACCCAGTGGTCTTCAAATCTAGAGTAAATAGGTTTCTTCTAGGCAAGCGTGCTACATCTTAGATTACAGTGATACTTAACATCAGGCAGGTTGTAGTCAAACGTAAGCCTATACCGTGTTAAAAAAACTATAAGAGTTGAAAATAAAAATGTGAGTTCATAGATAAATTAGAAGCATACCTTAACTGTATACCTAAGGCCATTAATCGGGACTAAGGTATAGTGTATCTTTATAAATATGTCATCAGAATCAGTTCAGACATGTGAGCGGGAAACACTTTTCACACATAAATGGAAAAATCATACTTCAAAGTTAACTTATTTTTAACATACTTAGTTGAAATATATTTGACATTATATAATTAAAGAATGTACTTAACAATAATTAAAATTAATAAGGTATTAATTTAGTTAAATAATTTGGACAATTGTAATGTAATATATATTTAGTAAATGGTAGTAAACCACAGAGCTTTGAAGTCCATGCTTGTCGCCGCGGGGGCGATGTGGCCCGATCGTTGTTCTGTGTAGTAAACCCTCATAGGGGAGGAACTAGTGAAACTATTTTAGTTTATTACACTTTAAGATCTCATGTACCTAGTTTTCACTAACTGAATAAATGAATTTGAATTTATATTTGAAACTTTCGCTTGTGTTAATAAGTAAACAATATCCGATTAAGCGGTCTAGACACAATTAGATTTCTACGGCAGTCCTTTCCAACTAATAGACACATGCATATTCATATTTATGTGGCTATTTCACAAGCTGTTCACTCCATAAAAGTTTAGTAGACTGCTCATAAAGCCCACTTGGCGACTAGAGCTTATCTTTTTGGTAGTATCTTCCGACAGATGGCGCTGTAAATCAGTTTAGTGGCTTATCCTAGACGTATCTATGTCTTTGTTAGGAAGTTTGGAGTCAAAAATCTTTGTGGAAGTGGACAAAATGCCTATAACAGTTACTGTTGTGATTTGCAGCTACACAGATTTTTTTAAATAATATCTAGGAAAGTTTGAATAGAAGAGTTAATTTTTTGGTAGAATACCTTTGAAATGAACTCTAAATAAAAATATGTATTTGTTGATTTGTCTAATAAATAATGAATCGATGTAAAACAATAGTTAATGTAAACACCTTTTTTTAAGTAGGTACATACTAAATATAATATCTTAGAAGAGTCTGTCTCATTTTCCATTCTATGTAGCAGCGGATAAATAGCTTTTGACTCTAACTTTGTTATTAAAAGTAGTAAATTGATCAAAAGACCAAATAAGTAATAGATGAAGCCAAGAAAACAAAATCCCTTCTATAGACAAATGACATGCGATAAAAATCAGTAAATCCTTCAAGCTACTCTACTTTACTTAGTATCGTGTGTCAGAAATAAGAAGAGTTTATTTTAATCCACCCGCGGCGGAGATCCTGGGATCCTGGCTGGAGCTTGTCATCCTGTTGCTGCTAAAATAGATTTTATCTACGTCAAGATGTAGTTTTAGTAATCATATACTTGTATAAAAGGTAAAGTGAGTTTGGTATTTTGATTGCAAGTATATTACATTCATGTTATTTTCATTGTCTTCAGTTGGTCTGAACGCCGCAACGATAAGACATCGTGATTTCGCATATTCCCGAATATTCCATAAGTAACTTTTAAAAGAAAGAAAATAAAAAATTAATTGATTGCTAATTAGCAGAAGATTAATATGATCATAAAGTAGTATTTTACAAAGTTTCGCTAAAGTTGAAAAGAGAAAAGGGTTGTTACATTTGACAGTTAATAAAAATCTGCTTGCTTTCCTCAATGAATAAGGGATATGTTAACAAGAGTTTACATATTATACCTTAATTGCCTAGTTAGTAATAATAAGGCAGGTGTACATTACAACCACCGCCGACACGGCGAGCAATTACGATAATTAGTAATAACTTTAAAACTAAAACACGACCAGGCAATTAGCTGTGATTAGTTTGAGCAAATATTACTTCGTTTGAAGTAAGTATGAGAACGTTTGTTTTATCAAACGCTTTGCTTATAATACGAGTGTTTGAAGTTTCAATGCTAGTATTTGATGGCAAATCTAGGCAGAAAAGTGGATGTTTGTTATGTTTGGCTTTCCCATGAGAGTCAAAACGCTGCAAATATTTGTTTTGCATCTTTTTGAAGAGAATTCGTTATTTTCAGAGTAATTTAACAATTAATAAACAGTTTATCATTGCAGGTATAACACTCATCAATCCATTTCAAAGGTTTATGGCAGTTTAAAAGATAAGCTAAGTTTTAGGAAGTATATAGGTTGTTTAAAATTTGCACTACAATAAAACTGGCTCCAGAATGAGGCTGTCGACACATACAGCTAAGAGTTTAATTATTATTTGTTAGTATTCATGCGTTATTGAATAATATTAACGTCAAATAAACGAATTTTGTATAATAATCTAGGCTGCTCAATTACATAAATACTACTACTACCTACTTCACCAAAAATCAACATCCGGACGCATTCTTATTTAAAGAATTTGTCATACACTACATTCTTATAGGTGGCCCACGCCACCCTTATAATAAGATCAACAACATTTTAACCCGAAAATATCCACCACGACTAATTTTAATGACAAAAACCAAATGCAAAGGATGCGACCACTTCCTTCTCAGAAGCCCCTTGAGGATATAAAAAGAAGTCAAAATGAAAAAACATGGTTCCTTCAGAAAGTACTCAGTTAAAGTATAAAAAGCTCGTTCAAAAGTTCCCTTTGTCGTGTCGTACACTTGATTTATTGAGTGCTTATGAGTCGAGCTTCCGATTTGTGTTTGGGGAATGTTACAGTGACATGTCTGAAGAAGAACTTTGTTTGTTATAGGGAGCTTATAGCTATGTTTAGAGTGTGAATGGTTCTGTATTTTTGAAACGGAATCATAAACTGTATGTCTGAAATTGAATTAGTGATTCCATGTCTGTGTTTTAGTTGGCAGTTAATATGTCGCCAACGCAGTTCATTTACTGCACTCATCAACAAATACCTAATCGACGCATATTATAGTGATGCTACTTTCTAAAAAAAATATTTTATTACTATAAATTTTATTTTAGGTTCGCGATCAGTTCTTAGACTGGTGACCGAAATGTGGCATTCCATTTTGTTTGGGCGCTTCCGTGGGTTTGCTGACACGTTAAATTATAGAGAGATGGCCTCTCTTATTCGGTAAGAAGAATACTGCACTAATCAACAAATATATGATAGACACAACGACATTAATAATACTATAACGTCGTTGGATTGACGCATAGGTAATAGTGATGCTTTTTTCAGGAAATTTATTTTAAATCTACATAAATTAAGGTTCAAACGAGTACATACGTTTACTAAAAATGGTTACTCAAATTTTCTAGCAAATTTTCGCTAAAAAGCTAATTAAATTGAACACCAAGTGAATGACTACAGTAAACACGTCCCTGACCCCCTTAGGGCGGGTGGGCGGCGGAAAGCTCTATCTCAGTCGCAAGTCCACACAATACAGGCCTTGTTACATCTAAATACTACACAATTGAATATTTACATGTTATCATAAATTATATAAAATGTTAGTCGACGAAATTAAAGCAATATATCGTATTCAGTCAGTTAAGTCTTTCTGTAGATTAGTATATATATCTATGTAAGTTCTCTTGTCGTAAAAAAAGGGTTGACTAAAGCTAAAAAAGTTGAAGGGTTTTTCGGTCACGGCGGGTCATGCCTATTGCCTATAGTACCTAACTTTTGAATAGTTAACGTAAATTTTAAATTTAAATAAGTTTCACTGGAAAGTGTTCTCTGGTATTAAATGGAATATTGGACATTTATTATAGGTACGTAGTACGTACGTACGTGTATGTCGTAGTCTCGAAAAGTTTGTGTCATTTCAACCTAACGTTTTTTCTATTATAGGCTCAGCCTATATGTTTAGCCAGCCGTTTAACAATATATTTTCCTTGCACCTACACGTACAATACAAAAGAATACAATATGTATGTAAATATAACAAACATGAAAATACTTATGATGTGACAGTTTCACCCAGCAGGCCGCCCAGGACGAACCGTAAACCCGTGATTTAATATCCTCCGGGATCTCCCATGAAAAAAGAAAGAAAAGGTGGGTTAGACAAAATTGTAGTTCTTTAAAGCTACTATCCAAGTAATACACATACAATCAGGTACATGTTTCATCGAGGCTTCTTTTATTTTCTAATTAGTAAAACTTCTAAATTAGGTACATAGTAGGTAATAGTCTTATAAAATTATACTAAACAGGCAAAAGATATGTTGTTGAGTTTATTTTACTATTTAGTGTTTTGTTATCATGAGTATTCGTTTAGTAGGAGATGTAAGCTAATTTAAATACGAGTATGTAACTTCAAATTAACTTGAATGAATGAATCAAATTGTCCGACTAATATTAAAACTGGAAAGGTACGAAAGTTAGTAAATGTCCGAATCCGGCCGAAACCTAATCGCTGACCTTGGGCAAATACACCAGTATTTGACCAGCACTAGGCAAACATTTTTGGCCAAGTTTAGGCAAACATTCTTCGGCCAGTTGCGGTCAAACATTGAAGTTAATTTCCTCTTCAAAGTGAATAAACATTGCGCTTTATACTCGGAAAAGTATTTTTACCCAACGTAAAAAGTGCAATTTATTGGCTAACGGTAAATGATAAGAGAAGACGTAAACGGGTTAGGTATGCGTGTCCAATGTAAACAATTATTGTCGTATTGTCGTGTGGCCGGGTAATGCCTTCTACGTGTGAGTTCCCTCAGAGCCTCACGAGCCAGAGAGGGAGGGCCTCTATCGCCCTCTCAGCCCCTACCGACGCGTGTAAAGATGTGTGCCACACACGGCCGAGCTTAGAAATTCATTTGGCTAACGGGCTCACTCCATACCCCATTATTATGAATATTAGAAACCTAACATTCGCCACACATGTGGGGATGTGTTAGAAAAAAACAGCGTTTGCTTAGCAAATTCTAATCTCTTCACATACTCGTGTACCAGGGTAGCAGGAGCTAGGAAGAAGTGTTCACACGTATGGCTCCGTTTGAGACATAACACACGCCATAGCCACACACGCATCGAAGGGGTTGGTAGGCCGCGGCCACCGCGCCGAGGTGGAGGCGAGGCGCCGTGCCCCTGTTCTAATTCACACAGACACATCGAGGGCACACTCGCAGAAACGCTACCCTCTGAGCCGGAGCGAGAGAGACCGCGCATCATCACTCCGCGAGCGTTAGAAAGAGTTAGACGTTTGCCTCGGATTGCGGAGACAATCAAAGACGAGTCTGCGCATCTTGAGGTTATTCCAAGGGTGAAAGTTCGTTTACTGCTCTGGTGGCATGGAACCCTGGTACTTGTTTTCCATTTTAGGACAAAACTCGATAAAAAAGGGCGCTGGGGTGTGGGAATCGTCAAGCCGTTTGAGGGATTAGGCTAATCGCCGAGGGGTTGAAGGGTGCGTGCCTGCGTAGGCAGTGTACCCTTGTGTGAGTCACATGTAGGTATACATGATGTGTTTGTGTACGTAACACGCGGGGTGACTTAGCTGGCTTTTTTGTGAAGCAAGCAACATGTGACGAAGAAACTTGAAGATTTTTTTCATCACACGATACAACGATATCATTAAGGTGTCCCAATATTCCCTAACGACCATGATTACCTGTATCATCAGTTAGTCACCTCATTAAGTGGAGGCATGCATGACCAAGCCAGCATTGTGCCAAGTTGGGCCAACAGACCAAGCTAACCCATCCGTGAAATTCAGCCATTATATGCAAGACAATTTGGGCCACTGCAACTGATCAATCAATGGATCAATTTGATTTATCTTCTTTACAATTTATTTATGACAATTGATGTCGATATTTGAATTGATTGATTTCTTATCTAATGCTGATCAAAATGTAGGTATTGTCTGAATCGTTATCAGTAATATTATGCAAAAAGAGTGTTTTACATTATTCAGTTTCATTCGTAGACGTGAACGTATCAAAAATTCTAAATACTAAATGTTGGTGTACAACTGTTCATTTTATTATAAACTAAGTAGTAGATGCCCGCGGCTTCGCTCGTAATATTTCAGGATAAAAAGTAGCCTATGACACTCCTAAGACCTCATACTACCTACTAACAAAATCACGATGATCCGTTCAGCCGTGTTTTTACGTGACAAATGAGCGTTCAAATAAACAGAAAAACAGAGACACAGAGAAACAAAGAAACAAAGAAACAGACAAAATTTCTAGAAATTGTTGAGACTTGTTCTGTTATCAATTCGAAGTACCTACATGATATCCCCAAACATATTTTTTTTAAATATCTTTAATGTTCAGACTTTCGACCCTCTTCAGCTTTTTATATGTATAGACTAAGTAGTGTATATAAATGTTATTTATTCTACATACAAATTCCTGAACTGCTGCATATTTGAGTTTACCAAAAAGAAATTCTTGTTTATTGTTGTTTTTCTATACAAATAAAACCTCTAAGCAGTCGCACCGGTTCACGCCCGCTCGCGGCACGTGCTCACAAAACGCACAAATTGCCGTGAACCTGTCAATCAATATAATCAACAAACCGGGCCTTTTTACTACTCTTTATTCAGATTGTTTACTTTTGTAATAGTACTATTACATGTTTTTATAAGAAAAAAGGAACAACAAAATGCAAGGAATTATTAATTGTGTGATAACTAAATGAAATAAGTTTGAGCAAAATCTTTTTGGCGCAGCAACGATAATGTTCTAATTCTCTTTATTCGAAAACAATTGAATGTTTACATGTTACATCTTTGTTATTTTTTAAAAGTATTTTCCTACAAATGTAAGTATGCTTAACACTTTCACAGCGGATCACGACCTCAGCTCGGCATTCATATTTTTCTCTAACGCGCGAATCACGAGTAGCACTCGTGACCGCCTTTCATACTGTTTATTAGAAAATCACGACGTCTTGTCGTGATCCGCCTTGTACACGTTTGTAGCTTAGTTCATAAGCTACACACACACATATACAATGTTTGTATGTAGTAAGAACGCGATAGCTACAGTTCGCGATCGCCCGCGCCCACTCAGTCGACCGCCGGCGAGAGTACGGAGCGAGTGTGACTGTTTTTGGCGCGAAATGGCTTCCTCGCTACGTAATGTTTCTACGCAAGAAATTGTTGATATATTGCAAAATGATGATGATTCTGACATTGAGGAGGCTCAGGGTGATGAAATTGAAGGTAAATGTTTATTATATATTTATATTTCTATGTAGGTAGGTACCTAAACTATTTTCGTATTGAATATTCTTTCATAAGTTGTTTCTTTGGTAGATTGCGTGTCGGACCTGCGAATCTTTATATCTAATCAAGAAAGGATGGATGATGGTGAGGTTGAGGTGCAGGACCACGTTCCTGAGCCAGTCACAAATAACGAGCAAGGGCGTAATCGTGTACAGGGGGCTCGGCGCGGGCGTCAAAGTCAGCGCGGCCGCGTAGTGCGCTCAACTGCGCGCGGCCGCGTAGTGCGCTCATCTGCACGCGGCCGGTCGTCGCAAATACTTTCTCTTCGAGAAATGGATGAGGCCAATGGATGGACGTATGTCCCAAGAGAACGTCCATTAGAAGACCCGGTTTTCGAAGAGATAAGTCGAGTTTTAGTTCCGATGGACGACAATTCATCTGAAATGGATTGTTTTTCAATTTTCTTCAACAATGATTTTTGGAAGCTGCTGAAAACTGAAACAAACCGTTATGCAGCACAAATGAAAACCAAATTGGTTAGACGGGGACTGCTAAAACCAGGGAGTATGCTTGACAAATGGACACCCGTTACTTTGGAAGAATTGAAACTTTTTTTATCTATTGTAATTCATATGTCACTTGTACAAAAAGAAAGTTTTGACTCATACTGGTCCACAAGAGAGATTATACATACCCCTTATGCGGCCAAACTAATGAACAGAGATCGGTTTAGAGCAATTTACAGCTGTCTGCATCTCAACGATAATACAAAATATATACCTCGCGGCCAGGAAAACTATGACGCATTTTTCAAGTTACGGCCATATTTTGACGAGCTGTGTCGTCTGTTTTCCACCAGCTACTATCCAGCTGAAGCACTGACCATAGACGAAGGTACATGTGGTTTTAGAGGAAGGGTACACTTTCGAGTCTTCAATAAGGACAAGCCGGACAAATACGGTATGAAAATTTATATGTTGTGTGACGCGGCGACGGGTTACATTTTGAATATGGTGCCATACATTGGTGACTCCAAAACCGTGGAGGAAATAATCACCCAGCTGAGCGAGAATTATTTTGGAAAGTGGCACACCATTTATATGGATAGATTTTTCACCAGCCCATCTGTAGCTGACGTGCTGTGGCTGAAAAATACTAGAGTTGTCGGCACTGTGATGCCGAACCGCCGTGGTTTGCCTCAAGAATGGCGACATCAGCCGCTGGAGACGAATGAAATGGCCTTCTGTCACCGCGGAAATATGACGGTATGTAAGTGGAAGGACAAGAGGGACGTCCCCTTCCTCACGACAAAGCATGCCGCAACATGGACGGAGGTGACCGTCAAAGCGAAAGGAGGTCCAGCAAAAAAAATAAAACCAGACTGCGTCTTAGATTATAATACAAATAAAATCGGCGTAGATCTAAATGATCAATATGTCTCATACTATAGCCTGCATAGGAAATCCATGAAGTGGTGGAAAAAAATGTTTTTCCACTTAGTAGCAAGGAGCATGGTGAACGCCATGGTGATTTATAATAAACAGCAGCCTGCACGCCGCCGATTGCGATTTTCGCAATTTATGATGACATGTGGTGAAGGCCTTTTGGCTGGTCGATCTACTGATGCTGCAGGACCATCGCATGGAGTACACTTGGTTGGCAACAGTTCCAGGTTAGTAGGACGGCACTTCTTGGAACGAATACCGCCAACAGAAAAGAAAGCTAGTGTCACGCGCGTGTGTAAAGTTTGCGCTGACACCATAAAGCATCTGACGGGAAAACGAGGGCGGAAGGAGACGGCTTTTTACTGCCCTGACTGTAACGTGCCACTATGCTACGACAAGTGCTTTAAAAAGTACCACACATTAAAGAATTACCATTGTTAAAGAGACCTAAGAAGTCTGTATGACTTTTTTTTTTTTATAAAAAATGACCATGTTTACTTTACTCGTATTAAATTATTTTATATACTATAATTTTTTTTTATTTATTATCCATAAAATATAAAAGTATATCTTTTAAACACAAAAAGAATTATCCATATACCCCTATCCGTTATTTTTCTATGATGTTCACAATTATGCAGAAATACGCCCGCGTACCGTATCAAGCGGCGCTCTAAACGCTCCGCTGTGAAAGTGTTAAAAAAGCTGAAAAAGTTGCTTTGTTTTTCTAAAATTACAAACCACCAAACGATACACGATTTCGCGCCAGAACTCCAAACCGGTGCTATTTACCGGTCCACTATGCTTGTTGTCCAAACACGTCAGAATGCATGTTTGTTTGTCTGTTCCGCACCTGCGCGTGCTTGTTTAGACTGTTTCATCAATAAGTACCCCGGAAAAGTTAGAAACTAACATTTTACAAGTAATAACTTAACAAACATGTCAAAATCAAATCATTCATTCACTTTACGGCATCAAAACCGGGCAAGCCAAAAATTACATTACACTAACTTAATTATAGTCTATTACTCTGTGAAGGCGCCATTACCGCGTGATATAACATAGTGGTATCACGCGGTAATGGCGCCTTCACAGAGAGAACTCTTTCGTGAATATAACTGTTCACTGACATTGACAGGTGACATGATGTAACGTCAACACTCAAATTATAAAGGTAAGTATGTCCAATCGATTTCATGTATGAGAGTTTTATAGCTTTTTCCAAACATTGTAAAGCTATAGTTTTTAAGTATATTATGTGTTAGTATTTTCTGGAAAAAAAACCCTTTTACTTTTTATCCGTCTTCAATAAAATGAGGTTATCTATTCTGTTGTATCTATACCAATATTATAAAGCTGAAGAGTTTGTTTAATTGTTTGAACGCGATAATCTCAGGAACTACTGGAGCGAATTGAAAAAATCTTTTTGTGTTGAATAGACCATTTATCGAGGAAGGCTTTAAGTTATATTACATTACGCTGCAACTAATAGGAGCGAAGAAACAATAGAAAATGTGGAAAAAACGGGGAAAATTATTCATCTTTGAGGGCTTCCGTTGCGTGCGCTGCGAAAACGGTTCAAGATATCAAAAAAATGTTTATGAAAAAATTATTCCTCTTGAAATGATCTAACAAAATGTCCACAACAGTATATGTCTATCTTTTAAGGTTAACTCACTAACCGTTTTTAACAGAACCGTTTTTATGGTAATAACTATTCCACGCGGACGAAGTCGCGCGCACCAGCTAGTTTTTGTTATAACGAAAACAATTAATGTAAATGATCCACCCCAACAAAGCAATTAAATAATTATATAATATTAATATGTTCTGTACAAATATACTGCAAGATCATTAAAACAATGATAGGTAGATATGAACAGGAAAAAGTTGATAACGTCAACATATTTCAATAGAAAGTGAGACGGTGTTTTCGGTTTCATTCCGCTAGAGGGTGGTGCAGACGAGGATCGTATTCCAAAGAATAAATACCTCCAGTAACTCCTCCTGCCCTGGTACAAACGTTGGCTTTGCCCCGATTGGGTACGACTCGGCACGTGTTGGCCAAACAGGCTTGTAGCCATATTTTATTTTCGAAGTATTTATTTAATGACTTTGCTAATTTCCTAAAAAAAATGCGACTAATGGGCATTATACTACACGCAATGTATTCACAAGCATGCACAAAAACAAAAAAATACAAAAGTTAATCTATACTTTTGCGAATGATATTTTTCTTAGTATTTCGTCTAATTACTCTAGTTTTTCCTGATAAATAATGTAGGTATTAAACTTATCTTAAACATACACTAGGCTGTAGGATTACTTTCAATTTAGTTAACTTTTCTACTTGTCAGTCTTAATTTAAAATGCTCCATCAATCTGTCATTGTTAAGAAAGTTGAACTTATAAGTTTGTTTTAACCCTTTCAAATATAGTTCTTCCAATCACAGTTCCCATCACTCTTAATATGTTACTAGTAACTACAGATTGAAATAAAACAAATAAACAATAACCTATATTGATTGAACTACAGATTTACGAACACAAAAATAAAAATAGACAACAAATTCAACGCTCTTCCATTAACTCTATCATAATAATAGATAACTCGTTTAATTTGTTACCCATCTTATACCATACGTTTTAATTAAAAATACCCTCTCATCTAAATTAATTGAATTTCTAAACTTACACGCGTACAAAAACAAATAAAAGATTGAAAGCCAATAACGTTCACGCCTCTCGGTAGTAAAAAAATAACCCTAGAAAAAAAACGAGAAAAAAAGAGATTATAGACCCTTAATAAGCAGGTTTTAAAGGGAATAGCGGCTCAAAAAAGGGAATAAATATTTTCCCTTTCTCTCGGAATGCCGCCGGGATGTGGAATGTACACTGTCCCTTTCTAAGCCTCTTCTTAGACTGGTTGAGTTTGATATACGGCCTCCTTGGCCTCCCGTGGGGTGGATGTTTGTGTAATTAACGATGTTGGTAACGAGGTAACTTATATTGATGTGTATGGTGTTTGTGTAGTATTTGAATTATAAAAATGTACTTTTTTGTAGTTGCTTTGGATAGTTATTTGATATCTAGAATAAAAACTACGATTTTGTCGTATTAAAAACATTTTCACTGTGAAATCGAATCAAGGCAACTGTTGTTCTGCACAAAATCCAAAGCTTATATTTTTTTAATAATAAGCATGTTTCTTTCTAATACAGAAAAGCTCTGTACTTTTCCAAAAAATAGAATATTTTTTACTGGAAACAGTAAGAAATACCTGCACTGTTTACTACGATAAATTATTTCTCATCTCAATATCAATAGAAAAGCACTTTAGCGTTTTATCTATTTATTTTATATTTTATTATTTTCCTTCGCCGTTACTATTTCGTTGCTCGTTACCCTGGTTATGGCCATAACGAATAACGTCCCAGATGACACGTGACGTAACGTTCGAGCGAGACGGTACCAGGGTAACATGGGACTTGAAGAGATTAACTTGCTACGACAATAAATAAGTAAACTCACGCATGACGCATGTGAGCACAGAGCTAGATGATACTGTGAGGTGATTGGATGAATGAAATTTGAAATTTGGAATGATGGCAGCAAACAAAAGAAGAATTCTATGAAGTGTGAGATTATTGAATGGATAAATTTCAAATTTTGGAATACTGCGAACAAAAGCGCGTCGTAATACGAAATTTTGTTTTCTTTTGAAACGGTCATCTTTGCTTGATAGCATTTTAGAGATGATTTCCCTCTCTAATAAGATATTTTGTATCTTTATATCAGTAAAATCAGAACCAAATTTATTTTTACAATGAATCGTTGACACATTGTAGAATTAAGTTAATTTTACTTTTTTTTTTTAATTATGGCTTCAATATAAATTATGAGATTCAAAACTCGTCATGTTCCTTTCTTCTACACAATTACAAAAGTACCTATAAGAAAAAACTGTGGGTAATTGAGAATTGTCAAACTACTACTAATATAACAAAAACCAACTTAAACGCATACACAAACCATCTCCACACATACAAAACTCACATTATTCATGCAGTGACAGACAGACAGTCGGCTTCTGTGCTGATATCGAGCGGGTTGCGGGAACAATAAAGGTCGCCGGAAATGAGATACGGTGCTATGCTATAAAATGGACAGGAGGTAGTTTTGTTGGTTCTTAATTCAAATATTGATGACTCTATTTTTATTTCGTTTTGGAATTAAACCACGTATTATTAAGGACTTATTTTAAACTAAAAAGTTCTGTGACTTATAAATGTTTTAAAATAAATGTTTGCAAGTTATGTTCTCATTGCGTATATTTTGTTACAAATGTATGGATATCAAAAAGATTTGATTAATTTATTGTTATGTGAGCGTAGTTGTTAAAATCAACAAAGTTGTATCTAATAACACATACAATACACTAACTTTGTTAAAGAATATATTACATACTCAATCAAACTTACATAATTTTCGCTGAAAATAAAAAGCAAATTACCCGTATAATACGTTTTCATCAAACCAGCCAAATTTCCCAGAATCAGTTTACGCAAAAGACTAGCAACAGATCGCAAACCATCTCTAATACAACCTTGATCTGTTAACTAACACACAGTTAACACATTCTTAACCTATATTTAACACTTTCAAATATTTAACTCTTTAAAACTATCCAGACCCGACCTCGATATTCTACAGGTAATTTTATACAAGCGTTTAGAACAACCCGAATTCAATGTAAATATTGTTTAGTCTGTTACTCTGTTTAAAATTGAGTTTTTCTAGTGAGATCATAGAATAAAGTATAAAAAATAAGCTTTTAGCTGAAATCAAAATCATAAATCATCGAGTAAAATAAAAGGTACAGCTCTAGTATAAAATACTAGTGTATGCCAGCAGCTTCGCTCGCTTTATTTCGGGATAAAAAGTAGACTATGACACTCCTAAGACCTACATACTAAAAATCATGATGATCCGTTCAGCCGTTTTTGCGTGATGAGCGTTTAAATAAACAGACAAACAGAGACACAGATAAACAGTCAAAAATTATAAAAACTACTGAAACGTTTTCCATTATCGATTTAAAGTAAGTATACCCAATCATTTTTTTTACCGACTTTATTTCTAAAATTTTCTATGTTCATGTTTATGACCCAATTCAGATTTATTGTACGTATAGATGTTACAGTAAATTAGAAAGTGTTTTTCTGTGTACACTTGTCTATAATTCGCCTGATTGTAACCGATTGTTATAGTCTAAGATGAAACATGCTGCATATCCGCACCCTGGTTCGAATCCGGCCCTACACCAATGACTTGTATTTTCAAGTTATGTGTGGATTTGCACTCGCTTAGCGGTGAAGGAAAACATTGTGAGGAAACCGACATGTTTCAGGGAACACAATATCCGAGGACATGTGTCTTCCGTGGAAGGACCTGGGCGCCCACCACGATGTATCTGCCCAAGAAAACTCCCCTAGCGGATTAATTCTGCGGGGAGTCACGACCCTCAGTCATGAGGAATACGACTCAAGAGAGAGAGAGCTTATCCAGTAAGAACCGATTCACTATACCTTTATATTATATCTGCATATAACAGTGTACGCATATAACTATTCGACAATGTTCTACAATGTATTGTACTTCTCCAATGTTCTGCTACCCTGGTAATGTTGGGACATATGTGTCCCAAGCCGCGACCAATCCACACACCAACACTATGTCCAATATGGATGCACACACTATGTTGATCGTAGGAATTTGGTATTTATTGCTTTTATTTCAACTTTTTAAATATAAAAGCTATGTATTTCTATAAAATATTTCAAAAACAAACTTGCCTCTATTGCCTCATGTCTGAGTCAAACCATCGTAAGAATTACAAAGCGACGATTTAAAAAAAAAAGTGTGTGGCGCTTTATTTTAAACTTTTTTGTAGTTTACGGCAAAAAGTAGTCGTTTTGTCCAGACATACCTACTTCAGAATATTAAAATCTCGAATCCATGCACTTCCCATGTTGCACAAGAGCTGAGTGCATTACGTTTCTAATTTTATCGACTAGTGTTATAGCAACGATTATGGTCCATTACGCGGTCTACTAATCTATCGATTAACATGCTGTATCGACTGCTTAAAATAAACTTTAATGTAAAATTACAAAAATAACCATAATAAGTGACCGTTATGATGATTGCATTAAGTGAACTTACTTTTTGATATGTTAATATTCTATTTTTAACATATTTTTATGTAAACTTTCAAATCTATCTGTAGTGATATTATTTCTATCAATGTTTTTGATTTCTTCTTTTTATCGAATGAGAGTGACCAACTCCTGCAAACAGCCGGGCCCGTGTCATCAGACCCACGAAAGCGCCCAAAATGGAATGCTACTTTTCGGTCACCCATCCAAGGCCTGACCGCGTCGACCTTTGCTTAACATTGGTAATCACATGAGTTTGCCTCCGCTAGCTGAGCTACGGGCGCTTTGTTTTTGACATTAAGTATTTATATCGTATTGCACCAAAAACCTTAATTTTAAATAAAAAAAACTCTGATCCTTCCCAGGCTGTCTCGTATTTCATTCAAAAATCTTTTGACAGTATCCCATCAGACCTAATTAGAACGAAAACAAAGAAAAAAGTAAAAGTTAGACCATAAAAACAAAACATGCGATTTTAGTCTTTACTAATAAACAATATAAAGTTCAAATTTAATATCTAGTTTTTGTAAGCGGCGCCGTCCTTTGAGATGGTCGCATGCAAAAAATGTTTTTAGTCAATAAAAGGCCCATATTTAAGTAATGGAAAAGAGTGATTTTAATGTATCGATAAAGAAATAGACCAAATATTATGAACTTTGAAATGAAAGTTTTATTTAAAATTGCGTTGTAAATGTAAGGTGTAATTTATTTGCTTCCTTCGTTTTAAAATCATCTTTGCTCCACTAATATTTATATGAATTTAAAACTTGTGTAGGTACAGAATGTATTTAAAATAAATATTCCATCTTTATAAAACGCAGGAGTTTTTTTTTTAAATTCATATTATGTAGTTACTCACTGAAAATTTAGTAGTATTATTAGTAGGTATTCTAAAAAAATGTAACTTACCTCATCCCTATTCTTGAAACGCTATCATTCTACTGACTTGTGTTTCTAATCTAACAGCGAAATTCCAGGAATACTGTCTGAGCATAATCGTGGATTTGTGTTTCCTCGACCAGTGGTGATCATAAGTCTTCTAACATTGAGAAAAAGCTAGTATTTTTTAATTAAACGAGGAAAAACTATGTATGTATGTACTTTTTTCCTACAAATCTAAACAAGGTAATGCAAAGAAATTGTCTCTAAAAAGGTAAATCTTTTAAAATAAATTTTGAATGTAATACAACGGCTTTTTACAAGCCACTTTCTGTTAGTTTTCATTTTCATTTCTTTATCAATAAAGATCAGTACATAAAAGTACAATTATGATAGTTAAATAAGTAGGTACATTATTGTACAAATAAAATGACATTTCATTTAGAGAATATAAATATATCATCAGCATATCAATCAATAAAACAATCGAGCATCGATAAACTATAATATTTAATCATAAGCTTCTCAGTACCGGCAGAGTATTGACCTATAACATTTATGAAACTGTCGTTTAGGTAATTCAGTGGATTGGAACCAGAACAATGGTATCCAGGTCGTCTAAATGGAGTGCTTCCAGAATGTTCTCGTAAAGTTTTACAACTCACACATGGGTTTGTAAAGGGCTCTTTGATGCCCTAGGCTCGTAAACTGGATTGGATATAGCCCTAAACGGTGGTGTTAAATGGCGGGTACAAAATACAAATGGAGGAAGTTCTTTTGAGGAGATTGACAATGCCTTCAATTGTCGATTTGAATAAGTTTAAGAGTGAAAATAATTAAATTTAATAACAGACCAAGGTATTGGCGTAATAGGGAGGAGTCTTATGTCCCACGGTGGGTTTTAATGAGTCGATAATGATGATGTTTTATGAAAATAAACTAGTTTCTTTGGGACATGATGGAGGTTAGGCGTTAAAAGCTAAAAATACTTTAAAAATCGTAACAAAAGGTTATTAAATTAGAGAATTCCAACAGTAAGTTTATGGAAAACGATACTTTAATGAAACACCCCACTCATACTAACTACTTAATGGAATGTCACAGGCACCATAAACATTCAATTTAATCATAACACATCAGATTAGAATTATTTATGAAAGTGTACATCCATAAAAGGATATTCAATAAAGCTGTACACGAGCTTTTTCCACCATAAATGGCCGAAAAGTTTTTATAGCGTCATAAAAGGTTGTAAAGGACTTGATAAGTACGTGGGATGAGGGATGAGGATGGTATCAAGTTAAATATTACGAGAATTATAAGAGATAGGATAAGTAATAGAATACTTACTACACCTATTATTATGATAATACTGAAATCTCGAATAGTTCAGATACGATACTATTTTTATATCATAGGAAAGATCAAATCGATAAGATACGGTAAAAATAATTACTTGTTTTCGTAACTGAAAATGAAAGATATATTGTTAAACTAGTGGACGCCCGCGGCTTCGCTCGCATTACTTTGAGAAAAAAGTATGACTTTGGCACTTTTAAGGCTTCACACCACCTACATACCAAAAATCATGAAGATCCGTTCAGCCATTTTTGCGTTATGATCAATTATTATCAGTCATTTTCTCTGTCTTAACTGAAAAATATCTTATTTTCTGGGTGAAAGTCTCAATGTAACACATCTATTCTATATGGACTTATATAACATGAAGAATATGACCGTTTGTCCCCAATCATCGTATAATATCAATTTAATAAGTCCAACAGTGTGTCGTGGGATCTATGCGCAGGCGCATTTAAAAGCGCATCAACACTTAGCGGCACATCCCTTTTAAAGTATTCTTTAATATTTTAAACCTTACATCCTAGAAATAAGGTCTAGAATTAGTTATAAAGTGACAGACATAACCTAATAAATATAAACCGTATGATCAATGGCATAAAGACTATAATCATTTGTAAACGGTAAGTCACAGGGCATTAGAGATAGGAATGAATATGGGGTGAGCTTTTTTGTTACATTAAAAATGTGTTAATTTAAAAGCTGTGTTTGTAAAAGCTTGTTTAATCTATTCGTCGTTATCATTTTGTGATGATTGCATTTTAATCTGAGGCAAATATTGGTAGTGTTTTATTGATATGGCTTTTGTTCGCTTTTTTGGTAAAAAGGTTGCCCTAATAATAAAATTTTTAAACTTAACAATGGCAATTTGAATTCGTAACTCTATTTGTATTCTCGTCGTTTTTTTAAAGATATTTCTTTCAAATTTTTTGTAGATAAAATTTCATCAATTATTTATGAATGTATATGATCATAATTTTCTACAAATGAATAGATAATATAATACAGTTAACCTGCATCTATGCTTGAGCATATTTTCATTAAAATATCCATTTACTATATAGGTATGTATATATCCAGCATCCCGTAATCGAATCCCAGACAAATCTCCCACTCTCACAAATATGCGCCCTTTCCCAACTGCAATATAGGTTTGTGTTACACGTACGAGTATTACCGGACAAAAACTAAACAAACAGAGTTTCATCATTTCCATCAGTCAAAGAAACCATCCCACATGGGACTTTCAACTGGGACGGACTAATTCCTTCCATTAATTTTATTTTCGGTGATTAATCGCTGATGATTACGGATGCTGGTGTGATGTTGAAATGTATGGGAAAGTCGGTGGGAATGACCTACCTTCTTATTGATGGTGGTAAGACTCTAAGTAGGTGTTTAGACCTTACCAAAATGTCTAGAAATGGAACTGATAGGAATCTTAATATCTTATCATTTTTCTGCATAAGAAACTATTAAATAAATAAATAAATAAATATTTCAGGACATATCACACAGCGCCATCTAGTCCCATACTAAGCTTACGCTTGTATCATGGGTACTAGATAACGGATATAATACATATATACTTTTTTTTTGTAAATACATACTTATTATACATACAAACGACCAGACTTAACACAAATAGTGACAAATTTTAAAATTCATAATTACTTGTTTCATGCGGGAATCGAACCCGCACCCCTAGATTAGAAGGCAGAGCCACTACCAACTAAGCTATTAAGTATGTAGGTTACTGTACTATAGCTCCCGTAAAGCATGATTGAATTTACGATGATTATTGATTATTTTTATTTAGTACCTACGTATGTTGTCAAAAAGTAGTCAAAATCAATTCTATTAGTAGTGGAGTGCCCACAGAGCTTTGAAGTCCATGGGGGGGCGCGCGCGGGGGCGATGTGGCCCGATCGTTGTTCTGTGGGAGTGCCTGGAGTATTCAAAACCGTAAAACCTCGGAGTTATAGTGAATGATCGATGTGGGATATTGTTTTATAAACTAAAAATTGCAATGTTTAAACAAATTATTATAAGAAATTAATGTTTGACCATATGTTTTCCCTTTAAACAGTTTTTTATTTATTCATTTATATATGTGCAAAAAAACAAATAAATTTGAAAAACAAGAAGTATCGCCGCCATATGCCTAATTGTTTGCCTGTTGTTTTAGTTAGTAGATACATTAATTATTACGAATCATCCATAAGCAAACCTAGCATCACTTTATAAATACAAATAGCTCTCGAGACCACAGAACACAGAAGTAAAATTTAAACGTAAAAATTAATTATCTTTCAACAGCTTATTCTCAAAAATCTTGAAACAAATAGGTTGTTAATAAATTCCCAACCTCGTTACAGTTTCAAAGATCCAGATGCAAAATGCAAACATGTTAGGTGTTAGTATATACAGACGCTAGGTCTGGCTAGTTTAGGCTAAAGTCTAGACTCATTTGTTACAATCATTAGCTCATGTGCTGATTACTGCTGCGGTATGCGATTTGCAAAAATTGTGGACTGTTGTGCACGTAATTAATGAGTATTTTGTAAGTTTAACCTTTTTAGTGACACAATATATTATTTTTTTCTTTAGTTAAGTATACTATTTAAGTTCTCTTTACTTAAACCTTAGATTAGACTGTACTATTTTAACTCTGAGTATTGCCTGAGAAAAATATTGTGAAATCTTAGCGAGGTCTAAGTACTAAGTCCACCGAATAAGTACATTTTTATGCATATGTACGTACATAATTTATGTTACTACGAGTAGCTTATAAAAAATTGGCTCATTCTTCTATAGAAATTCAAAATTACTTCAAATTACATGTGGATGTTTTAAATTTAGGTTAAAGGTATACTCTTTTTTAGTTTAGTGTATAAATGTGTATATATTGTTTATTATTATTGTTAATAAAATTGATAAAAGTAAAATATAATTAAATCTTCAAATTTACTACAGCTAAAAATTCCAAAGCTCTATAAATTACATATATCTCTCGCGCAAACCACTTCGTGCTCGACTATCCTCATCCCATATGCATGCATCTGTTTCATACATGCACGACATTTTGTTTATTTTCATTGTAAAGTTCGTTCAAATTGAAGTGGTTCAAGCGCTCAATATACACTGAAAAAGATTGACTAACAGTTTTATTAACAATCACGTGTGTAATATAAAATTTAGTTGAAAAAATATGTTATCAGTTAGTCACACTTATTTAGTTTTCATGGTCGTTTGAACTGTTGCTAGGCTGAAGTGGTTACATCATATGCTTAATTTAATTATTTAGTAAGCTTTGTTTGTGCTTTAGGTATATATGTTAAAGTTGGTTCCAAACTAAGCACTCTATTGAATTAAGCCAAAATCTACTAATAGAAATTATAGCTATAGGATTGTTTTTGTATACTTATATTTAATTTGTAGATGAACTATTTACAAAAGAATTGCTAAATATTTTATAATCGCCGTTAATGTTAAGTAAGTTTTGTTTAGTAAAGCTTCCGATTATATCCTATTGAGTTAAGATACAATGCACAAGATCGACGCAGATGGCACATACAAAGGGAGGCCTATACCCAGCAGTAGGATCCCATAACCACTGTATGTTAAGATATAAGTTGCAGAACTACAACTACTTAAGTTTATGGTTCAAACACAAAATCCTTAACTGTTGCTGTGATCTGATACTTCTATTATGATAACAATGTATGTTCTTACTCTAAATGTACTTGTGAGTACTAAATGTTAACAATAAACTCTCAATTGAAACGGAGCCCCTAGTTAACCTATGCGACTGAGTCCAGTAGTACTTAAATGTTTATTAAGTACTTACGTAACACTTTCATGGCAATACTTTTCATGATTCATATCCAGATGGATGTTACACAAAATGAATTCTGCTTCCGATGTGATAATAATGATGGTTTACTTTGGGTGACGTGGGATTGGGATTTTCAGAAAAGGGACAAACGAAGGGTAGCGAGCAGTGAATACCTACTTGACTGCTACTATCACTTCTATCTCTCAAGAGTCGTATTTCCTCATGACTGAGGGTCATGACTCCCCCGGAGAATTAATTCTTTAGGGGAGTTCTCTTGAGCATATACATCGTGGTGGGCGCCTTGGTCCTTCCACGGAAGACACATGTCCTCGGATATTGTTGTCCTCAAACATGTCGGTTTCCTCACGATGTTTTCCTTCACCGCTAAACGAGTGCACAATCTACACATTACTTGAAAATACAGGACATTGGTGTAGGGCTAGATTTGACCCAGGGTGCGTCTGGATGAAACCACTGAGCCACACACGCTTTATGACTTCTACATATAAATAGCGTCAGCTCTCCAAAACGTCAAATAAATTCCGGTTTGAGAGAGAAGAATGAACAGATTTTATTAGGTCAGTAGTTAGCACGCTCCATCTTAGACCATAGCTATTGCTTACCATCAGACAAACGGTAGTCAAGAGCAAATCTGTTTTAGTTTAAACGAAATACTTTGTTCCTGAGAGTATTTGTATGTAAGAAGATTCACATATTGGAGCATACTGAAGCGATGAAGCATGTCTGAATTTATATTTTGTAAGGAAGCTACTGATCGTAACTTAGGCCTTGAACGTGACCTTTTACCAGCAAACCTTCAACTCTCGTTATATCTAGTTTAATAAACTATGTCTAACATAACCTTTGCCAATATCACACGGCCTTCTAGACCCCGGTAACGTAGATTAACGGGAACCTAGGACTAGATCACAGCTAACTTCTATGACCTAGACAATAAAGGCTAGATTCGTCTAAACGGATGAGGTATCAAATTTCAAACCGTTACATCATGCGACCACCAACATGGCTTTCCGATTGAATGGATTAATGAAAAGCTTCCTATCCAAGTTATACTGTATTTTAATTGTAATGAAGGAAACCTTTGATGTATTGCGTATTAGCCGTATCCGTCGCTTATTCTACGCTTTTTGGTAACAGATAAACAATTTATTTGTAACCAAAAGCTTACACGTCAATTAGAAATAAACTTAGGCTGTCACGTCGCTTTTAGAACCCAATACTAAAGCCATGTAAAATTTCTTGTGAACTAGTCGCCGCGTGAATAAGAACAAATAGATCAAACAAACAACAATTAATCATAATAATAATAATCATAATATTCATTTATTCATAAATACGTCAATTTCTTTACATATAATCATGTCCATGTTCATTATATATTCAATTCAATTCACTTCAATTTACATGATCAATTTACTAAATTTTTTTAATAGCGTCACACAAAATAACTAAGTATCTATAAGGACATACATATGAATTAGAATTGACAACAGAACACGTTCCAACAATTTATAGAACTTTAGTTTCTATGATTGTATGTGTCTCTGTTTGTCTGTTTATTTAAATTCTCATCGTAGTATGAGGGCCCGAAACTATCATAGGCTACTTTTTATAGCAAGCGAAGCCGCAGGCGTCCACTAGTACATAAAAAATGAATAACCCAATATTACATCATTCACAATGCAAGCCCAAATAAGCCATAGCGGCTTCATAAAATTATGCAGTCAAACGACGAAGACACTCGATATCCTGCCGTCATAAAAGCCACACATAAATATTGTACTCAGAGCTATAAAGTACACCACATCTAAATAATTGATAGACAACATGCTGATACAGTGTCACTTGTTATTGTCTGCAAAAATTATGGTTTCAACGTTGAATTTCATACATACATAATAAGTAGGTATATCGCTTGTCATGTTATCAAACTCTTGCGTTTTTATGTGGTGAAACTATACGTAGTATAAAATTGTATGTTTACAATTTGGTTCACGAGCATTACATTTTATTTTCAGTACAAAAAAGTTGCTTACGACATAATCAAGAGTCCGTCTCCGTGTAAAAAAACACGACAACACGTCGCTTTGGTATAGTTGTTACCTAAAAATCAACAATTTACCAATAAGTTGTACATCTATTTAAAAAAAATGTATAATACCTATCTTATATTGTACATCGGTCATTTAAAAGCAAGCTATAACCCTGTTCAAATGAGGTACTTAGCCGAGCTCTCGTGAGAAACGCATAAGACAATTCCTCTGCCCCACTTAGCTCAAAACATATGCACTAGACTAGACCCACGCGTGTTTTAGTGTTTAGTACTTTAAACAAACAATTTAAATTAAGGCAAATATCTATTCGACAGACTAAGCTAGTTAAACAGTAATTTGTCTAATCTAGGGCGCCTTTTGTTTAAAATGTTGTGTTGAGAATGGTCAGTTTTCATTCCGACAATGTTGTCAGCTTATTAGCTAAAGATCAGTTTAAGAACTATAGACAGATCTAAATTTAGAGCTGGCCCTAATTGGTAGACTGGTTTTAGATTATGTGTATACAGGTTTATCTTATTTATCAGCCACATTACCTCTTTATAGATGCATAATATTTAATAAACGCAAAATATATATGACGACAAGATTTAGTTGACATGAAGACTTACATCAAATATTGTATTCAATTGTTCATGGCTCATTGCACAGAATGCAAAAAATTGCATCCTTTTAATTATGAACTAATATTTCTAACTTTACGAGTATATATACGTACTCAATGCGAATGATCATACTGCAGTATGGGTACAATACTCAACTTTTCACAATCAGCAAAATTGGTGAACACAAGACACGCTGGTGGGATATTTTAAGCCATATCAGTTTTCCATCCTCAGTACAAACACAGAATTACAAACTACAGCAATCAGCGGATGTATGAATAACTGGGTGAGGAAAATCGTAAAAGATCTTAGTACCGTGTTAGGAAGAGTTATTGGACTTTCTTACGAATTCAGGAAGTTACATGTAGGTTAGTATGAGATTTACTTTGTTTAGATTGCTTGCTATAAATCCTGAGCTCCTAGTCTATAGTTAGGTCTGTTGTCTTTATAAATAGCGTTGTTAAAGAACTGGAGTTTGATTTGTTAGAAGTTCCTCATTACTGAGGTACGTGACTCCCCCAGGATTGTACTTTTAACATTCTAGAGTAGTTCAAACATTGAGGTCGTTTCTCACACAAAACAAAAATAAAAGTGCTAGAAAATGCAAAGTTTCTTTGTATGTAAATAATAATAATAATAATCGTTTCGTTTATTATGCCAAAAATACAACTTTTTACATTAATACAATTAATACAATTTAATTTAGGCTGCACAGAATATTTACATTGTGTGTCCTGACTACTGCTGTAGGATTCCCTGTGTTGCAGTAGCCAGGCTTCTTCCGTGGAAACTAATATTATTAGGAGAGTAGGTATATCTATCTAAACAACACAATACAGAATGACGATTATAATAATTACATACTTATGTTTATGTTCTATCCTATATATATTTATTATTAGTAATTTGAAATATTTCATTAGGTTATAATAGAATGAATACATTATTAATAGGATTAAAATTGTGTTATGTTTAATGTAAATTAAAATGTTTATGAAGTAAGCGTAAAGCAACAACTAAACGTTAATGATGCTTACCAAAACTTTTATTTATTTACTCTACTATTGTTGCTTTGACATGTTTATATAAATCTAAGAATACCTTCATTACAGAAAGCAAATTTCCAATTTTTCCATAGTGTACGTCTGAATTCTTAATCGGTAAAGTTCAAAGGTTTAGGTCCCACTTTCCCTGCGTACTTGGCTCCCGCCCTTTCAGATAGAAGACCTTTTTAGTTATGCACAATAAACATTGCATTTGCGTGCTTTAGGAGGCAAGCTTTAGAAACCAGAGCTTTAGAAAATACTTGCGTTTAGCAATTTTGTAAAGCTTTCGTCACGTACATTTCAAAAGTTTCATTTTCAATTCGAGAATGTGTTGATATCTTCTAAGCAAGCTATGCTAGATCATAGATTGTCACGGTGCTTAGCATAAGATGAAGTTAAGTCAAACATGAGCCTATCAAGCAATTTTTTTTATATATTTCAAGTGCAGCTGCTGTTTTGAACTATTAACAATGTTTTTCTATAACGATTCTAAACATTTAATCACATATCCACTTGATCTCGTCGAACATTGTATAATTTCGATGATTGTTTCGAATCAACTTAATCAAAACGAATCAAAATAAACGAACCTACATAATTACTTATTTATATCATTGTTACTGTCACCTAATTAATAAATATTTAAATTGAATATCTAGAACACCTCTTAAAAAGAACAATAAATAGTCGAAATCAATGTTCCATTACATCGTCCATATCAGACACAAAGAAACATAAATTAAATACAAAACCAATGGCTCGAAATGCAGTTTTATGTCATTATTAAAGGCAGAGAAATAAATTAAACCTAGTGTATAACTGAGGTCTATATAATTGTAGTAAAAGTAGCTTTTTTACAACTAAGTAATTCAGATTCAATAAACTTGCTGTCGCTAATCTAAAATCTAAACATTATTAGATTTTTTTTACAAACTGTTTTATAAACGTACTTCTAAAATCTATGTTGTGCTATCTTATTTTCCATTTACTCAAATCTATGGCAATTAAAATTCCTAAACCATTTCTTTAAACTCTCAAACCGATTCAGCTTCCGATACAAACTACTTACTACTAGACTACCAGACTTGAGATGATATACCGCTTGGTTTCGTCAGACTTAAAAAAAAGATAACTTCGCATGCCTGTGTTATTTGTCAATTCCTTACTTTGCAGCACATGCGATCTAATCTACTTAGTTAATTTTCTAACTCAGCTTGCGATCAAAAACAACCGACTACTTACTATCAGACTAAAAAAAATTACTTCCCATGCTTGTTATTTGTCAATTTCTCCCAAAGAGATGCAGCAGATGCGATCTAATTGCGATCTGTTTCACCGATAGCTACTAACTCATCTAACGTTGGTTCTCGTGTTTTCTCAACCAATTACACGTTTTAGAGTCCACCTTTATATGGTAGTGGCATAAACGTGCAGCCAATGTGGGTGTTTGTATGTATGTATACCTTCTTGCCAGAATTCTGAACAATTTATCGTGGTAATGTGTATTTTGTAGCTGATTTGGCTTGTTAGTTACTAGTGTAAATCAGGTAGATTGGAAGCCCACTTTTAAAAGTAAGAGTTTGAGTCGGATTGAGAACTTCTTACTATTTCCAACTCGGCAAAAAAGAAATGATAACAATATAGTTAAATACTGTCACGATAAGAAAAAATCGGTAAGAAAATAAAATCAAATTATTTAAGTTTTCACCCATAAAATTATAGCATAATTTTAAGCGGATATCCGCGTCTACAAAGACGGGGATACGCGGAATCGTCTTTTTTCTGACATACTGCTAGAGCTTACTAAAGCTTAAAAAGCTATAACTGACACAGTTAGAAATAACTGACATAATAAAAGTCAGAAAAGTCGCGCCATAATCCGCATTTTACGTCACTTTGCGCAACGTCTGTCAAATATGGAGCGACGTGTTGTTTTGACAGATGCACCATAAAAATGTGAATGTTTAACTTGTGCCACTATAAAAGGGTTAAAATCGGCAATTCTTGTGAAACTGACCCGGTAGGTAGGTATAGGAATTCGCAGATGTGTGCGTTTTTGGTAGTTTTTTGACGATCGGACTGAATACCAGTATTTTATAGCCAGTTTTTTTTATGTGATTTCACAACGATTCTTCCTCAATGCGTTTAGTGTTTAAATTATTTATTAGAAATGGCTATGCACGAGTATATTTAAGAGAGTCGAGTGTGTGGACCTTAGAAGTTTACATAGAGTTTTAGTTCATAAGGAGATTTTGTAACTGATCTTAACTGTATAATGTGGCCAGGTTGGTATCAAAAGTACAAAAAGTTACTCCAACCAATAAGTAAACTATATGGAATGGAGTAAAGGGTTTTACTCAATGAATCAAATGAATTTATTATCTGGTAGAATTCCCCATTTCCAGTAAATCCCTATTAGCGTGTCGTCGGCGGGAAGTACAAACATGGCGGAAACAATGTTGCTTGTTTCGGGACCGGACAGTGTTCATGGAGGTTACAAAGATACGGTAGACATGAACGAATATGTGTTATTTTCGTTATTTCCATGGAACGTCGTGTGTAAGAAACTTATTAAAATACAAGCGAAAGATGATTTAATTGTCACTAGTCTATTAATCACTTCAATCCGCCACAAATTTAATATGAATTTTGAAAGAAAGAAAGAAAAAAAAGTAATATCTTTGTTGAGACACACAAACTTACTAAACTTACATGTTAAGATTGTGGTGCCCCAATACAGCCGCATCTCAGCTGAATTTTATATCTGGTAAATTTGTCTAAGTTTCCGAGGAAAATTGACTTGCGTTTTTGACTGTAAGGTTTTTCATTTTACGCGCCAGTACCTACAGATCATCATAGATGTAATAGCCATGTTTTTCTCTGCATATCTCTAGTATTCCTTGTACTCTGTATTATGTTATGTGGTATTAGTTTTAAAATCACTATGAAAGTTATATGTGTTCCAGTATATCTTACATCTCATAGTATCCCCAGAGCATTCAGGATATGAGTCACATCGTGACTTCATAACAGTACAATGATATTAACTTGGCGCGGCTGTAGCATGCAAATTGTTGCTTAATTTTTGTTTGCACGACGTGTCTTAATTTAGCAAGTTGTTGTATTAAATCTACAAAGTTCGAAGCACATAACATACAGTTTTGATTAGACAATACAAACTAATATCCATATGTATTTAATTTCATACGATTATGATATTGAGATTTAGCCATAACTGAATCATATTGATGAACCTAAATTAAAATCCCAGATCGTCGAGGTTGAATAATTGCCATTATTTTAGACTTGGTCGTTCGATCGACAAAAATTTCTAATCTATACTAATATATATTACAAAGCTGAAGAGTTTGTTTGTTTGACCGCGCTAATAAGGAACTGCTGGTGCGAATTGAAAAATTATTTTTGTGTTGAATAGATCATTTATCGAGGAAGGCTTCAGGCTATATAACATCACGCTGCAACTATAATAGAAGCGAAGAAATAATGGAAAATGTGGAAAATACGGGGAAAATTATTGTTCTTTGAGGGCTTCCGTAGCGTGCGCTGCGAAAACGGTTCAAGTCGTAGGTAACAGCTATAATTTAAAACGCTGAAGAGGTTGTTTGCAAAAATAAATATGACTATTCCACGCGGACGACGTCACGGGCACAGCTAGTATTCTATAAAGACAAAACTAGAATGATTATATTTTACAATATTTTTATCACATACTATATTTATTTACAATAATAATAATACATAAGCACAAGGGAAGAAAACCTAAAGGTACTACTTTTAACTACAACAAAAAAAAGGGCCCTCCTTTTTATAACTAGAAAATCTTAAGAAAAGCCTAAAGATAGTCTATGCTCCAGCCCACTGCACTGTCTATTATGCAGTAAAAAAAGTTTGAATATACATAGGTACATAATTAATCAATCTGTTGATACACTACTTTGTCAGTAATACCCCTAGGTAATTTAATACCCTCAATGATTGCGGTTGCATAATTATAAATTCCGGAAAGCAAAAACCACAGAATGACTCCCGAAACTAATTAACGGTAAAGTTTTTGTGTTCGGGTGACATTTTGTACTTTTTTCGACCACATTCATGCTTCATTGACATCGGAATAATTAAGCTCGTAAAATGCGGTTGAAGGAGGAGGAGAACAAATGAGGACTAAAGATTAATTAATTTTAGGGTTACTTTAAATGAGATATCTTATTAGTAATACAAATATTTTATGTTCCCTAATATAAATATTTTTGTCAAAAATAACGTTTAACTTACATCATGTTGGGTTACAGTACCCATTGTACTACTTTTCGTTTAGTAAAACGCATTTACGCACAAGATTGCAGCCTAATCTAAAGATTTTTTCCACTTAAGTATGTTATCTTTTGTTTTAGTTGTTACGGAATTCAAATTATATATCTTTCCTTTTTTTACTTTACCCAGTACTTGGTCGACAAGGGCCAAACATAACTATGATGATGTATTTTCATTTCTACACTATATCTATGTACATATATCAAATTTCCATAACGTATTACAAAATTGAAACCTTTCACTTCCAACACGCGGCCTCGCAACGTTCACTAAACGCGAACGATTTCCTCCGAGCCATAAACTCTTGTTTACATTGTTGTGAACGGTTCCTCTGTTCTTACGTTTTGTTACGATATTCCGCGAAGCTGTCGACTGTGCGTTTTCCGCGTTTTCACATCGTTGCAACTTGTGTTTGGAATTTTTAGTGAAATTATACACTGAATGATTTACATAATATAGGTATTTCAGCGGAAAAAATCTTACAAAAAGATCCTTCTAAAATCATCCTTGAAAGGATCATTCGTTTGAAAATAATCTATGGTAAAAACACTTAATTTTCTACGACAAACATTAAACAAAGCACATGGGGTAATAAATATGCACTACGCACTTTAGATTTAAAGCTTTCTGCAACAGATAAAGATGTTCTGTACAAGATATTGATTTCATTGTAATCTATCACACGATGAGCATGTACCTACTTACTGATTGGTTTTTGTTTCGCGCTCATTTTAAAAGCGAATGATGGAAAACAAAAGACAAATGGCCAATCTATCAAATTCCAGGTGAGCAATATTCATACTATCGATTTCATTGTAATTATTATTAAGATAGCAGAGATGAGCATACAATTAGATTGATTTTTTTTGTATCGCGCGCGTTTGAGAAGCGAACCATCCTTGGCTTTAACCAGCCATGGCTAATTTATGAAATTCCCAGGTGAATATTGTTCACACAATGTCTGAGTTCGCGCAGTTCGTCTAGATAAAATGGTGGCGTGAATGCATGATTGGTCGCGGGCGCGCTTGCAGTGCGCAAGTGTGCGCGGTGCGGGCGTGCGGTGCTACAACGCCGCCCGGGTACCAGGCCAGCAGGAGTTTGAAGGAGGTCTGTGACTTGGAGGCATAGAATGTGTTATAGTATGCACATACATGGAGGGATATATACAGGACATGTGAGGCCTAGATCGCGAAGTCGCGCAAAAAGGTTGAAGCTAACATCTTTCAGTTACCTAATAAATGTTATTGTCACGCGGTAATGGAGACTTAAGTGATAACGTAACGGATATTATACTTCTACTTGAGGGAGAGACATTATAACAATGTGATAGTATGCATTGGGATCGATATGAGGATTTGAATGAAAAACGTAGATAACTAACTACAACGAACGAAGAAATTGTAGAAGCGTAGCAATGATATTGATTTTCTGCCGCGTAGAGAAGCAATTATACTGATAATAGGTACTAATAGACCATAAGCATTTAAAAAATACCTACATAATTAGCAAAAGCTAAACTATAGTTGAGTTTGAATCAGCTTTCAATGGCGTAAAAGCGCTCTATGTCCCTACACGTATATTTTTTTCTTTGATGTAGGTACAATAAAGTTACATTGTAAAGGCCAGATTACTCAAGCTGTTGTGTAAAGTCCCGGTTTACATCCCGGATCCCGGTTACCATAGCAACGCTCCCTTATTCCCCAAGGACCTTGTAAATGGCGTGTAAATTGTACTAGGGCACCATAGGAGGAACAGTCATGCTCAAGGAGAACTTGCTGGTAAGATTTAGGTAAAACATAATAAAACCTACGAGGTTAGGAACTTACTTGATACGATCGTATAAATCTAGATTTATGAGGTGATGAAAAAAGAAACGGGAAGAACAATATAGAACAACGATACAGAGTATAGGAAGAGAGACCTATGCTCAGTAATGGATATCATACCGACAATGATGATGATAAAGATAAAAACAATATGCTTTAGACTACCCAAATGCAAAGAGTATAAAAGCTACAAAGTAAATTAAAAACTTTTCTTCGTTTACAATATAAAAATAAAGGGAAGAAAATCGAAACGATTTCTTTAATATCACAAAAGATAATGCTTAAACTAAGTATTAAAATACTGTTATAAGAAGGAAATAAAAAACGAGTGCAAAAACTTCAAAAGAAGCATTACAAGTAAGTACTATGATTGTACTTTTATAGTAATCTTCGTAAGCACGATATAAATAATTGGCCAGACCTTGCCCTTTGCCGCCATGTTGTTTTTATTTACAACCTGCATGCACGATTAAATGCAGCGCAGCACTAATGTAAGAGAGAGTGTAAACTCATTGATCTTTTGTTTCTATTCTATTCTATTTTTAAATATTGCAGGATGACGGTTTCATAAAATTAGTTTAAATTATAGCGAGATTAGTTTCATTGCTGAGAAAGGCAGACAGGAAAAGGATATTTAAATTGAGTACTTTCCTGAGCTAAGCAGTTTTATTACGTTGCATTTCGGTTATGAGTTGATTTTAAAAATATAATTATAAATTTAATAACATTATGACATACACATTACACAGGGTGAATAAGTGGAAGGACGAACATTTCAATTAATGATATAACATAATAAAAAAGGAACACAAAAAATGAACAAAAACAACCGCAATCATAGAACCTTGCTGAAAACCTAACATTAAATATAATAAATTCTATACAATAATTATAGCAAGCAACTAAAGCATACTCGCGAAATGCACAAAAGCACCGAGAACGTAAGTTATATGGCATGGAATGGCGGGAAAATTTACGACTACCAACCTACCGATAGCGAAAGTCGAATGCGGAAACATCCCGCCAACGTTCCAAGCGTTCCTTTTTCAAAAACGAAGCATGCTGGCCAGTTGTAAAAACAAAAGATAATCTTCAAGCATGGAGGTTACATTTCGTACATACTCTTTGGATTACTATCGATGTACGCATTGCATTGCATGCGAGTTATTGTGTTTAGATTTTATCGTGTCGTTTTGTAAATTCAATTTATTCTCTTCGTTCTACGCTTTGCGAATAGCCGACTGTTTACAATTGTAATTTCTCTAAACATTATCCTTCAAAATATTTTTTATATAAAGTATTTTGTCGATTTTGCTGGTTACGTTTTACGTTTTACCTTCAAATATTAAAAATCTTAAACTTCACGCAAGAGATTGCTTCCATCTCTGGTAGAGATGTATGACAATTACTTTATTCAAGATAGCTTAAAACTTTCTTATGCAATATTAATCTTTCCAGCTATAAACAAGAGAAAAAGCTTGTTTTATAAGATAGCAGCTACAGCGATAAGAGGTTAATAAAGAAAAGCGGCAACAAACTGCAGGTAGAGACGATTCGAGATAAACTCACGTCGCCGTAGACAAACCTGTTTTATGAATTTAATGCAACCTCTTTTCAAAAGTAAATATATTTTTGGAATAAAGAGTATGCATTTTATGTTGAGGTATCTTAGAGTGTATCACATAACTATTTGGTTGTATCTTTGTTCGAGGATTTGGTTTGTAAACAAGTCAGAATAATATAATCATAACTATTTATTACAAAATGTTATGAACGTTTCATGTACCTACATTTATGTGTCTTGATATTTTATATGGCAGCCATTTAGTATTTTTTCCAACTAGAACAAGAAAGGCCTACTAAAAACTTATCTACTATTTATAATAAACACCATTTATAATAATTACCATTTATACCTAATTATAATAAAATAATATATTATATTTATAAATACCATTTTCAAATAGGTTTCACAATTTTGTCACAGAAATATGCGCCAATCTGCTACGAAAGTACCAGGCGATCAGAAACACTCAGGAGCATATTATCAGCACGCGGCGCGGTTCTCATAGATTAGATAGCGTATAAAAACGTGTTGTCATAATCGTCATCATAAAACTGTTATGTCACACTCACACATGCGCACTTTGTTAAATAGAGTTTTATACGCGCGGAGAAAATTGGAACTACACAGTTGTGACGTTAAATTCTATGAATTATGCGTAAGTGCTGCCATTAACGCATGGAATAATATAATTATTGACTTTACTTGCATCTCTGCGGGTGAATTGCCGAAGGTATATGATAGGGTTGTCAATCATTAAATGATTAATAACGGGTGTCCATTTCTTGATAAAAGTGTTTTCATTTGGACATGCCAAGTTTGATTGAATTTATTGCTTTCTGATTGTAGTAATGGGTTGGTTTTGAGTTGATTTGCAATGGAATTTGTATGAATGATGTAGATTTATTTAAATAGGTACCTATATAGTGCGTATTAGTGGTGTAGGTCAAATGATATGTGTGGCAATGATTAATTGTGATTAAGAGATGCATTGTATATTTTTAGTAGTTTACATTTTTCGTGGGTCGGATGACACATTAAATTGTAGGTCCCGGCTGTTTGTCTAGTACGGCAGTCGTTAAGCCATGTCAGAGGCCCTTAGGGCGGCTTGACAAACTTTCGACACCAGAGTTCGCCTCTCTCAATCGAAAAGAAGAAGAAGAAGTTAACATTTTATAAAAACAAATTTAATAAATTAATCATAAGTAATATATTTGTGTTCCGTTTACGTTTGATTCTAGCCGATCACTCGCCCAGATAACTTCATAATATATTTGTGTTCCGTTTACGTTTGATTCTAGCCGATCACTCGCCCAGATAACTTCATTTATTTAGATGCAGAACATGGTCTTTGCGGTCTTAATTTATCCAATTATTCCGGTTTTTATTTAAAATAGAATCGTTTAGTACACTATTAGTGGCTCAATTATAAATGTTGACTGTATTGTGTTGTTAGGTGACAGCCCTAAAGTGACAAGTGCATACCCCACGTGCATAGTGACACATCTGTTCCCCCCATGCGCGTGCGCGTAGATCGCATGTCTAGTCTATACACGAACATACTCTATGTTCAACCAGGACCCACTGAAATTCCATTACATCTAAAGTTAATAAGTATCTTCTAGGTAAGCGTGTTACACCCTAGGCTGCAGCAATGCTTAACATCAGGCAGGCTGTAGTCAAACGTAAACCACCACGTAAAAAAAAAACATTATCACGGCATTGAGTAACATAATGTACATTATAACTAAGTTCCCACACACCAAACGCCTCAAAACTTTCTCCAACACCAATCAATACCAATAAACTCTACCAAAGTATACAAGTATACATAAAATAGTATATAATAAATAGTACAGCCTTGACCTCTGCTGCAATCCACATTATGTAGATGCAACTGGTTCCGTGGCCAGCACTAGATGCCATAAACATTGTAGGCAAAGAACTTTCAAGAGATATTTGAATGTACTTATTTTAAAAGTATATATGTATTATAGAAATAAATAAATAAAAAAATAAAAAATTGTTTATTTTGCATAATTTTGTTTTACAAAAAGATATTGGAATCCAAAGCCTCCCGAACTAGTTTTCACTGTGTCTCGGGAGCCGATGGCTTCTCCCTGCTAATGAGATATTAATAAACATAAATATTTTTTTAGTACTTGATAGAATCTCAGAGGTTTTAAATTGAACTACTAATACCTATAGAAAGTAACCTTACTGTAAACCTTATGATTTGAACTGACTGTTCAATTAGACAAAAATAACTGTCATTTCAGTCAGTAATTATAAACAGCGAGAACCTACAAATTAATGTGTCATCTGACCCATGGTCAAGCCGTTATACAGTACATACATATTTTAAATTTTAATAAAAGTTTGATACAATATCTCCCTCATTTTCACGATTTTCGTTACCGTCATTCCTATGAAAGACATAAACAAAATGGCGCCGGGTTCTTACAGGAGCTTCTAATTAAAACAGTTTCCTCGGATCTAAGCTAATAAGAATTGAATACGGGTATTCGTTGTAGAATTAATACATTTTGTAACGCCTGATGGAATATGAAGTATTTATTGAAAATACTCGAAACACATTATATCTCGGTGAAGCTTTAAATTGACTAATTAATTAAATCATTTAATAACATTAAACAATTAATACTACATGAAAAAAAAAAATTAATTAATCGCAAACAAACATTACAACTTTACATACAATAAAACTAGAATAAAATTTGCTAAAATAGTGTTTAAACACTAGATTCAGCCAGCTCGCTCGACCAGTGCTAGCGGTGACGTAATCTAGGTATCTAGACAAGACCTAAGTCTAGATTCAGTCTGAGACGGTGCTCGGTTGTACCTAGAAGTACCAGGCGGTCATAACAGCCAAGAGGTGGGAGCACTAGACTTCACACACATGTAATGTCTGGACTTGGGAACGTACGTACTGAATGTTCAATAGTCCATTCATAATTTACACGCCTGTGTGCTAATGATATCAACCAATCAACACTATTTGACTATATGTACTAGGAAATTTATTTTAAAGGTAACATAATTATTAACAATCAATAAACACTAAAATACTAGTTTTAAAAACTCTTTGGTGAGAATAAAAAACTCATTCTATTCATGAAAAGTATGAGGAGGTCGTAACACTTGTAACCTCTTTCGTCCGCTAAATGAGACCGAAAGCAAGCTCAAGTTTATAATCTCCTTGTACAAAGTGCATCGCATGTTGCATTTACGTGCTTCCAGTGAATCAGCGAGTGAAATATAAAGCGACTGGCGGATAGTGCAAGGTGCAAATAGCTGCGGGTGCATTGTCTTAGTTTGTTGTGTTTTGTTTTCGCTTCAAAGAAGTTTGCGTTTTTATTTTGTGTGAGGCGCTGTTGATGCATTGTAAGTGGTGCAAAATTCTAGTACGCCATGACAATGTTGATGTTTTCTTTGCACAGAATATTGTTATTTTTTTTCTTAAAATGTAGGTCAAATATTTTCAAGCGTTGATTGCATAATTTTAACGACAACAAAATTTTAAAACACACTAAGTATATAACTTTGGATCTGTAACAAAGTAAGTAATTTAAATTGCTATATTGTTACCAGCCCGAAAGATCAATAGAAATACGGGACTTGCAAAAACATCCCAACTCTCGAGTTTCAAAGAAATTGCGTGCGCAAAGCTCCGACGCTACTGTTTGCAAAAACGCAAAGTAAACAAAGCCAGCTTCTGTATTACAAAGGGATAGAGTTCTATTTTGTTTGTTTTTCCAAAATCTGTAATCTAAATCGTCTAAGCGTTTAATTATACGAGGCTTTCGCCAGCCCGCAATGAATTTATGCATGAAGACACGAGAATTTCTACGGCAGGATAAAAGGAACAATAGTCTTAGTTTTAATCCCGCCTTTTTGGTTGTTTTGTTTTTTTTTCGGCGTCGACTGCCGAGAGCCAGGCCGCGTGAGGCTGGATTTACGACCTCCTTAGGGCTGTGGGCTCCTTGTCTTGTACGCGACACTTTTTAAAACGTGAAAGGAGGATTCTACAATGGTTCTTGTTTTTTTTAATTGTAGCAAGATTTCACATATTTAGGCCAAGGATTTTCATCCCTCTTTTAGGTATTATATATTAATTCCATGATTTAGGCTGATGGTGTTATATTTTTCAGAAGATATTGCGTGAAAATCTTGACTTTAAAAATCGTTATTTTGAATCCATAAGGAATCGATTGATTTTGTCACTTTTCAAAGCTATTTATTTCACGGTTTATAAGTAAGGAAAAGTAAATATCAGGTGTAATCTGACAACCATACTTTCCCCCAGGGATTCGAATCGCATGAGACTGACATGCGCACCAATTTACTGCGATTCCGATCGCCGCGTGCGCAACTTTTTGAACAAGACGGACGAAATACGACGCGACGGCGCCGCACAAAGTTTACCGATAAAATAAAATCCAGTTAGGTGCATATTTTAAAAATCAGACATCAAAATGTAAGAGAGCAACGTCCTCGCTAAGATTTTTCATTATTCTCGATATTTTTGTATACGGCAAGCATATTTCAAAAACTACTAACAAACCAAACTATATTACCTATTTTATTTATTGCATATGTACATTATTGTACATACATTGTACATCCATTTATTGAAAATCTGCATTCTTCTTCGTGAACAGTATGATCATATTCGCAAATTATTTGGTATAATAAAACTGGGGAAAAAAATACTTAGACTTACTATACCCATTTACTTACTATAAATATACCGACCCAGAAATCGATATCTGTTTTTTTTTTACATTTCTTCATAATTTGCGTGTTACATATTATCAACAGTCGAGTTTTAAATCAGGCAGCATTAAAAGTCAGCCTATTATGAACAAAAAAGAAGCATATAAATCTAGGTCTTACTTATTTGAGCTAGACAGTCCTAACGCCTACTCAACTAATATCTGCAATCCATTTCTAGGCATCCTAGGCGCTAATCTAGCACCTAGAGACAGGTACAAATTGCACGCTTCTTAGTTCTAACTAATCACAGGCTAGGTACTAACTGAGAGCTAACTAGAGTAAGTACTAAGTATAGCTTAGAGAATAAATACATCATGGACTTAGACTTTTTCACAGAGTTTCAGTATAAAATTAAATATTTTTTTACGTAGGTTGTATTTTCAAATTATTTATGTAAAAAGTATGAATATATATTACGTTAACTGCACTCAACACTAGGATAACCTGTGTTGTGGAGGGCAGGCTCTCAGTAAAGGTTTACGTTTGACTACGCCCCGACAGAAGTTAAGATTATAGCTGAGTGGTTAAAGTTCAGTTCAAAGTTTCAAGTAAGGTTCAGGTTAGTAGTTAGTACAAATATAACATATATTTAATTAGTTCATAGTATACATACGAGCTTAACTTATTTACCTAGTTTTTTTAGTACATTAAAATTATAAAAACATCGATACCTTTCAAAAGCCAGGTAAAATGTTTTCTTCTATTTTTGGTGTAATATTCCGAAAATAAAGTCACAAATAAATAAACTCAGACACATACTAGTTTAAACTTAGCGTGTGTATGTAAATATTTTTGGTATATAACATTGTATAACATAATTCAAATTTTAAAACTATGAGTAATAATTAAAAAAAAACTTTAACCACTGTTATATCTAGAAATAACTATGACATATTAAATTGTATTAATGTAATACTTTATTATGAATAAAGATGATTATGATTACCCAGAAAATGTAAATGTCCTCTAAATCAAACATTGTAGCTTTAATAAAACATCTCATTAGAATTCATCAAGTGACCTATGACTACGATATTATTATCAGGATTTATTTCAAATACAAATTATATAGGTACGTATTCTCCATTTCATATAAAGTTATTTTACTATTTTTCCCGAACGTTTTATTTCACTATTTTAATGAGTTTAAAGGCTTGAAGTATTTGAAGGTATTCCATAAAATTTTGACAACTGGTTTTTTCAGCCAGTAACTTAACAAACATCACTAACCTTAAGCTAAACGGCGACATAATCACTGTAGCAGCATGCCAGCACTTCAGTTCAATTTCCAAAATTAAAAAAAGTACACAGCACCACCACAACAAGAGTCAGGCACAACAGAAAAAAAAGTAAGGAATCAGAGTTCGAAAAAGTTAAAGATCTATTTTTGAATTTCCCGCGTCGCGTCACGCGCAGGCGCGGCCGCCAGTGAAGTGACAAGGAGCGGGCTGGATAGCGTGCAGCCTCCGGAAGACTCGCTCGCCGCGGCGCGGCCGGCGCGCGCGCATGCAGCCCTACCCCCTCCACTCCATTCATGAAAACCGACGTCGGACGCTCAATGGAGCTTCGCGGAGCTTTCTAAGCGCTTACAATAACTTGGACTCCATAAAGGGCGGTTATTCGAGCTGTTTCCGAAGTGCGAATGTGCAAGTGCATTTTGTTCAGTGCTTTTGAAAGCTGTGGGAAAATTGAATGTACATTGAGTTTGGAGTGGCTGTTTTCTCTTGCAAAACGAGATTACGTATTTACTCTTTAAAGGCATGTTTGATTGTTTTCACAATTTTATGTGGGTAGAAGGTTGTAGATTTGGTTTTGGTCAGTTGTTGCTATTAGAAACAAAATCCCATCACCATCTTCATACTATTCCAAATTCAAATCCGCAAAATGGCGGCGCTATCCCGTCAACCGTTACAGCTACATGGGCATACGTTGGCTGTAGGGTTACGTAACCTACTAGGTAGGTTACTTCCCCTTGGTTGCAAGGGTTTGGCGAATTTTGGCAAATTTCGCAACCCGTTATCTAGGATAGAAGAGGAAGCGTAGTACGTACAATCAAACGGAAATATAATCGCGTGGGCTTTATCTGACGTCCGGCTGATACGATGCGACTGTGTGCTTGGTATTGATTTTTTAAATTATTATAAGCGTTTATTATAAGGGTTTTGGATGAGAGGTGTTGGTAGTTGGGCTAATCTAGCTATGTATGAGTACTTGGGGCCTGCATATCAATCAATCGATCAAACATACCTTATTGTACATCAAAATAAAGAATACAATATTCACATAAAAAAGTAGAAGGTAACCAGGGACATTGGGCGACCTTATCACTAAAGTGATCTCTTCCAGGCAACCTGGGCATATTATAGGTACCTGATAATTATTTAGTCCAAAATTCCTGCGTAGAAATTTCACTAGAAGGGACTTTAGAATGCGATACCCTCATTACAATTAGAGTATTGGCCGTGAAAGCTGTTCTGATAAAATGTAGGTACATGTACCTATGAAAAGCTAAAATGTACATGTACCTATAAACATAGCTACATACACATATACTAAATTTCGTATTTAAGACTTATCAACAAACATCTCAGTAATCAGATTAAAATATAAGTTTATATTGTTTCAACACTTCAGAAACCAAGTACATCACTTTTACAATAAACGCGTCAACTGAACCTAAACAAGAGCTACAAATAAAAATTCACGAATCAACATGTGACTCTAGCGTCCAATGCCAATGTGAACTGATGAAACAAACCGAGGTGATTAGTTATCTTGGTGTCATGATCAACAAGAACCTCACCTGGATTGAACATATTAAGTCTTTAGCTGGGAGGGTAAGAAAACTAATTCTCACATTTAAACAATTACGTCACATAATGCCTTTAAAGTGTCTAAGAAAGATTTACTATGCACTAGCACAATCCATTTTAAATTACTGCATTCCGGCATGGGGTTCAGCTGACAAATCACACCTTAAAAAACTAGAAATAGCACAAAGAGCTTTGTTAAAAGTGATAACGTTTAAGAACAGGAGATTTTCGACCGCTCAACTTTACAAAGAATGTACAGTTTTAACAGTTAGACAGCTTTTTATACTTTCAACCATGACAAGACAACACACACTTATTTCCAATGAAACGCGAAATATCGCTAATAAAAAGAGAAGAAAAGACATTATATCAAAAAACGTGGCTACGCGCACCAAGTTTGGCGGAAGAAGTCTAAAAACCCTTGGACCTTTACTTTATAATAATCTATCCAAAAAAGTTGATATTGTCAATGTAACCAAACATAAATGCAGAATATTAGTTACAAGCTACTTACTAACACTAAACTATATAGAAACAGAGCAGCTTATTGAAGTTGTTAAATAATGTATCACTCTAACCTGAAATATTTAACCAATAGACCATTTTTTTTTTTTTTAAAGATATTGTACTACGCAATGAATACTGAAACATACACACACTCACCCACTACATACAATCACGCACAATTACAATAATTACACATTGTAACACAACAACACACACACAATCTCTAAATTCTAATTAACACAGCCATAAAAATATATAATTATTAATTAAGTATTAAAAAAAAAACTGTATACGTAATATAATTTATAAGATGGTAACATTCTAACAGCTACCAAAAAATAATACTTTGTTTACAAATCTTTTGCTTTGGCTTTATTGTTTTGGAACCCTTTTTGTACACAATTATTTATGTTTTCTACTTAACAATAGGTAACATTTTTAGAATACTATAAGAAGAAATAGATATGTGAGTAGCTGTTGAATTGTGACAATCTCAGTAGTCAAATTAGTTATGTTTTGAGACGAGTGATGTGCAAGTAGTGAAATTTGTAAATTGTGCTGTGGTGGTTTTTCCCGAAATCTTGCTTCACAGGTCCTTTTCGGTACCTAGTGCAAGTTTTCGGGGTTACCTCACGTACCTGATACTTGACTGCACCTAGCAAACTGTGTTCCCAATACGTGTAGACCCAGTACGTGTTAAACTAAGTATATTTTTTGTCAATAAAAAAATTTGAATTTGAATTTGAATTGTTTTATTTATTATTTTAAACCTTGTATAAACAAATGCGTAGTTTTCTTTTTAAACTACCTCTAGAACTGGCCATAAAGAAAAAAGAAGTAGAAACTTCAATCATAAATCTGCCACAGATGTCAAGAGGCATTCAAGTAAAATGTAAAATCCAAGTGTAATATTGCAAATATAACAAAGTTTTCCGACAATTTCCAAATTTTCAGTTTATTTTATGCCTATTTTTAAAGGTTTTTTGATAGTTTTCCTTGGTAAAAATGTGTGATAATTTGAAGCAGGACCGTGTGAGGTGCGATGTGTGTCGAACCATCAATTTGGCTAAGACCGGGAAACATGAGAAACCAAATATGCAGATGTATGACAAGTGCACACCCATGAAACCAGCCGACTGCGGGGGACCTTATGGTAACTCATGATAACATGATCTTATCTATACACTAGCTGTGCCTGCGACTTCGTCCGCGTGGAATAGTTATTTTGGGCATTAATTCTCTGAATTTTGAACCGTTTTCGCAGCGAAAGCAACGGAAGCCCTCAAAGATGAATAATTTTCTCCGTTTTTTCCACATTTTCCATTGTTTCTTCGCTCCTATTAGTTGCAGCGTGATGTTATATAGCCTAAAGCCTTCCTCGATAAATGGTCTATTCAACACAAAAATATTTTTTCAATTCGCACCAGTAGTTCCTGAGATTAGCGCGTTCAAACAAACAAACAAACTCTTCAGCTTTATAATATAAGTATAGATATAATAAAGCTGTAACAGGTCGGTGTCTGTACATTGAAGATAATGGAAAAAAAAATTGGTGAGGGGTCTTTATTGATGCAATAGAACACAAAAATCATGTTTCAAAAATAAATTTATCTTTGTCTGTCGGTATGTTTGCTCGTTATAGACTCGAAAACGGCTGAACCGATTTGTCTACGGTTTGTCTGCGGTCACTAACATGTTGGCGCATTTTCAACTTAACATTTAGTGTTTGTTTCATTTCAATCGGTTCGTAAATAAAAAAAAGTTATGTTCATTTTAAACCTTTTTATCTCAAAATAATGCTAGCGAAGCTGCGGGCGTCCCCTAGTAATAAGAAAATATATTGTGCTTCTTTTGACCAACCTCTTCAAAAACGGAGGCAATCAATTTGACCCATATTATATCAGTTTATTGCACTTCTTTTTGAAGATGCCGTTAAAATGTAAATATATGATATTGATAGAATCGACTAAAATTGGAGTATGATGAAAATTATGGTATACCTACTCATATTTTGTCCTCGAAATAGGTGTGCAACTTTTTTTATATAAGCTGTATATATGTATAAAAGCTAGTGTACTCTATGCATGCTATGCATTTGCAAAATAAAAGTAAAAAAAAACAAATCGTACGTTTATTATAACATTACTATATATCCTAAAATACTCTGCAAGTACTTAGACCAAAAATCACTTAATTCAACGTTTCAGTGTTGTTAGCAAACCGAGCATTAAAAAGTGAACATAATGGCATGTAACAGGAGATTATTTAAAAAAAAATCTACGAAAACTGATCAAAAGATCTCATTTAGATTTCAACGATGTTGCAAGAAGATTCTCACACTAACCGCATAAATTACAATCAAATCGAATCGATAGGAAATGAAAAGAAAGATTATTCTATTCTCAATAGGAACTGTTATAAATATCTGATACTGATTGACTTTTTGAAGTTTATCTTCGTTATTGTTTTTTTTATCACGAAAAAAACTTACGTTTGACTACAGCCTGCCTGATGTTAAGCACCACTATCTTCGTTATTGTGCAGCGAAAAGTAGCCCAAATGGAGATGTGAACAAAGTAACTTATCAGCTTCAAAATATTTGAAGAAATCCCTAGTATTGAACGACCAATAATTTGAAGTTCATATAAACTTGTGATTCCTGAAATTATTGCCATAATTAGAAATATTAGAAATCAATTAATTCTGCCCTTTTTAATACAAAAATAATTATTGTCTTAATTGGTTCTTTCGAGATTAATTATTAAAAAATTCTAATAATTAAGTGTCTACATTTTCCTCGACATACATCTCTCTACGAATCTCCATGTAAAGACCGTTTCACGAAAGAGTACCTCAGTTAAGGCGCCATAACCGCATGATTATATCATCTAATAACTATAAAATGTTAGTTCCAAACTTTTTCGTGGGACTTATTTCGTGAAACAGTCTCTACGTTTGATTTGCGCGTGTTGATTGGCCACTAAAACCAGTTCCCTCCACTATTGGTTCGGCAAACAGACTATTTATTCGCCCCACATTCGAGCGGGATGCTCTAACGATTTAACTTCTCATTTCGTGGCTGGAATTACTGGGATGTATTGAGTGATGGTAGAATGGGCGAATTTTATCTATACTAATATATACTAATAATATTATAAAGCTGAAGAGTTTGTTTGTTTGTTTGAACGCGCTAATCTCAGGAACAACTGTTGCGAATTGAAAAAATCTTTTTGTGTTGAGTAGACCATTTATCGATTCCTCGATAAATGGTCTATTCAACACAAAAAGATTTAGGCTTTAGGCTATATAACATCACGCTGCAACTAGTAGGAGCGAAGAAACAATGGAAAAAACGGGGAAAATTATTCATCTTTGAGGGCTTCCGTTGCGTGTGCTGCGAAAACGGTACAAGATATCAAAAAAATATGTATGAAAGAATTATTCCTCTTGAAATGATCTAACAAAATGTCTGCAACAGTATATGTCTATCTTTTAAGATAAACTCACTAGAACCGTTTTTATGGTAATAACTATTCCATGCGGACGAAGTCGCAGGCACAGCTAGTGAACTAATAAAGCGAAAGCAAATGGTTGTTATTGATACGTATCTTTCGCACTTTTGTACAAGAGGGGACAACGGGAAGTAAAATTTTTGCCGTGTCGTTGTCCCCGTACCGTTAGATCATTTCAAGAGGAATAATTCTTTCATACACATTTTTTTGATATCTTGAACCGTTTTCGCAGCGCACGCAACGGAAGCCCTCAAAGATGAATGATTTTCCCCGTTTTTTCCACATTTTCTATTGTTTCTTCGCTCCTATTAGTTGCAGCGTGATGTTATATAGCCTAAAGCTTTCCTCGATAAATGGTCTATTCAACACAAAAATATTTTTTCAATTCGCACCAGTAATTCCTGAGTAGGTTATTCCAAACAAACAAACTCTTCAGCTTTATAATATTAGTATAGATTCTGGAGACCAGTTTATATTCCCCCTCTAATTTGAGTACCTCACTCCACCACAAAATACTTACCGTTAATTTAGAGTTTCTGGTGGGCTGCACTATGTACCACTCAAACTTCCGGCTGCAAAACTAGCAAAACCTATTTGCTAGATCTTTAACAGGTGCACAACAAAGGAGTCCCGTAAACTCATTTTCGGTAAACAAAAAGTTTGGTTAGTGTCTAGAACTTTTTTGAAACTAATTACTCTTGTCCAATCTTGAGCTAGACTAGAAATAGCTGTAGATTAAATGTAGAGCGTGTTGATAGGTATAAATCGATTTGACAGGATTTGAATTACTAAAATGTAATTACTTAAATACGCCTATGTACCTACTCTAAAACTTGTTCATAAATAATCCTATACAGAGAATTTTCCGCGTAATTCAATTTCTAACTCTGTTATAGCGAATAAAAATATATTCCAAAAGTATGAACGGCTGTATAAAATAATTATTTTACCTTTTTTGATGTAAATTGTTATATGGTGTATGTACCTTAAAGCATATGTGACTGATTGATATTTAACCATCATATAATTCATTTTAAATGTCATGTCTTTCAATCCATATTTTTCAACTTCTACAAATTCTATCTGTTTACATACTAGTCTATGTAGATCTCAAACACAATTACAATGGTGATCGTTTGCAATGAGTCAGGACACAATGTCCGTATAAAATCTTACTGGGCTTCTATTTCGGACGGACAGATAACAGTGTCAGTGACATGGCATCAACAATACACACACATAGTACTAGCAAATTAAAATTGCTGACGAATAAAATCAGAACTAAAACTGTTGTATCACAGAATGTTCTGAAAGGTGAAAAGTTAAGCAAAGTGCTGCCAACAGTAACGTGTAGAGTTTGACACGGGCTATACGCACATAATAATATAGTACTAGCTAATTAACTCTGCAATCGGATAAAATTAGAACTAAAAAAATGTACCACAGAATGCTCTTAAAGGTGAAAAGTTAAGCAAAGTGCTGCCAACAGCAACGAGTAGAGTTTGATATGGGCTATAACGCCTGGCTAGGTTCAGCGGTTCAATGTATTTTGCATAGAAGTAAAAGCTCCTCGCATTTCTGACGGCCTGGTACTTACGTAGCAAATAGCCGAAGTTCGCTGGCACTTCTGTGGCAGATACGACATTTGTGATTATGACTAATTTTATTACCCATTACTTTATACAAGTACAAGAAGAGAGGCCTATGCTCAGCAGTGGGCGATAACAGGCTGATGATGATGATGATAAAGATGAGTTACTTTTTAATTGTTATGTCGTTATTTGGAGTTTCAAAGAAAAATCTGTACAGAAGTAAATAATAATAACATGTAAGTAATTTGTAGGTAAAACATACAGCTTTTTTATTCGATTTTATTAGAAGATAAAATAAGATCATGGAAAAACAACGAGTGAAATAAAATAATAAACGACCCAAAAGGACAAATTCCATACTGATTGAACTAATTGGTCTATTTCATGCTCTGCCAAAAATAAATTTGATTGCGTGTGAAGAAGAACTACCTACTATTAAAATGTCATTCATTCAGAATTTAGCACTGAATTTAAACAGTTTATTGACCGAAAATTTGGCAAGCTACGCGTTTATAAAATTACTACGTCAGACGAGGACAAAGTTACATAATTTGTAGTAAACTGTATACCTGTCTCGCTTCTATGAATGGAGAGGTGTAGTGTAATTCTCTGCCCTACATTTTATATGTTTTGTACCTCTTGTATTAAGCTGGAATCCTGGTAGTTATTACAGAATTATGTAACGCCTCCGAAAATGCGAACTACCAGGGAAATAGTTTGCTCAATCATGCGGTAACAATTATTAATTCTAAATTTGTAATTCTAAATCCTGTCCATCCAAAGGTTGCCTGGAAAAAATCGCCTAAGGCGATAAGGCCGCCCAATGTGCATTAAATTAGTTTTTTAAATTTCTTTCATCGTGTAATTTTTTTGGTGTGCATTAAAGAAATATCTTATCTTATATTAAATATCTTATATTGTATATTAAAAGTGCCTATTGCCAACAATACCGATACTTATGTACAATAATATACAATACCTATGTAGTATATTCGTTAATTCATTTTGTTATTTATCAAAGAAGTAATTAAACATCTACCAATTTAGTATCTGTATCTAAAACATATACATATATACCTACCTCTATAGTCTAATTCTTCAAACTAACTTCAAACATAATATCGAGTACGCAAAACTCTAAAAAAATTGACTTTTTACCAAAGAAATATAAACCATGGGACAAGTTGGGCAACAGAAAAGAGGCCTACGCTCAGTAGTGGCTGACAATGGACTAATCGATGCATATAATAAAGCTGAAGAGAGTCGAAAGCCTGAACATTGAAGATATAAAAAAAATGTTTGGAGATATTTCGAATTGATAACATAACACGTTCCAACATTTTCTAGAAATTGTGTCTGTTTATTTAAACGCTCACTACGCAAAAACGACTGAACGGATCATCATGATTTTTGGTATGTAGATAGTATGAGGTCTTAGGAGTGTCATAGCTTTTTATCCTGAAATAATGCGAGCGACGCCGCGGGCGTCCACTTGTTGATTAATAAAGACAAAAGAATACTTTGAACTTGATCATCACAAGACAAATACTACTTACTTACTTACTTACTCCGCTGGCGCAGCGACCCAAAGAGAGTCTTGGCCTCCGATACAAGAGATCGCCACCGGTCCCGGTCTTGAGCCGCTTCCCGCCAGTCAGCTACTTGAAGCACGCGTAGATCTGACTCCACAACGTCCTTCCAGCGGTACCTCGGCCGACCAACGGGACGACGGCCACTCGGGACACCGAGAAAGGCTCTCTTGACACTACGATCGTCTGATCTCCCATTCTCACCAAGTGACCCAGCCAGCGAAGTCTATAAAAAAATAAAAGACAAATACTAGGGCCCCATTTATTGGAGGAGGTAAATCATAATGACACTCACATCCTGGTGTCGAGATTACGTCGACACTAATATATTGGCTAGATTGCTGTTGATATATTCCGTGTCTGGGATCCTACACGAGGACATTTTATTCCTCTTGTTCTGTTGAATTTGATAAATCAAAAGGACATAATATTTGATTTTATGTGGATATTGTGGTTTTTCTTACTTCCTCTTTTTAATATGGTTTGACTGTAGTTGAGCTGTGTCAGAGGCACTCAAAAGGGTTAGAAAATACCATATTTCATCGGGACCATCTTAGGGTACTTGATCTTGTACAAGTCCACACATTTATACAATAAGTACCTACCTAGTTGATGTAAGGCTTCAACAACTGAGCTACACTTTCATAAATATTCATATAATAAGTATAATATGTCTTATACCCGTTTACTAGTACCCATGACACAAGCGTTTGGGGTTTCGTATGGGGTTAGATGGCGCTGTGAGATGTGTCCGACTTTTTTGTCATTTTCTTTGTGCAGAGCTCCCGCTAAACCCGACGTGCATCAAGGTGTGCACCAAGGAGGAGTACCAGATGCGCCGCCAGCCGCCCCCCATACGCAGGCCGCCTTACTATGCGCACGGGAAACTCATGTACTGCGTTAAAGTAAGTTGGCATTAGTGCAGGGGTCTCACCACTAGAAGGCGTTGTTAAAAAAATATCATAGAAATAAATAAAATGTTATCTAATTGATTTATTTAATTGACTATTTTTTTTACGCGGTATAGGTTTATTTGGTTGTTTGGCTACAGCCTGCCTGATGTTAAGCATTGCTGCAGCCTAGGGTGAAACAAGCTTACCTAGAAGATATCTATTAACTCTAGATTTGAAAACCCCTGGATTGTAGTTCGCAGGAAACACAGATTCTGGTAAAGTGTTCAAAATCTTTGCTGTCCGTACAATAAACGTACAGGCGAAGCGCTGTGTTCGACACTTCCACCATGAAACGGTGTCTACCTGCGGACTTTCTGCTTGTTCGGTTATAGAAAGGAGCTGAGGGTTCATGTCGCTCCGCTGCACACTATAATTCAAGTGTCAAATATCCATCTTTCATAGTTACATAGTTGGCATAATTTTCCTTTCCGTGGTTGTTGAACAATTAGTGAATTAAACAGTCGCGAAAATTTCAAAACGTACCTACTAGGATTTAGCTCAGATATAGCAGTAAGTACACCTCTCACAATAGCTGTTATCCTGGTAATCACAGTGTACACGTACAATCCAGCTCTCAGAGTAGCAAACCAAAAAAAACCCCAGACTAGTCTAGATTTCGCTACACTCTCCTATAATTTCTGGTACCCTAGTAAATGTAGTTTACTTGACGTACAAGAAAGCTTCAAAGGCGATGGTCGAATGACGTCATATTTGTAGTGCACCCAACATAGCGTCGATTTACTAAATTGCTAGTGCATAAAAAAATCTAGAATAGTTGTGTTGAGGCTATGCTCTTTTAAATTTCTGGTAGCCTAGTAAGCGTAGTTTACTTCTCATACAATCCAACGTCTTAGAATCACAAGACTTGAACTAGTATCTCAAGAGTCCAGTCTAGTGTTTAAACTAGCATACCTACCTTGTCTAGATCTTAAGTCTGAGCTCTTTGATTAGATGCTACCCTGGTGAGTGTAGTTTGCTGCTCGTACAAATGGCGCATCTTCCAGTATTAAAGTAATTCAAAATAATATATAGGCAACCTGGATCCATACTATACAATCTAGACTATTCTAGATGTCTAATACTCTTCGAAGAGCTGTTTTCCTGGTTAGAGGAGTTTATCGCACGTACAAAGAATTCTAGTGCGTCCAACAAGACGTCACCCAGTGCAACAAAATTCTAGACTTGTGGGTTCCTCCAATATTTAGAATTCTAGGCTTTAATACCTCTTAGGTTATATAATACCCTAGTAAACGTACTTCTCTTTACGTGTTCTCACTCCGGTGGACTAACTTATCCCACAAACTGAATAAACCATTTTAGTCGAATAGATAGTCTAGGTTTAGACTAGCATAACATTTCTCCGATATTTAAGTAATTCAAGTCATACCTTCAGTATTCTCTTTATCTTTATGCTATCCTAGTAAGCATAGTCCTCTTAACGTGTACTCACTCCATTGAACTGAACCGGTCCCACTAACTGAAGGCCTTAGTCAAAATAGGTAGTCTAGGTTTAGACATCAGTCATCATCTGGTAGTACTGAACTAGTTTGACCATAGCCTCTTTGTCTATATGTTATCCTGGTGCAGTCAGTCCCCTTTACTTACACTAAGGTTGTCTGAAACAAAAAGCACGCGAGTGTTTGAGGCGAGAGATTCCATAGTTGTTCCACGTTAGTCTCACTCTAGAAGCATAGAACATATTATATTATACAAGAAGTCTAGTGTTGTTGTTTCATGGCTACCTCTTCACCAGGCTGGGGTCCTGGTAGGCGCGGTGTATTTCACGTACACTCAAGGCGTGTGGGGCGACCAGCAGGACGTCACGGAGTGCCTGCGGAGGTGGCAGGAGTACGTGAGGAGCTTCCACACGAGACGACCGCCCGTCTTCGACCAGTGTGGGAGGGTTATTGTGAGTATCTATTTATTCTATATATGTATGAAGTATGAAATAAATGAGTATGAATATCATATAGTCTCGACCCTCAGTAATGAGGAATATAACTATGGAGGAGGAGAATGTATTGTATTTAATATGGACCTCATGTTCTGTTTGTAAACATTCATAAAAATATTCTCGTTAGTCAGCTTATTATGATTACTTATACCTACACACCTATTTATAATTTTATGACTCACTTTGAAATATACATACGAGTAGGTACATACCTAATGCTGGAAAAAAATGTATAATTTGTATATTTATTATAAATATCCAAGAAGCTGAAAAATGTAGATCAATTTGTTTGTATCAATGTTCGTTGTAGCAATAAGCGTGCGAGTGACCGAACTCGAACAATGTATTGAGGAATCAGTGAATGACATTCATTTACACCTAAACATTTACAGCTACCATCAGATTTAAAAAATGTAAGCCCGTTCACCGCATTCAAAAATAGGCTTTATCAACACGTTTTAACGGACACCTCACTACTATGAATGCGGTGGACGGACAGCGTCATAGAAAAGTTACAAAAATTTTTACTTGACGACGAACGTAATATATGTTTATAATTTAAATTATGTTTCACGCGTAAGTGATAAATGTACCTATCTTTGTGTGAAATAAAGTTCTTTAAACCTTAACGAGTTGGAAAATGCGGAGAAAATAACGGTCTTCCCCAAAGTATTCCATTCAGAGGCAGTCATGGCCGTCAATAAAGATAAATACGGCTCAAGGAAACGATATTTTATGTTTCAAAACATCCTGCAAATCTTTACTGAAATAATTCCTAACCTCAGCTACTGTCTCCATCCTCCACGCACACGTCTCACCTCACCGAACTCCTCCACACTCATATGCTCCTAGTACGCTCGGTTACGTCACCGACCGTTCGGTGACTCCGTCGGCGTCTCGCGACCACCGTTTACCGTTCGTCGTCGCCTTGAACTTGGTGCCCTCGCCGGCCGGTTATCGGTCGACTTGCATAATTTTATACTCTCTTGGTATGTCTTGTTTGTTTATTTTGTTGTTGTGTTTTTTTTTTAGCCTTTATTAACACTTTTTACAGGCACTGGTATTATTTACTTTATTTCTTAGTCTCATGTAACGTTTTTTTTTTTACATTGTGATAATTTTATGTTAGTTTTTCTCTTCAAGACTAACAGCTAGCCTACATCCCTGTTTTATTCATATAAATCTCTAGGGTCCCGGGAAGCTGGGATCTCACAAGTGGAGGAAAATTTTCATTTGAAATGAAACTCAATCGTAAAAGGATTTGGGATTTTCGGTGTTAGTTAGAATTCTATGATACGCTATCAGAATATCCCTACAGATCTTCGCCATTATATTTTTTTGTAGTATTTAATTGTAACGACCACAAAATTAGGTGTTTTTCACTCTGTTCTGCGTCTACTTTTAGTGCACTTAGGGCTTATCATACCCTAAGTGCACTAAAAGCAGGCGCAGTGATTAATAGCACCATTCCAACTGTTCCCACACGTATAAAAGACGTTTAGCCTTCAACTTATACAAAAATAATTAACTTATTTGTATGATAAGTGCATTCCAGCTTAGCGCGTGCCAGAAAACCTAGACCTGATCCGCAAAACCAACTCTACCATACATCTGGTCGCCTGGTAATCAAGGCTTACATCTCAGACTCGCGAGGCTTTCGAGGTTGAGTCTCGTTCGATTCGCGATGCGTCTGCCCGCCAAGAAGGCCTTTCGCCTATTAACTTGCAAACTTTGCGTTTATTGCCATTTTGCCCCTTGTCACGAGGTTTGTTCGCAGCTGCGCGGTTTCATGGTACCCTGGTACCTTTGTGGCGCTGACGGGACAATGATGCTCAGTGGACTGTTTGCACGTGAAGGAATTTCTTCAGCTCCTCACGTCTTATACAACCCTGGTAGTTGGAAGTCAACCGCATACAAGGGACGCGTTTCACGCCTTTCGCGAGTTTTCTCAAATATTTGCTGGACCCCATTATATTTTTATGTGGACTTGCTTGGTTTTGTATTCATTGCGGTACTAAGAATGTTAACCATTTTAGCGCCTGACAGCAAGATACGATGAAACAGCATAAAATGAACACGCTTGTTCATTCTCGTTACATCATTTATGTATTAAGGCAAACAGGTTTTATGTTGGAATGCTGCAAAATAAAGCATATGTCGTATTGAAATGGCATTGCGATTAAAACCAGTTCAGATTAAATGTTATCTGAAATGTGCTAAATGTGTCAGCCGTGCATCTAATTTAGATTGGCATATCGAATCCCTTTATAAAATGAACATGAATAAAATCAGGTATAGGATATATCATGTAATATATTATATCCTTTAGTGCTCAGTTTTTGATAAATCTATTTGATACTAGCGGACCCGACAGACTTCGTCCTGTCTGTTGAGTCTTTTACTCTTTAGTTAGTTAGAAAACGTTTGTATGGAAAAAAGAAAAGGGAGGTTTTTGGGGATTTTCCGGCAGTTTTTCAAACTTTTCTCGCCGTAAAAACCATCATTGAACTTCAACGAATATTAAATTGGCCAAATCGGTCCAGGCGTTGATGAATTATGCGCTTACCAACACATTTTGCGATTCATTTTTATCTTATTTGAAATACGGGAGAGTTGTGAAAACTAGGATTAGTAGTGGTGTTAAATTGTGTAAACAAGTAAGTGAAATGTTGTGGCTTCCAAGTCTCGTTAGTCACTATGATTTCTAGGTCTTCCTTGATGACTTACTTCCAGTGTTTTTTTACAAGGAATAGGTTTGCACTTGACCGTAATTCGCCTGATAGTAAGCAATCATTACGGTCTAGCTCAACGTGAACCTAGTTGAGCTTCCTGTCCGGTTAAAGACAATTTGGATTTAATCAGCAGCATACTGAAAGTCCATAAAACACATTACAATCTTTTATTTAAAAAATGTGTTACCACTTAAAATTAGGTTATCGCTGTTTCTCTTCCAACCCATGCCGCTGAGGCGCCATATTTCTATACTAGTGGATGCCCGCGGCCGCGATCGCATTGTTTTAGATTTAAATGTAGCCTATGTCACGTCCAGGATCTCATACCTACATACCTACCAAAAATTATGATGATCTCTTTAGCCGTTTTCGCGTAATATACGCACAAAAAACAGCCAGAAATCCAAAAAACTGATGCAATGTGTTCTCTTGCTTTCAATATTAAGTATCTCCCAAATATAGTTTTGTTATTCTGCATGTACTACTCCGTGGAAGGAAACCCAACCACTCTGGGCCTACCACGATGTATCTGCCCAAGAGAACTCCCCCAACGAATTAGTTCTGCCAGGGAGTCACGACCCTCAGTCATTAGGAAATACGACTCAAAGGCATTGTATGTACAGACTTTTGGCCCTTTTTAGCTTTATTATATGTATATAGTGTGATGTTTCTGTGCCGATTTAATATTAATTGTGTAACGCAGGATACGCGTACTCCCACGCGCGGTATCTGCCGGCTAATGGGGTCATGCTGCGACAATGTTACTACAAGGATCAATACAAGTAGCTAGGGGATTGTTCAATATTCTAGAAATATATATCACTAGTGGATGCTCGCGGCTTTGCTCGCATTGAGAAGTAAAACTTGCATCCCCTATTTCACCCCTTTAAAAGTGGCATTTCCAAAAATCCTTTCTTAACGGATGCCTACGTCATAACATCTACCTGCTTGCCAAATTTCAGCCCGATCCGTCCAGTGGTTTGGGCTGTGCGTTGATAGATCACTATATCAGTCAGTCAGTCAATCAGTCAGTCAGTCACCTTTGAGTTTTATATACCTTTATAGATAGATTCATAGAAAATTTGTTGAGCCGTATAATTGCGAAGCAAAAGAGATACACAACTTTAATGATTAATTATTTATTAATTAATCGCTGAGTTTCCTGCATGTTCTTCTTCTTCAAATCGAATGAGAATGGCCAACTCTGGTGTCGAGAGTTTATCAAAAAAAAGCCGCCCCAAAGGCCTCTGGCATAGCTTAACGACTGCCGCACTAGACAATCAGCCGGGATATATATCCAGGGCCTTTCAAATAGGCTAGCATTAGCTCTAGGCTTGCAGCAACTGCTGCGAAGTAGCTTACCATCAGGCGAATTGTTGCAAGCGTGAGTATATCTTGCATTAAAAAAGAAATCCATTGCATAGATTGGTAGGCCGCAACCTTATACTTAGGTATTTTTTGGGGGACACAAAATCTAATCCTGACCCATGCTAAGTAAAATTTCTTTCTCCATACATTTCATCAGAAGGCAATATTTTTTTATGGGAATCATTTACTCTGACATGACACTTATGTAATTTTTTTGCGAATTCTCAAAAGCCGTAAAATTTAGTTTCACATAATTTTAGCTGCGCTGCGACGTTGCTAGTGTATTTCAGATTACCCTACAGGTATAAGCAACATTTCATGAATATGTTAATTTTCAGTCTTTGTCTTATCGAATGATGTCGAGAGTTTATCAAGTCGCCCTAAAGGCCTCTGACATGGCTTAACAACTGCCGTACCTACTAGACAAACAGCTGGAACCTAAAAGTTTAGTTATAAATTCCAAAGAAAGACGCCATATTTTTTTTCCTGAATACATATCTGTTTCAAGCATATTCTCAATATCATTATTATTATGCCTATTGTCAAAGGTTTCATAGATTAGTGGTCAAGGGAAACTGTATCCGGTTTCAGGGTGACAATAAATGTAAATCAGGAAGTTGTAGTATTGAGGGCGATATAAATAGCTGATTAATAAATATGAATGTTTTTTTTTGCCTAACTAAAATTACAAAGTTGTACGTGATTGGTATCATGACATCAATTTAACTTATTACTGATGTCTCTCTTAAGTCATCTTTCCTCATGACTGAGAGTCGTGACTCCCCCGCAGAATGAATTCGTTAGGGGAGTTCTCTTAGGCAGATACATCGTGGTGGGCGCCCAGGTCCTTCACCGGAAGAACAATGTCCTCGGATATTGTGGTCCTCAGACATGTCGGTTTCCTCACGATGTTTTCCTTCACCGTTAAGCGAGTTCAAATCCACACATAACTTGAAAAATACAAGTCATTGGTGTAGGGCTGGATTCGAACCAGGGTGCGTCTGGAAGAATAGCAGGCACTGGAACCGATGAGCCACACTCGCTTATATGTACTTACCTACTGAGTGTCTAATAATCTTGTATCCAATGTCACTCTCTGGACTCCATACCACTTCATCATCATTATCATCATCAGCCTGTTATCGCCCACTGCTGAGCATAGACCTCTCTTCTTGTACGCCACTCGTCCCGGTCCTGCGCAGATTGAATCCAGGTGCTCCATGCGGTTTTTCTATACTACTTATTTGTACCAAAAACCACAATGATCCGTCGCTCTTTTCTTCGTTTTAAATATGAACAAATAGACCAATAAACTCACGTTTGCTTTAATACATATAAAAGTATGATATTTTGTTCACAGAAAAAGGATAAAGTGGAGAGTGTAGTGGCGCCAGTGTACGACATTTACAAAAGTATTGTGACGACGTGTTTTGCAGGTAACGAGATATTAGAGACAATCCCTCACAGTGTCACCTGCGTAGTGAAATAGTATCATCATCATCTTTAGCCCAATCTGTTCTGGAGTTGGAGCATTTATACAATGTTTAAATATTTCTTTGGCGTGTCTGATAATAATTTATTATTTAATTTAAACAATTTAAAGCATCCCGATTATGATGTACCTTTTTCTAGTTTTGTATGGCTCTTACAGATATGTATGTATATCTAAACTACTTGAATAAAGCTGCTTAACTTTGGTGATCGTAGTCGAATAGTTAAAGCAGTCCATGCCAACACATTTATTTATTATTATTTACTTACTTAATTAAAACGGTAATAACCAATTACATCAATTAAGAAATGAATTATCAACACACAAGTAGTAAATTAATTATATATATTTAAAATTAAAATTAATAAGTATCATTACGTTCACAAAAAGATTAACAATAAATTGAATAATGATATATTTTTGTTTCTTACAGGTGTAGTGAAAGTTCCAGTTTTCATCAAATGCGCCTATGTCGACTATTTGAAGGCTTTACAAAAGAAATATGAAGAAGATGTTAAAGAAAGGAACATTAGAAGAAGAGGTTAACACAATTTATGTAGACCTTTATGAAATGTAACTATATGTACCTAAAAAAATACGTAAAAATCAAGAAAAAAAGTGGAATAAAATCTACGAAAAAATAAAAAACTTATCAGAATATTTGTACTACTTTTATTTTTTACTTAATATTTTAGACATGCTTATTTAAAAAAAACACTGAACGGAACGCCTTAGCAACTAAACCAATTAATCATTACATTGATTTGCTATATTTTTTATTTTCTGGCACCCATTATACTACATATATCTATTCATTTTTACAGAAACCCTACTATTCATTGCTCACACACTTGTTTAACTAAACTAAACTTATTGCACTGTTTATAGTTTTTTTTTAATTTATTCTAATAAACTTAGTGAACAAAATTTGCATTTGCCCATATTTTTGGCGCGTCGGAATTAGTTAACACTAACTTATTTCTACTATCTATTTATTTATTATTAGTAAGTGGATGACTGCTACACACATCTGGCTAGTAATTACCTTATACATAACTTAATTACATACTTTCATACCGAAAAACACCATAATCCGTCGCTTAGTGGCGTCGTGAAAGAAAAATAAACAGACCAACTAACATAACACTATTTACTTCTCGTTTGTTATAAGTATAATAAAGATTGTCTATGAATATATCTAATTAAAACTACGGACGGATACATACAGGCATTGTAACTCCTGCATGAGCGGACATATACTCGTATCATATTTTCATTTCATTTTTTCATTTTCATTTCATTTCATTTATCTTTAACTATAAAGTAGGTATATAAGACTTATGTTCGTTATAGTATTATATCCGTTATATAGAACCCATGTTACAAGCGTTTGCTTAGTATGGGGCTAGAGGGCGCTGTTTACAATGGTCCAGATTATTTATTTATTTAACTCCTAATTAAGTAGATAGCAGTGTTCTTATAAATGCTGGACACTCCTCTGGTCAGCAGTACCTGGTCTGCCGTCTCCTCAGGTCCGAGGAGCTGAGCTCGAAGAAGGCAGGGTTGTCGTCCGGAGACCCGCCCGCTAGCAGGTATTCCAGGTGTCTGATGTAGCAGATTGCTATTCTGAAAAATGTTAACAAGTTTTTTAACAAAGTGAAACCTAATAACTCCGTGGAAGGTCCTGGGCGCCCAACACGATGTATCTGCACAAGAGAACTCCCCTAACGATTTAATTCTGCGGGGGAGTCACGACCCTCAGACATGAGGAAATACGACTCAAGAGAGAGAAGCGTAATATTTTGGGGACAGTAGTTTAGTAAGTAAATAAGTTGGTCTGAGTGTGGCGCACTCTGGTGTTGAGAGTAATGAAACCGCCCAAAGGGCCTCTGGTGTGGTTTGGTATACTTGTAAGTCGTCAATGTTGATAATATCACTTGCAATATGGAAATAAAGATTCTTCGCTTGCGTTGCGTTGCGCCTAGATAATCACACACATTGGCATTACGCTTGCTGACTGGCTGCAATATCTAATTCTTCAAAAATACTTTATTAGACAGACCCTGTACTTAGTACTTATACCTAAGATATTTCTCCAGTTGTATAATCAGAATGCCTTCAAAGCAAGAGTGAATAGGTTTCTTCTGGGCAAGCGTGCTACATCTTCGACCACACCGTCGCTTCCCATCAGGCGTTGTGTAGTCAAACTCAAGCTTATTAAATGTAAAAAAGCCAACAATGATTATCCTGCGCGAAGAGAATTTCACAGCAATTATAAACCTTACTTGAACTGTAATTATATTTTGAGATTCAAACAAATTGTGTTATCTTATATGTTATTTAACTTATATGCCTCCACAACTTATTTGTTGTCATTATTTATATCAAATTTGTACTTTTCTTAAAAATTAACTTAATACTCTCAGAATCCAACATGAGTGTTGAGTACGGACTCAATTAAACTGTAGGCTAATGCCCATTCTCACCAAGGAACCCTTAAACTCCACCTAACTAAGTATCCCCTAGGCTAAGGGATTACCTAAATCGGCCCCTTACTTAGTTTCATTTTCACCAGCTTAGGTGGTACCTAGTTAGGGGCCACTTAGTTAAGTGACAGATGTTTTCTTATCTGTGTAGCGAGAAAACCGTACTTTTGCGGATGACATTACCGATATTGTATTTTGTTGGTATATCCTGATTTAAAAAATACTAAAACACCGAAAAACAAAACAAAAGCTTAAGGACAGTTAGTTTTCCTTTAATAAATAAAGAAAAATGATTGAAAATAGTACTTAATAAAATGTGCGCAATACGATATCGTGCAATTATTTTAAAAAAAATTATAATTATTTATTTCGTGAAATAATTAATGCGTCTCAATATACCTACCTATTTCAATTTATTAGTAAATCTACAACTTCGGTTGCTTCCAAACTTTCAAAAAATTCGTTTATTTCGTAGATATACACGTAGCCAATGGTTCCGGTAAACTGTCCCCTAACGCTAGGAGGCCGAACATCGGGCCCCTATTTTTAAGAGCTCCCTTAAGATTTTTGGTGTCTCCTAAGCGTTGGTGAAAACAAAACTATCACCTAAAATGACTTAGGGGTGGTTTAAGGGCTCCCTTAAAATTAGGAGTGGTTGGTGAGAATGGGCATTAGTCCTATACGTCACAGTGTTATTTGTTTGTAATCTGCATTTTTGTGTCTGTACCATTTGGAAATAAATCATTAATTATTATTATTATTAAATATTGGTAAAATCGTTTTTTTAATTTCTATGTTTTATTTCTATTATTTATTGGATTGTTTTTTATATGTGGTGTTTTAATAAAGTATTTATCTATCTATCTATATATATATATTGTAACGCTTTTAGGTGAGAGGGTGAATATATAAGCGTTATCCATGAGGTTTGGCTACCTAAGTCTATCTAGAGGGTATTAGGTAGTCAATAAATAAAAGGTTAGACTATTGTTACTAATAATTTATGTATATTTAACTAGGTATTCAAAAGGTGGTAGTCTCACTTTACAATTTTGATTAGGTTTCTTATTTACTTTTAATTTACAGGTAGTTTAAACAATGATTAGTTCTATAGATATGGGCGCCAGCCTTAGCTCAAGGCGATAGAGAATGAGTACTCTTTAAATTACACTATTGTCCTCAGGGTCGAGGGGAAATGCCTACACCAGGGTTTCTAGTTGCAACCAGTATGCGTTTTAGTCAGTCAACAACACAATAAAAGTATAAAGGCACCAGGCATTATATATGCCTGGTGTTACCGGCTTAGTGATGGGGACGGAGTCAGGGCGGAGACACCCGCCATAGAGGGCTGGAAGAAGCTGCAAGCTCTCCCAACACGGTTGGTGACCTCCGGCACCCCGCGCCCAAAGCACGATGTAGAAATGTGAAGTAGGTGTGTGTTGTGAAGTAAGTAGGATTTTGTGCGGCCTAGGCTAGCAGCCTTAGACCGTGTAGATGAGTTGTAGAAGGGAGTATTCTTGCGAGAAACTTAAAAAACCCTGTTAACAAACAGTTACAATTATTTTATGTTCCGCTTTAGAGGGTAGATGGTATCTGCACGCACCGCACTTATGTCGTAAAACTTACCCAGAATCTGGGGTTTTTCCTCTCACAGATCAGCGGCTGCGTGCTAGGATGAGGTCCGCAGGCCTCATCGACCAGCACTACCTCCAGCAGACAGCAAATATAGCAAACAGCCTACGACAAGAAACGTGGAAGATTAATCCCGGTGAACAGGTTCTTTCACTGAGCTCTTTTTCACGAACACTCACCAACAACGAGGGAGTTCTTATGTACGGAGCGTGGCGGGTTGACCGAACTGCTTCTGCCGGGGTCTGCGGGTCGAGAGACCGCCCCAGACCCCGCTTACATTTTTCTTGCCGTGCGCGTTTCTATCTGTCGAGTCACCTTTCACGTCTCTCTGACAGGTTAGAAAATAATGTCAATTCGACACTTGACATTGACAGTCGCAACCCAAATCTTTGTTTTGCGACTGCGCAACGTATCGATATTTAGCCATTTTAGACTAAATGAACGAAATGAAATGAGGGGTTACACAAGGCCCCCCTCAGAAAAGAATTCACGCAGTGAATTCACGGCTGCCCTCAGCCGTAAACTACTGAAACAGCTTCCGCAAGATAACAAAGTTTGCGGAAGTTGAAGACTAAAAATTAAAATATCCATTAAAAAAAATCCAACAAAGTGTAATAACCATTATAGGTTAATAAATCTAAAAACAACAAATTTCCAGAAGTCTGGACTACCAACCTATCCTATGTACAATTAAATAACCAGAAACTTATAAACCAAAAGTGGTCTTATACCCAAACCAAGACTAAATCTATCTTAAAAATACTTATTTCTGCAACAGCTTCACCAAATTTATAGTTTATTTAGTTTTTAATTTCCAATATAAATATTTTTCTAATAATTTATTCATTTAATTATGTAAGACTTGTGGGAAGGAATAAAAATAAATGTATATATCTGATTCTACTATGTTTTTAAATCCCTGCAAAACCCCTATAGGTAATCATATAATTACATAAGAGTAATATAATATTAACACTAGTCAGAAAATGTTAATCAAATTATTATGCAGTTTGCTGAATGTAGTCAAGCTTACTGGGAACAATATTGATATATTATCTACTTGTGAGTATGATATAGATAAACTAATAGATAAATCCCCAAGTATAATTTACACACCTAATGTGCATAAGCTTGTTAATAGGTATGTCTGCTATGGCTTTTTATTTGACCAGGGTACAACGCCGCCCTGTAGACTTATGAGTTTCCTATTTGTAACGCGGTAGGACGCGAAAAGCACCCTTCATCTGAGTTACAGATGCCAAGTGAAGGCGTGTCTAGTTAGAGACACTATAGTGTAGTGAACATATACAGTTCTTTAGAGCTACGTAGGTAGGTACGTAGAAGAGTTAGTAGTAGGTACTTACGCGTTTAGAGCTTATTTTTTAGAGTCCGCGAAAACTGCTCTGTTATGTGTAACGGCACTGTTAGTTTAGTATCCGCTTTACATGTAGTAAAGTTTAGTATTTGTACGCGTTTAAAGCTTGCTTATAGAGTCCGCGAAAACTGCTCTGTAATTTCTTAGCGGCCTTGGCCCATTTAAGTTGTAAACTACATAAAGTAAGCATATATTTGTGACGTTTATTAAAGGAATATATTTACATAGATTACAATATAATATATTAGATTCGAGACTGATCAAAGAAGAGGAGGTAAAAGTGCACCGGCCAAGTACATGAGAGTATGAAGAAGTAGTTTTATAAATAAATAGGCTGAAGCAATTTGGGAGGATATGGGGATATGCTCAGCACAAAAAGTGAAAGACAAAAGATTAAAGTTGAAGAATTAGACAGAAATTTGAAAAGAAAGCAACCTTGGCTTCGGGTATAGTTCCCGCAGAGTGGCCTTCGGTTATTGACATGCAGTATACTTACATAAATATTTTTAGTTATTATCATTTATTCCCCCTATCAGGTATTGTACCTACATTTGCTACATTAAGTTTTTTGTTTACCATTTTTAATAATTTAGGTTAATTTGCGATAATTTAGATTTCTTAATTTAGTGGTGAAGAGCTGTTGTCAGAAAACTATGCTAACTAATAATAACTTACTTATCTATCTTAAAATCTATTTGATCCCCCCCCCTCGTTGTTGTGTTTTTTAATTGACTGCTTAGTCTACTTATTTACAGTTTTATTTATTTTCCCTAACTTCTGTCCAAGTTAGGTAGTTAGTAAAATAGTGTTGATTTAAGTTGTGTTCCTATTTTTTAAGGTAATAGGGAATTTTATTGTAATAGGTACGCAAAAATCATAGACTGCTATCTAAATAGCAAGTAAATAATTACAGAAGAAGTTGATTCTCCATACCAATAAACTTCCAAGCCAAATTTTCAATAAGATAAATTGTTAACCACAAGTGAGCATATACAGCTCTTTATGAAGTGGTATACCTGTATAGATTATTACAGGTATCCAGAAAAGTATCCTGACATACAGAAACAAGTATAAGGCGTGTCAAGCTTAGGACACTATAGAGTGAGTATGTCAGTACTCTCAGAAGACTTTCCTATATAAGGAGGTGTTGTTAACAATCTCCCATTTGTTTACAAAATATTTATAAGTTTTAGGTAGGTATTATTAATTTGTAAATAAAGAATCTCATTGTTATTATTGTAAATAAAGAAGTGTATCATAGGCTAATAAAGAAATTTGTGACCTTAATGTCACAATAAAAGTGATTTAATGATGTTTTAGATGGTTCTGAATCAGAGGTCTCTCCATCTGACTCAGAAACAGACCCAGTATGGTCATACTTTAACATCTCCTCAACAGCTTTGATAAAGACAGCTGCAGAGATTGTAGCTGCTTTGCATCAAGCTTTCCACCTTTCAACAACCTATCAATGCGCAGAAGAAGATGATTGCCTGATGAACATAACCAAACTAACTGAGACTTGCCTATGGCTCCCTTAGAAACTTTCTCCCAATCCGACAATAACAAACTTGACTTTGTTTGTACGGAGGCAAAGTCATTATCATGATCCCACTGTTCAGGCAGGGTCATAAACTGAGGCTGATCTTTAATCAACTTAGCCACCTGCTTCCTTAGAGCTTGGACAGTGGTAGTTTCTCTTATTAAAACTTCTATTCCAACTCATCTTTTTTCAACATAAAAGTATTGATTTCCCGAGCCATTGTTTAGATTGTTTAAGTTTTACTCGCAAATCAAAAGAATAATTGTTATAGATGTTATGTATTATTGTAATCCAAGTGAAATTATTAAATGTATTGTTATCAGTATATTGTATGTACCAGTGTTGTAAATTATTTATTTAAAAGTGGGTATTTATGTATAATTTGTAATTCCAATAATAAGTATTGAGTGTAATAATTGTATTTTGATTCTAAGTTAATAACTAGATTGTATAGTTTGTTAGGTTTCAATTTGAAGTTTACTAGTGTACTAGGTAGATTCTAAAACTTACACACTAATATTGTGCAGTTAAATATGTAAATTTGTCTTTATTAATTGAATTATTAAAATCATAGTCATTTAAGTTTTGTGTTTAGATAAGTAGATTTTGTAAAATTATTAATTATGATATCCTGGTTGCAACTTTACAATTTATCACTTTTTGGTTATTACATACACATATTATTCAATAATTACACATTCAAGAACACATAAGTACTTACAGCTAAAGGAAATAATAAAACAACACAAATTTCTTTATAATTGCATACTTATTGTAAGTTAGTATTTAAAGTTTAAGCCTAAGGTTGCAACTAGACCCTTATACCAGTTGGAGTGCCACTGTAACGCTTTGAAGTGCGAGGGTGGTTATAAGAGCGTTATCCATGAGGTTTGGCTACCTAAGTCTATCTAGAGGGTATTAGGTAGTCAATAAATAAAAGGTTAGACTATTGTTACTAATAATTTATGTATATTTAACTAGGTATTCAAAAGGTGGTAGTCTCACTTTACAATTTTGATTAGGTTTCTTATTTACTTTTAATTTACAGGTAGTTTAAACAATGATTAGTTCTATAGATATGGGCGCCAGCCTTAGCTCAAGGCGATAGAGAATGAGTACTCTTTAAATTACACTATTGTCCTCAGGGTCGAGGGGAAATGCCTACACCAGGGTTTCTAGTTGCAACCAGTATGCGTTTTAGTCAGTCAACAACACAATAAAAGTATAAAGGCACCAGGCATTATATATGCCTGGTGTTACCGGCTTAGTGATGGGGACGGAGTCAGGGCGGAGACACCCGCCATAGAGGGCTGGAAGAAGCTGCAAGCTCTCCCAACACGGTTGGTGACCTCCGGCACCCCGCGCCCAAAGCACGATGTAGAAATGTGAAGTAGGTGTGTGTTGTGAAGTAAGTAGGATTTTGTGCGGCCTAGGCTAGCAGCCTTAGACCGTGTAGATGAGTTGTAGAAGGGAGTATTCTTGCGAGAAACTTAAAAAACCCTGTTAACAAACAGTTACAATTATTTTATGTTCCGCTTTAGAGGGTAGATGGTATCTGCACGCACCGCACTTATGTCGTAAAACTTACCCAGAATCTGGGGTTTTTCCTCTCACAGATCAGCGGCTGCGTGCTAGGATGAGGTCCGCAGGCCTCATCGACCAGCACTACCTCCAGCAGACAGCAAATATAGCAAACAGCCTACGACAAGAAACGTGGAAGATTAATCCCGGTGAACAGGTTCTTTCACTGAGCTCTTTTTCACGAACACTCACCAACAACGAGGGAGTTCTTATGTACGGAGCGTGGCGGGTTGACCGAACTGCTTCTGCCGGGGTCTGCGGGTCGAGAGACCGCCCCAGACCCCGCTTACATTTTTCTTGCCGTGCGCGTTTCTATCTGTCGAGTCACCTTTCACGTCTCTCTGACAGGTTAGAAAATAATGTCAATTCGACACTTGACATTGACAGTCGCAACCCAAATCTTTGTTTTGCGACTGCGCAACGTATCGATATTTAGCCATTTTAGACTAAATGAACGAAATGAAATGAGGGGTTACAATATATATATCATTATGATCTTCGCCCATGTCTCTAACTAATTTCTAAAGAATAGATGTCTATACTGACCTGAGACACTCGATCTTGGAGTACTTCTTCTTGGAAGGCTTGGTGACAGGCAGCTTGGACCGCAGCAGGTCGAAGGCGCGGTTCATGTCTCGCATGCGCGTGCGCTCGCGGTCACACGCTGTCTTCTTGTACTCTGGAAAGGATATAGGTACATCAGAATAAATGTCCATTTGTGCATTTGAAATTTGTAGCTCATATAAAGACTGTCTGTTTTGTGCAAATTAAAGTATGGCGGAGCACTGCAGTTCGCCTACCAAAAAGAAGCCTATCCGTTCTGGATTTGATATATATGTACATAGATAAGTGCTTGTATGGACTCTTTCTCGTAGCGTTTTCATGAGGTCAATTTTATGAGTAGGTTAGTAGGTACTTTTATCCACATTAGTAGGCCACATTATGGCTTAGCATCAATCGAATTCGACTGATTTTAAGCTTATTATAGGTATAGCGGAGTTCATTTTTCTACAAGAAGCGGATCACTCACAAATTAAAACTATTCAGTGCAAAAGGACTACGAAAGTCATCGTTTTGCCTATCGCACTATGAGCAAAAAAAACTTTCCAACACCGAATTGAGTACCTCCTATTACCTTTCTCGAGCTGTAGCGCGCGTTCCTTCCAGCTGGTGACGTCGTGACCCTCCTCCAGGTACTTGACAGTATCCTGGGACTCGTGCGAGAAGTCCAGGGACGACTCCGAGTTGGCTGGCTCCGGGAGCGGAGGCGCCTCGCGGTACTCCTGCTCGTAGTATCTTGCACCTACAGATTCGAGGACATTTATACCATACAACATACAGTGTCGTACCTATGTTATGTTTGGTAAGGTTCTTCTTTTACTCTATTAATGAATATGGGAGGTTTATAATGATTGATGTTATCACTTCTCTATATCTATGCTACCATTTCATGGGTCAGTTCCCGACCTTCCTAACATAAAGCGAGTGCCATCAAAACTAACCAACCTCAAAGGGTGGTTAAAACTCTGATTTTACTGTGTACCTATAATTTGCTAATATTTGTGATATACGTAAATAGTTAACTTCTTCAGTTACTTCAATATTGCAAGTAGGTAATAAAGAACAATAGATGAAGTCGGTAAAGTACTTACAATGATCGAAAGAAACAACAAATTGATGACTAATCTATTTACCAAGCAAGACAATGTATGCCAACCTATAATAAATAAGTACCCAATACATATTCAAATAGGTAGGTACGACAAATTTTAACCTTTCAATGTAGCAAAAGTAATCGCATTAAAACAACCAAAACTTTCTTAATCCCATAAGAATTCCAACAACAAAAAAACATACCTTCCTGAACGCTGTCCATTTCATGAGGTCGAAAGTACGTCACCCTCCGCGGCTCATAGTCATCCAGCACATACGACCTGTGATGCGATATCGTCTTATCATACTTCTTGTGCGAAAACGTCCCTTCCTTCGGTTTCTCGTTCCCGATTTCCAGAATAACGCGATCGTCTTCCTCTCTTCTCTTCTCGTCGTCTTCTTTAACGACGGTATAATTCGCTATGAGGGGTATCGGCGCCTCCTCTTCGTAGGTTTGGTTATACATTTTGCCACGCCTTTTGGTCGAATATAGTGATATGCTTGGAGTAAAATCTACAAGATTAGGCACAGTATCCGTGTGGTCCTCGCCGTGGTTGGTAGAGACTGCGCCCCGCGCCGAGGAGCCTATTGTGATGCATATTGTATCAAAGTTGCGTGTCGTGTGTGTACACAAGTGGTAGAGACAATTTTTCGTTTTCACTGGGAGGGACTGTCTTTTGTTTTCACGGCTTTTGTTCCACTTGATATGGAGCTGTAGGTGTCGCCTGTTTGGTGTTTTATTTGGGTCTCAGTTTACATTTTTATGGGTATTTTTGTTGTTCTATATCTACTATCTTTGATTAGGATTTTGAAATGAAAGTTGGTAAATTATAAAATAACATTTGCTAGTATAACTGAACGTACGCAAACTTATAAAAAAAGTTTCAAAACATAGGCGATCAAAGAATCTAAACGTTGTGCTATGAAGATCAAGATTTTGCCTTTAGTTACGTTTGTAAAAGCACTGCATACTTTGTATACAGTTTTCTTTTAAAATACCTATGTACATAATAAAACAATTACTAATACCAAAATATCACATCCTAAAATGTTAAATTAAAATACACTGAAATGCCATTTATTTTCGCTTATAACTTAAAACTTCAAACGCTACTTCATTTCAACGCTACGCGATTTAATGTTCAGTCAACTTTGCAGTTATTATTACATATTTGTAACACATTCCAGTTAATGTGATTGTGGAACTCCCTAATTCCCTGTTCCCTACGCACTATAACCCAGCGATCTTCAAAGCGAGAGTGAATCGGTTCTTATCGGGTAAGCACGGTAAGCATGGTAAGCAAAGGCTATGGTCTAAGATCTCCATCTTAGACCATAGCCTTTGCTTACCATCAATCAAAATATGGTCAAGAGCAAACACGCTTTAGTTTAAAAAAAAACAACAATAACAGTAACATACAATATTCTTTGTGTTCAACTGTCGTACTTTAGAAATTTGTATAAAATAGAGATATTCATATAAAAAGCTAACTAACCATGTCTTGGTTATATTACAAAAGCATTTAGTGATAAATACTTTAAAAGAATTTCACTTAAGTAATTAAGTTAAGTGTAAATAAATTAAATATAGATTTAGCATTGTGTTCTATCTAGCTGTTCTAAGATTATTATTATGAAAAACTGTAACTCTGCTGTACAAAATGAATTCAGCAAATACACAAAACTTTGAGCTTAGAAGTGACGCAAGTGTATGGAAAGTGGCGGTGTCGGTGTGTAAAATAGGAACTATCACACAATATATACATACTAACATTTCTTTGAAAAGTCGAATTTTGCCAAATTAGAATTTAATGTAAAGATAAAATAAATAAATAAAAATGGGCAATATAACAAATACTTATTATTAAACCTGATTAAGACTTGTCTTTATAAGTCGTTTAAACAAATAACATAAATATAGCTGCTATCTTTTTCTTACATATGGTAAAGAAAAGAGACGCAACTATTTTTATTTGTCTATGGAAATACATACATATATGACTGAATGGGTCGGTTTTCTAAGTTAAAATTAAGGTAAATAATGTATTAAATCTTTATTTTCCTAATCTTGAAGAACTCCGTCAAAACTTCGTCCGTCACTTTTGCTCTGCGTTCCTGTAATACACAATATCGTATAAGTATATCGCAATCAGAATTTTAATAAAGATATCATTCATACTGATCGATTAATTTTATCTTTGTTAAATGATATCACATAAAAATAATTTGTATTTTATATAAATCTGTACTTATATTTCTCTTCAAATATATGTTTATCACAAATCAGTATCATATTTAATCACACTAACATTATGAATGAGAAAGTGTACATGTTGTTTACTTTATCAAGCTCAAGCTGCTGAACCAATTTGATAAAAATTTAAATATATTTTATATCCTAGATTAACGCGAGTAACACCGCGGGCACTAACTATACATATATACTAATTACCTGGTAAGCTTGCAGTACAGGTGTGATCGCATCAATAGCCAGCTTCTTCAGCTCTCCGGTCAGCATCGCACCGGATTCATACTGCTTACGGATCTGAAATAACAATACAATATTTCATCAACATCATCATAGCAGTGGTAAAGCCATGTCAGGGGCCCTTAGGGCGGTTTGAAAACTCTCCGACACCAGAGTTGGCCACTCTCATTCGATAAGAAGAAGATCATCATCATCATCATCAAAAACAAAGCGAGACTGAACCGGACCTTAGAACATAAACACCTCCATCTTAAAACATAGTTTGTACCGACCCGTTTTTTAATTACAAAAAGATTGCTTATTTGGCACACTGCTGGGTATAAATCTCCTCTCTCTCATGGTAGAACTCTCGGCGTTTTTACTCTTTTATAGAAGATGTTGTTTCTTTTTTATTTTTAACCTACGTTTTACGTATATTAAATAGGTATGAAACTTCGATAATGATAATTTATACTAATTTTGGGTATAATGTTTTTTCTTATTAAATACCAGATGCTTTATTTTAGATTAGCTAGATGCTTTATCGCAATTTGTTTATCTTGTAAATACTATAGTGTTCTTCATTGTTCTAGAGCCTCTGGCTATGAGATAGTGACATATCAAATGCATAGGTCACCCATCCAAGAACATACTGCAAAAGGAACTACTTTTGGAATCTATACTAATATTATAAAGCTGAAGAGTTTGTTTGTTTGTTTGAACGCGCTAATCTCAGGAAATACTGGTCCGATTTGAAAAAATATTTTTGTGTTGAAGAGACCATTTATCGAGGAAGGCATTAGGCTATATAACATCACACTGCAACTAATAAGAGCGAAGAAACAATGGAAAATGTAGAAAAAACGGGGAAAATTATTCATCTTTGAGGGCTTTCGTTGCGTGCGCTGCGAAAACGGTTCAAGTCGTGGGTAACAGCTATAATTTATACTGCTGAGAGGTTGTTTGCAAAAATAAATATGATGCCCAAAATAACTATTCCACGCGGACGAAGTCGCGAGCACAGCTAGTTTAAAAATAAAACTTACATCTGCGAGTTGTTCATCATCTTCCAAGAAGAACTCTAGATACTTGTACGAGATATCAACACTAGCGTTGCCTCCCTTCTCTCGGTGCTCCTCCACCGTCGCCTGACCGCCTGAGAACGCGTATTTGTTTATCTGAAAGTAAAAAATATATTGTGATTTAGAAAGACAGAAAAAAATGCAATGTGCGAATCAAGTAAAGTATGTTTAACAGCGAGTGCTAAAGCGCCATCTAGTTTTGCGAACCGGAAGACTGTTGATGCCAGTAATAGCACAACTACCCTCTTTTTCAAGTGGTGTGTTTATGAATTTGAAACAAAACTGATATCATTTTAATCTAATGTTTCACATACCAGGCAGGCTAATAGTCAAACGTAAGCCTATTTAATGTAAAAAAAAAAACCAGACTATGGATGCCGATAATAATGCAAATACCCTCTTTTTATGTGTTCTCACCTTATTTTATATGGAGTGAAGTAGGGCGGGCTCGGGCAGCTTGAGGCGGGCGGCTACTTTAATAGACTGGTATTTTAATGCGCAGCGCCATCTAGTTAAGCGATTAGTCACTACGATACGATGATAGACATCGCTATCTAGTGTTTTAGTAGCGTAATTGTTCTTATTTATGATCTGTAACTACCATCTTTTTATGTGTTCTCACCTTATTTTTGATCTGTTTGGGCGTGTCATTCAAGAATATAGACGCGTTAGGGTCACTAGCGGACATCTTGTGCTGCGCGCCTTGCAGGGCGGGCAGGAAGGTGGAGTGCAGTAGGGCGGGCTTGGGTAGCTTGAGGCGGGCGGCCACGTCGCGCGTCATGCGGAAGTAGGGGTCCTGGTCTATGGCGCACGGGACCAGGCAGGGCAGCTGGACACGAAATATATAAGCAACATTGTTAAAATAAAGTGAGTTCGTAGCTTCGTTTCATTTTCACGCGGCGAAACCAATTCCAACAAAATTTGGTCTGCATAATTATTGCGTCGTTTTAATCGCCCCAAAATCATGTGAGTTTAGACCATGGCATATAATTTGTCTATACATGGGCTACTGTAAATTAGGTGAACATTGTGTTTTAGAAGGCTAGATATATAACTTTTGCTGTGCACTAATATTTATTAGGTACAGACTATATTCATAGCCATGGAATGTGAAATCGGGTCTCTTTATCTCTATACAAACATCTCACCAGTAGGTTTCGTTACTCGGTGTGTAAAAATTTAAACAAATTTACTACATAGTAATGACACTTACAACTTTATTCTCAAATATGAACGGGAAGGAGGTGGAAAACGCGGGCGCAGCTTCAATGCTGGGGAAGGTGATCTTGCCGATGACGTCGGAGTCTCCGAAACCAAAGATGCCCTTCACCTGGTTGAAGGTCACACACTTCTGGATGCGGATCATGTTCTGGTAGAACGCTGGACATTGACTGTGAAAAGGTTGAAATTAAGCTATTTCTTTTCTTAGTTTTCTTATGAAAAGGGCTATAGAGTAAGTTTGTAAGAGAATATCGCCCTAGGGTTCTCTGACATAGTTTACTATAATTCCTAGATATTTTACTCCTAAGTCAGTCATTTATTCTACCGTCGCACAGTGTTATCAAGTTTCAAGCATGCCCTAGTACAGTAAAGGTAAATGCATACAAGCCCAAGGTCATTTAGAGTTTTAGACTTTTTTTTCATTAATTTGTAAGATACACCTCACACCCAATATTACATAAGTTAATAAAACTTACCCAATAAAATCCAAGTCATTAAATATAAAAGTTCGTTCCAAATCGAATCCCACAGCGATGATATCCTTAGCATTATTGAAAGCCATCTTCCTTGCGTCTTCCACCTTGATGTCCCTCCAGAGCGCCTTCTCGTCGTCTGTCAGCTGGATGATGAGGGGCACGTCGAACACTTCCTGGAGCCATCTGGGGAATTAAAAAAGTTTTTGTTTTTTTTTACAATGAATGGGTTTGCACTTGACCATAATTCACCTGATGGTAAGCAATCATTACGATCTAGGATGGAACGTGCTTACCCAGTAAGAACCGATTCAATCTCGCTTTTTAAGTAGGTATTTATGTCTGATTGGGTTTTTGTCTGCGAAAATCTATTGTGGATTGTAACATTCTGATACATACCCATTATTACCCACACCACCCACCTGTTTTGAGTTTCTTGATTTGAAAGATGGACTAGTCTAGCCTCTTAATGACAGCTGCCCATAAATAATTAGTGGTAAATATTACCTGCATTAATCTAATGGCCATTTCACATCTAATGGAATCTTATGTAAAAGAATAGAAAAACAAACACATCCTCTTTTACCAGGCTTATATAATATTTAGTCAAATAACATTTTGTTCTGCAAGAGAGTGTATTGAGAGTTTTCTAACTCCCCAAGAGCCAACATCACCAGTACTTACTTGGTGAACATGAAAGGTATAAGATGTCCAATATGCATGCTCTCGGAGGAGGGTCCCCGGCCGGTGTACAAGTAGAACTTCTTGCCTTGCTCCACCAGGTTCAGGATGCTGTGCAGGTCTCGGTGGGAGAAGAATATGCCGCGCTTTAGGTAGTGGTGTGCTGGGGAAGGAATAAATATTGTAATATCACTTGTGACCACTATGCAATTAATTATGGCTAATTCCAGATTTGTATGTGATATACAATAAGCCAGTCATGTACTATCCACTCATTTACTTAGTTTAGTATTTTATTCAGAAAACAAGTAAGTCATCTCATCATATGAAAATGCTTCGCTTTATCTATCTGTAAGACAAATTTTCTTTTTACACTGGATAATCAGCAGGGCATCATCATTTGACCACCAGCAGGGCTAGCTTAACATGGGACATGTGTTTTACCACCATTTTTAACCGGCTTCAAAAAAAAGGAGGTTATCAAGTCTTCTGAAAGTTTTTTTTATCCACCTGATTGGTGGTAACAGATGGATTTTGTACAAGCGCTACTGTGGCCCATAATATACCTTTATAAGAATGAACTGGCTCACAAATTTAATTATACAGATCATTAAACACAATCTATATTCTAACATCCGATTCTAGGGACAATAAAAGTGCAAAGTGATTAAAAAGTGCATTCTTGTTTAACTTACCCTTCTTTCCTGTGACTTTTTCAAATCTTTGCACCAGTTCATTATCTATTTTGGAACTACCAAATCTTTCTGTAAAAAAGAAACATCAATTTGTAAAGCAATAATATCCAAAACATGCATATTACAATACAATTATGTTCAACCCAGTTTCACCTTATCTGTTAAAAGGGAACATGGTTGGATTTAGCATACCAGAAATGGAAAAATAACAGAATTATAAAACAGACTTAAGTAAATTTTTCCTCATATTAAATCTACACAGTATTTCCTTTAAAAATACTGTATACAATATACTCACGAATTAGTTTATCATAGTCAATGCCTGTCTGGGATGTTCCGGAGACATTCCATGGGTCCACTACATCTCCACCAGCATTGTCAGTGACGGTGAGGTTCTCCACTTGGGGCTCTATTGCCTCGGCCATATTAACTCTGGAAATAATGTAAAATGTTGTATAGATATATTGAACTTTAAATTCCATACTGAAATAAGTACCTAGGTGAATTAAAAATATTAGTCTAAGGTTATGTACAACAATTCATTGAAAAAGGTATAATGCAGTATCAATTATGAATAAAACAACTATCAAAAATAATCACCACAGGCCAAATATTGTTCACTCATTCGAGATCTAGTAAGAAAAAATAAACTGCTATCACCTAGTAACATTTTTTCGCTCTCACACCACAAAAGATATAATATAAAGATAAAGATAAAAAGATGTTTATTTGGTACCATGGTAGCATTTACAATGTTTAGGTTAATATTAACTTATAATTAGAGTAGTTTAAGGGAATGTGTAAAATCTTATAATTACAGTTATCTACACAATGATTTAACATAATGTAGTACTTTATGGCTATATAATACAGATTGAGGGTTTAGGCTTGAAATGCCACGATCGTATTAATTTATAGGTTCCCTAGTTCTCGCAGTAGGATACCCTGAGTTTGCGAGAGCTAGTTCTCTTCGTGGGGTGCATTACCTAAGATGTTGCAAGTGTTTAGTGGAGAAGGGCAAATTGTAAATAGATATTATATGCATATTCATATATTTGGGTCTGAGTGTGTGTGGGAGTGTCTGACTGAATGGATGTATATATATAATGTATGAGTGTGTGTGTGTGTGTGTTTTTATTTTTATACTTGTAGGTTTGTATGGTTTAAGAAAAACTGCGTTTTAAGGGGTAGGGGACTTGAGTACATATATATATATATATATATATATATAGAGGAATTTAGGCCGGCGTGACGATCCTACCTAGTGTACATAATATATGAATTTATCATGCAAAAATGTTACCTCTATGAAATTAGACGGAGGATTTCTTCTGTTTCCTTAGAATTTAATGTGACTAGATAGTCTTTTAACTTCTTTTTACAAACATATTTAGTACAGGTAATAATGTTTAATTTGAAGTTAATTTTTTTGTATATAAAAGGACCTAAGATATTGTAGCATCTCCTTCCTGTAGCTGTTTTAGATCCAACTGTGTTCCAGCGAAGTGTGCGTTTGTGTGTAACGTCTAGGTGTGTGGCTTTGTGGTATCTGAGGATGCACGCCTCTATGAATAGCTGTCTGACCCTGAGCTGCTGAAGATCACTGTAAAGTGTGTCTGTGGGGTACCTATAATATTTTTTATGAGCTACTTTAAGAATAAGTCTTTGTGCACGTTCTATTTTCATGAAGTGGGTGATACAAGCGCAACCCCAAGAAGTAATACAGTAAGTCAGGACAGGTATGCACAGAGCCATGTACACCATGTTTATTATCTTAGGATCAGCAATAGACCTTAACTTCTTGAACACAAATATGAGTTTTTTAAGCCTACTACTCACTGTATGAATTTGTTTTGTCCATGATAACAATTCGTCGATATATATTCCTAAGTATTTAATGTCACTAACTTGTTCTATTTTTGGACAAGTACAGTAATTTTGCGGGTAGGTAGATACACAACAAGTGTGTATTTTAACATTCAAGCGAATGTCAGGTGCCGAGCGACTCGATACTCTGAACGCTACAAGCTTAGTTTTAGAAACATTAAGTGTCAGCAGGTTGCATTGTAGCCATCTTGCGATAACTCTTAGACCTTCATTTGCTGCTTTATTTGCGTCACTCCAATTCCTAGCGGAATAGACGATAGCAGTATCGTCAGCGAAAGAGTAGATCTTTGCGTTAGGGAGGTCAATTTGGCACAAATCGTTTATATAGGCCAAGAAAAGGGAAGGGCCGAGCACGCTGCCTTGAGGGACACCAAATGACACCGCTTCACAATCGCTAATTGAGTCATTAATTTTAACTCGTTGTTTGCGATCGGTTAGGTAGGAATGGAACCAGGAAAGAGCTGATCCTCTAATACCCAGATATTCCAGCTTTTTAAGAAGAATTACGCGTGAAAGAGTGTCGAATGCTTTAGCGAGATCGAGGAATACGCCGATACATTTTTGACCCTCATCAAGTTTCCCAGCTACGAAGTCTACCAAAGAAGTAACAGCATCTTCCGTCGATCTCGCTTTCCTAAACCCATATTGGTTTGGTGAGAGCAGCTGGTGAGTTTCGAGGAAGCTGATAAAGGTTGTATTTACTACACGTTCTAAAATTTTCGATAATGAAGTCAATAGGGATATAGGGCGGTAGTTCGAGGGATCTTTGGTGTCGCCAGCTTTGTGGATAGGGCAAACGTTGGCAATTTTAAACGAGTTAGGAAACACACCATTTTCTAAGCTAAGGTTGCAGATAAAGGCTATGGGAGGGGCTAGTACATGCTTGGCTAATTTTAGAATATAATTTGATATGTTGTCGGGACCAGGGGCAGATTTTAGTTTTAGTGAGGTAATAATTTTGCTTATTTGTTGAGGGTCTGTAGGAGTTAGGTACATAGAGTTTATTGGAGGACATGGGAGGAAAACTGACTGCGCTAGTTCATCTTCTGTGCATTTAATATCCAGAAGTATCTTCTTGGCAAGATTATCACCTACTGATGCAAAATAGTGATTAACTAGATTTAGGGCTTGTTTTTTATTAGAATTAGTGCATAGGAGATCGGTACTTTTTGAACTAATTGATTTAAGGTGGCAAATATCTTTAATGGATTCCCAGAGATCTTTACTATTATTTTTACTTGATACAAGTTTTCTACAGTCATGCGCGTTTTTTAAATTTTGGAGGGTGTTATTACATAAATTTCGATACTTCTTGTATTTGTCTTTCAGCTTAGTGTTTTCAGTTTTCATAATATTTAAGTATATTTTTTATGGTATAATGGGCAGTACTTTTATCACAAATAAAAATGAAAACTAAACACTACTCCTAACACTAGGCCAACATTTATAACATTGAATAGAGCATCTTTATGAAATTTCTAGAGATATTTGAACAAGTGGGCATAGGGCTAAATTAGTTAGGGATGACTCAATATGGTATCTATGTTTCAAGTCCTAGATCATGTAGATACTAAGTTAAATTTATGAAAACAAGGGAATATAAAGAACAGCTCAATGTTATAAAACTTATCTTAGAAATACCTAGATTTATCAGTATTTGTGTGAGAAATACGAAGAAATACTTAACAGTTCCTGAAACTTTTATCCGGTTTTATGGTTATGTTTTAAATAAAATAAAGAGACTTACCTACCTAAATATTACTTTACTACTTCCGTAGTTTATATACTGCTACAATGACTAATATAATAAGTTGAGATATTCAACTTAGATATATATAAGTGATTATTTGGTTAGAATTTTAGAAATACTGCACTGCACAGTGCACTGTTGTTGCCGTTGGCAAAGTATTGACATTAACATAAAGATAAAACTGGCATTGACATTCAGCAATCTTTGGCAGATATTTTATGCAGTATTGCTAAAAAATAATTTACCTTATTTTTAGTTTAAAGCAATTTTAATTTAGTGGGTCTGAAGGTGCCACTGGGATAGATGAAAATGATGAAATACACAATCATCCCACTAATAGTAACGAATTGCTTCGGTTGAAGAAGTATAAAATTCATTAAAGGTTGTGGCTAAACCAGTGTCACTTGTGATTGATTGCCTACACCACGTTATATCCATAAAATGATGCAGCTTTTTATAAGTCACGTTGCATAATTAGGTCATATTTACATCATGTTATCACAATTTTCAGTAAAACAAAACTTTATTACTAATCACTTTTTATTTACGTGTTCATAACAGTGTAATCGTATTGCATAATAAAGCTCTTCCTTTAGTTCCTTCTTTAATGCAAAAAGAAAATTAATATATATGTACATCCATATCCTCGCTAGCTATCACTTCCTCTCCTGTCTCATTTTTCCATATTGTGTTCTAAGACGGACAAGGGTTTAAGGCGACGTGTATGGGTAAATCGATAGCGTATTCTGGCAACTCTAATCTCCGTTCAATTCAACTGTCAAATCAAATTTCACAAAACTTGACGGGACGTTGCAGCACCTGTCAACACTTCAACAGCAGCATTGAATAAACGTCAAAATTTGTCAATACTTTGCTCATGGATGGAGTGAGGGAGTCGTTTTGCTGTATTATTTACGAAAAAGCGAATTAAACGTGCGCTCCTTTGTTCCGATTATTGTATGGAGTTTTTGTGTTGATCGGTTGTCGGGTCAGTTTTCTTGATGGTGTCCGGCGACGATTCAAATGGTGGTCGTTTGTCGCGGAAAACAACCAGGTCCCCGAACCGCAGGTCCAAGAAAACTGATGCAGATATAGCCAAGGGATCAGCGTTGCGAAATGCTTCGCAACCTTCTGTACATAAAAGGAACCTTTACGTGGTTTCGTTCCCAATTATTATTTTGTTTAATCTGCTCAGGTCCATACTGTACCAGTTGTTTATAGTTTTCAAATATTTGTATACCGCGTCGCATCGGTTGATGCAGAAGCCGCGGAAAAGTGGCGAGTGCAATCTTGAAGTGGTAGTGAAAGACGGCATAGTGTCTACTGAGCTAGCTCCCACGGAAGAAATGTCGCATATACACACGGTGGGACCTGGGGACCCCTTGCTGGCCAAGCAGAAACATCATCACAGAAAAGCTTTCGAATATATCTCGAAGGCTCTGAAAATTGATGAAGAAAATGAAGGTGAGGTTGTTGACATTCTATTTTTAAAATTTATTAGAAAAGCGTTGTGACTCATTCACTATAATATTGATTTTCTTCCCAACAAAGGATCATTAGTTTTCAATTTATGATAGTTGTACTAGAAACTTAATGAAATTTTAGATTTTATTAGAAAAACACTCACTAAGTTTTCAACTTATACGTAGCCTTAATCTGTAGCATAAATTTCAATAGATAGTATTTTTTACATTATAGAACTTTCTTTAGTACAGTCTCAGTAAGAGTGTAAAACAAGCTTCAGCACAAACATTTCCACAATAGTTATCAATGAAAATGTCTACAACAGGTCAAAAAGAGTTAGCGATAGAGCTTTACAAGAAGGGTATATATGAGTTGGAGCGAGGGATAGCGGTGGACTGCTGGGGCGGGCGCGGAGACGCCTGGCAGCGGGCACAGAGACTCCACGACAAGATGAAGACCAACCTTGGCATGGCCAAGGATAGATTACACTTTCTAGGTATGAATATGTTAACTTACTAAAGATATTTTCAAACAAAAATTCACTCTTCCATTAGAATTAGCTGTTGATAATGTGGAGTTTGTTCAAATTTAGGCTTCCATTGAATTTATTGTCTTACTTTATATTTTTTTCACAATGTTTTTACTCATTTTCAATGATTTTTGAGTGATTGTAGGTAAGTACTTACTTGTACTTATTATCATTTGAACTAGGTACAAATATTATATTCTTTTTTTCTATGCTTATATGTTATAATTACCTACAAAAAATATCATTTTAAGCACTAATTAAAAGTGCTTATGTCATATAACTTAATCATATCAAAGTACTGCACTTTGTTTATTATCAGCAATATGCCATCCTGTTTACATGAATGAAAAGGACTGTTTACAATACTACAGTTGATTTATTCATTGCTATTATAGTTCTAAATAAAGCTAAAAAAAAAAAAAGATTATTTTGCATAATTCTGTTTAACAAAAAGATATTGGAATCCAAAGCCTCCCGAACTAGTTTTCACTGTGTCTCGGGAGCCGATGGCTTCTCCCTGCTTAAAATTAACACACAAATAAACAGAGTGCCAAAATATTAATTAAGAAATGGTAGCATTTAAATAAAAACATAAAACATTAAGATTTATCAAACATAATTAGTTTTCTTAACCTTGCATATTTTTGTGAAATTAAAGTTATGTTTATAAATTCAATAAAGATTTTAAATTTTCTCAAATTATTAGTGTAAGTTAATAATATTTTAATTAAAAAGCTATATAATAGAAATTGTAGGTAGGTAATGGCTGTTTATCACCAGTTACAGTTGTTGTTAAGCCAAATATACATGATTTGCTACTATGTATCAACTCTTACAAACTTAAAAAAAAAGAGTAATTATTTCCTTAAATCATTTGTAATTCTCAGAAATGGTTTGTATGGTTTTATTTGTATTGAGTATTTTGTACTTTATGAATCAGTGTTAAATATACCTATATCCCTTATAGTTTTTTCATATGACTCAAATGTCTTATATCTGAAATTTGAACAAGCTCCACAATGCTCTGCCTATTCTTTATTATTATTTTTCAAATGGCTGTGTGTTTGCATGCTAGCTTTACCAACATGACACACCAATTTCAACTGTAATGTTAATTAAAATAAGGTTTAATATTGTTCCCAATGTAGCCAACCTAGTGGCGCTCAGTAATTTGGGCGTAGAGAGTGAGGCTGAGAGAACCGACAAAAAGCCAACCGAGTCACCTTTAAAGAGACGGCCGTTAGAGAAGTCGAAGACCACGTTGCTTAATGTTGACAGTAACGGTGTAAGCAAGCCTACGAGCGAAGGTAGACACAGACACTATGCTTAGCTTCGTTTGACGTAACATTTGACATATTACTTGCATTGCCTCCAGCTTGGGTCCGTTTTGTAATGTTGCAACTGTCATGGAATGCCATAGTGCAAACTAACGGGAAATGAATTCACCAATCAGGGAAGTAAAAAATCACGTATAATAAAGTAAAATCAATTATCACCCTTCTCTGATGGGTTGTATCGTTCTTCTGGCGATATTTCATTTCGATGTTGATATCGTCAAACTATGTAAATTGGTGTTAAGGGAATTGATAGTAAAATTGTAGGGACAGCAGAAAATGCCTGGAGCCATAAAGTAGCAATCAGAAATAAATATCAGCCTTAAATAACTTAAATAACCTAACAGGTATACCAGTACTAGTACAGTGTACATGTTACAAAATGACTGCAAGCTGAGTCAATGTACGTCAAGTCGCATTGCCGCCAAAATTCTAACCAAACTTAACAAACGTACACAAGTATGTTAATTAATTTCATTGGCTGTGTTAAACTATAATTGGCTACTTGCATGGGAGTTCAATGCACTGTTTTTAGCTTTAAATGTTTATCTACCATTAACGTCAGAGTCATTAAGTGTTAATTTGCATGTAACCACATGATTTGCTGTTTTTTCGTGAGTTTTATTCATAGATTCATACTCGCATGTACCTACATACAATTCATGATAAGTAAAACTTTTATAAAGTTTAGTTACAAAAAGAAATAGTTATTAGCCTTAGCTGTTTATCAATAATTATGGGTAGTTTTTATGGTTTTCATAACATATTGTTATTTTCACGTAAACAGAAACACCAGTTGTAACTTATTATCATAATTACAAAAACACAAACATACTTTACCACGACTGCCATAAAAAAAAAACTTTTATAACAAACGCAAAGGTATTCGTCATCGTTTAACCCAGTTACCTTGAAAGCCTAAATTACGTAACCATGTCCATATACGTACAATACCATCCGCAGACAAAGTTTACATACATAATGTACTTACAAACACATCACTAATGATTCCGAGTCAAGCTTGTTATCGTGAATATCCTGTTTAAAACAGCGTGAAAAAAATACGAAATACGCTGCTGAAGCAAAAGAAAGTAATCCTTTTAAATAACTAAAGCAAATAAGTATATAAATAAGCTGAAACCTCCAAAAAGGTTACCTTCGCTTTGTTTGCAAAACAAATATCTGGTGTAAACACGCCAAATTTGATGCAGTATATAAGTATTTAATTATCTGTGGTTTTTAAGTAACTGCAGAATTTTATGACGTCAATTTGCGTTAAGTAAATTATTCTTTTGTTCATGCAAATTTACTTGAAGTTTACATAATGTTACGAAATGTGAACCAGGCTTCATTACCCTATGAAAAAAGATTAAGAGTTTACTTATCATAGCATCGAATTTTTTTCTTAGCTAGACTACTGCTACTGCAACGATGATCTTGCGCGCCTAGAAGAAACTTGTTCGTTATCGACGATATTAAAGACCGATGGACTGTTAATCCTTACCACTTTAGACACTTTTCCTTAACCAACAATACTGTCTGTATACTTTACCATCAGCAGGTACAAAGCGTGGTCGGGTCAATAATTTGTTTAATAAATTGTCTGCATCAGCAAAGAACATATATTAACATCGGCGAGGCTAAAATAATTCTAGTCAAAACTACGAACGTTCTAGACTAGACTTTAGTCAAACAATAGACACCACACCATCTTAATGTTTATTTCTGGCTGACCTAGACAGGGCGGCTAGGTTTCTAAGCTAGTCTAAATGTTAGCCCGTGATCAATACTTCTACATACATATGTTGTCGAATCCTTTTTGCCCTTTCTACTTAATAAAGTTGACTCATATATGTATAATATAGCTTGAAATGAACTACCCTGACCTCCAGTTTCTTGAACGACGATTTTTCCATCAAATTAATTTCTACGAGCTATCATTGGCTGAAAATTTATAATTCTCCAATGACAACGAGGAAAAATGTATCTATTGATAGAATTAATCTGATTGTGTTTAGATAGGCAGATAGATATATCTTACTCTTTATTGTAACACAGATACGATACAGAAAAAAGACGAACACAAAATCCAAAAGCTAGGTAATAGTACGACTAGAGTCCAGACCAGATTTATTGGTCTGATTATTAAACTTAAATACTATACAATTGTATGTATAATACGAATAATATTCCATTTACCATAAAAAGTTATACATTTTCGTGAATATAGAGCCTTGATAAACCAATTTCACAAATGCTCTCAATCTCAAGACTAGATGCGCTCTGTCAATAATGTTAGTTATTTGTGTTGATCTATTCGAAGCCAGAGCCAAAGCAAATATAACAGCGAACTGTTACCACGATAATAGATGTATAAGTATTACGTATAGTATAGCATGGAAGTGAATAATAGAACAAATATCACAGCTTAGAGCAGTTCTATATCTTCTATCAGCGAACCTATTCTAGCAATTCTGTATTCTGTGCCTATTCTCACATCTCGTAACTCAGTAACACTGATATTATAGAAGCTAAAGTTTGTGAGTGTGTGTGTATGTAAATTCTACACGCTCGAATGTATGAGATTATTTATAAAAAAAAATGGTATCGATTTGGAAAAGGTTGTGCACTAACACAAACGCAAGAAGCTACTTTAGTTACTTAAACTTTATACATTTTTAATCCCGGCTGGATTTATGTTTTTAACATAACGTATTAATATTCATATCCATTTTCCTTTATCTTATTTATCTCTAGTCAAAGGTTGCCTGGAAGAAATCGCTTTTAGCGATAAGGCCGCCGCTTGTGCTACTAGATTAGATATAATTTGTTTTACGTACTGTTTTTTTTTATTTGTGTCAATACTAAAGAGTTTATCTATCTATCCTTTGAAACTACATCTCATTTTTCCATAGCACGAAAGTGGCAATACTAACTACACAGTTACATTGCAAATAACAGTGCCTGGATCATCTGATACCCGTGCACTTACACCGGTTTGTGGCAGCGTCGCTTTGTGGTTTCGCGGTCACTTACACGATTGTAAACACGATCTGACTTTAGCTTCCTAGGTCCCTGCTTTACTATAACACCTGGGAAGTAGAGTGGTGTTATTTGATAGCTGTTGAAGAGTTTTGTTGTTAGAACTACAGGTGGATGTAAAATTACTTGTACATATATGTACATATACATATGTGTAGTTTTGTCTTTTATTTGAAATTTATTAAAGAACTGTGTTGTTTCTTTATTTATTTTTCAAAATGTGTTTGTATGAAACTATTGTTTGTAAAAAAAAGTGAAATAATCGCGTCCGGCAGGATTCGAGCCTTTAGTTCATTCTATTATTCGTCTAGAATACCAAAAACAAATTTTCGAAACAGACAGTAAGTGGGTCCGCTTTCCTTGAAGTGAACCGATCTATTTACCTCATACGAAAAGAAATAAAAAAAAATGAATAAAAGCTTGTAAAATAGCTCGCCCGACAATAGGTAACCGTAACGTATTGGTGGCTTATAAAAAGCAATGACAAGCGAATCTCACTGAGAAACCAATCACGATGGCTGTGCCTCGAGCGAGGGCCTCAATACTTACGGCTTTGACCGTTTCATAGCCTTTGAAGTAGGCTTTCAAGATATGTACTACTAGATCTATTTCTACATAATATATCTACGATATTTGAAGACATTCAGCACTCAGGAGTTTTGCCAAGTGCTAAACCCTGACTAATGTTGGTTATTCTAAACTTAATTGGTAACTTATTGTTAACTTAATTTATTCGATAACAAGAAGATTGGTAATTATTTTTGTCGCTCGAATTCACTTGGTCCAATTAAGTTTGGATTATTCATCACTGTAACATTTTGAAGATAGCCGTCTAAAGAAAGAACAAATCTGCAAATAATCTTGCACATAACAAACATTTTTTTGTTTTCATTGCCTGTAAGGCTGTCCTTTTAATATTGTCGTGTTCTTTGTCTGTTCCTAGTTGCAGGTGTTGTTGTTGTGTAATTTTGATAAAGTTCTACGAGTTTAGAGCGCACTAATTTATACACGAATATATAACATCATTCCAACTTCCAAGTATTGGCCACGTCGAATTGTTGTTGTATGAATTACATTATAATCTGAAATTCGGTCCGTCACGCGTTTTCGTAACGCAATCTCTATCCATTTCATCTCGATATTAACTTTCATAAAAGTTATTTAGTCCAAAGTGTCTCCGCGATGGCTCTATCTACAAATGAAACCGTCTTATAGTCAATCTATATATATAAAACTCAAAGGTGACTGACTGATTTACTGACTGGCTGATATAGTGATCTATCAACGCACTGCCCAAACCACTGGACGGATTGGGCTGAAATTTGGCATGAAGGTAGATGTTTAGACGTAGGCATCCGCTGAGAAAGGATTTTTGGAAAAGCCGCTTTTAAAGGGGTGAAATAGGGGATACAAGTTTTACTTCTTAATGCGAGCGAAGCCGCGAGCACCCACTAGTTTGCTATAAGGCCCATATCCTCTGACCTCTGCTAGTATATACTTTGCAAATATCATAAAAGCGTCTGCTCCTTTTAGTTTATTAGAAGGATAAATACTTGCTATACTAGACGTGGTAACATTTGGCAACAAACTCAGACTCTCTCGATGGTTTCTTTTAAAATGATACATTTCGATGGACAACGAGATTATTTATTTAACTTAAGTACCTATGTAAAAAATAATGTATTAAAATATAGGATATTGAAGTGATGCTATGCATTCTATATCTGGCTAATTGTGGTCAAGCGTAACAAATAACAACAAAATTGTGAATCACTCGTTGTACGTTAATTAATATCTATGTAAGTATGTATACGATTTTTTTTAATGAATTAAGTCCATACCTATTCTGCTATAGTACCTATAAACTATAGCTAAATATACTAAAGCTGTATAGAAAAGTTCTTTAATTTCATTTTATCTGAAAAAAAAAACCTAAATCAATATCCTGCCTAAAAATACATACCAACCGGATAGCATTTAAAGTCAGTCAGTCATCTAGATCATAAAAATCAGGCTTTTATTAATAAACTTACATATAAAAGCTCCGCCGCTTTATCAAACGATCTTATAGCATAGCGATAGAGTTCATTTTTGCTGCATAATGCAGAATGGCTTTAAAGTGACTTGTATTATTGTTTTTCGACTTTTAGTTTATAGGTACCAATATTTTGTTGTGTAACTATTTTAGAAGGACATCGATATAAACAATTTCATATCATGGTAGATTTTTTATTTTTCGCATGGACAGTTAGGGCTTAACAATTTGTTCGTGTTGTATATAATGTATATATGTAGATAAGCAAGTAAATACCTATGTATTTGTCCCACTATGGAACGATTACTGGTCCTATTTGTGACGATATTTGTTAGGCTTGCAAATTAGGGCAATAGAATTAAATTCGTATATGAGCCAAATCGGCCTAGTTTCTGACGCATGACAGTTAATGTTTGGTTGGATATGCAATTTGACTATGGTGTTATCGAGGTATAGTGTAGTCTAAATATACTAGACCAATAAAAGATTTCTTTATTATTACTACGCTAATTACTTTTTGCCGATCGTCTCTTTTCTTTTCACTGTCATACAGATGTCTTGTGTTTTTTAACCGACTTCTTGAAACAAGGATAACATTTGAGTGTGATGATCTATTTTTTTGTGTGTGGGAATACTTATATTAATGTATGTCTGTTAACAGATGTCTCGAATAATATAAATTCGGTTCTAAGTGTTCATTATTTATTAAAGTTGATATTTTTCAACATTATAATCTCGTCAAAATCAGTACTTTTTAGATAAGTAACATGTCCACACGTTTCTCGAGAGCACATGTTGGATCATCAAACGAAACTGCCAGCACCGCGAGAACATAGATGATTAGGTTTTGGACATTGTCAATTTTATGTACACGATCTGCAGTTAATATACAGCCAGAACAACAATGCAAGGCGCGCCCAGCTGATATAACAAGGCTTATAGAATACAAGACTACAATGGCCACAAAAACACTGATGCGTAACACGCACAGTCTTTTCCAATTGGCTGTGTTTTATGTCGTCTCACATGAACAGGCGACATCCTTTATTGCCTGGAGTCGCTGTAAGGCTGCGATGTATTGGGGAGATTATTGCTGTTGTTCTTACATGGCTGGTTTTTTGGGGTTTGCGGTTTGTTTTCACCGGTTACATGAGTTGTACTTTGCATGGTAGGAACCAGTTTTGATGGGCTTGAGACCGTAATGTGTAAGGGCTTATACTCGTGGGTGGACATAGTCTGATATGATGATGATGACGATTCTGGTGTCTTCCTAGCTAGCTACCATATAGGTACATATGTACACACAGACATACTCCACTGTCGACCATTATGTCGGTTTTTATTCCGGCGTACTTGTTGGTGATAGTCTGTTGGAAATGCATAATTTCAAATACAGCGGTTTTGGATATTGTATTGTAGCTTCTTCTTATCGAATAAGAGTGGCCAACTCTGGTGTCGAGAGTATATCTAGCCGCCTTAAGGGCCTCTGACATGGCTTAGCGACTGTATTGTAGCGTATATTTATTTATGCATTTAAAAGATATATACATAGCCTTAAAGTTGTCGATAACCACACCTCACTAAGGCACTAGTGACAGGTTTACACGGTATACAACATGGTCCTATTTACTACAGTATAGCAAAAAAATATAAACCAGCCATTGTATCCAGTCCTTTACACCGTCTCACATGATCAGGCGATCCTCTATGAGCTAGAATCATCGTAATTTACAATCATTGTTGTTCAGTCGTTGACCGTGTCCGACTATTTTTGTACTAAAACGGCTCGTGACTCGATCCCAACTGACAACAAAAACGGCTAAATGTACAGGGGTATAGGGTATAATTGTTTATTTAAAACAGTATCTGTTATTATGTATATATGAGTTGAAATCGAATATTAAAAAAAAAAAACTATAAGCGTAATCAATGCGTCTTTCAGACAACATAGGATTTTGCCTATCCCTGCTAGTAGTTACTTTTAAGTAACCTTGTACAGTGGGTTAGATATGCTTATTATATCATTCAATACCGAAATTTTTACTATACTACTTTATTAAAGTTCATTAATTGAGAGGGAGCGTAGGGCGTTGGCTGTCAGAAGCAACATGTTGGCACGCAGATTTGTTCGCTGCACAGTTCCAGTAAAGGTAACTTTATTTAAGGCATTCTGCCAGTCCTTTTATACGTGCAGTCTGTGGGCAAACTACACGCGGAAAACAGTGAACGCCCTGCGAGTGCAGTACAACAACGCGTTCAGGATGCTGTTGGGGCTGCCGTGGCGCTGCAGTGCGTCGGGGATGTTTGTGGACGCTCGGGTAGATGGTTTCCAGGCCATACTCCGCAAACGGGCCACCTCGATGCTCAGCCGCGTCCGAGGCAGCACTAACAGCATCTTGCGGGTTGTGGCTGCCCGACTCGACTGCTCTATACTAACGCACGCCGCACAGCTACACTTGTTCTATGACCCATTTAAAAGAAATGTTTTAGTAGGAAATAGGTTAGATTAGGGTCTTCGTATTTAAATATTGTCTTCATTTCAATAATTCTATTAATTTGTGTGTGTGTTTTCTCTTTTATATATATTTTTTTTATTTCGTACCTATTTGACATTTTGTATTATTATTTTAAGTTGTGATTGACATTATGGTATTGGACATTTGTCTGAAATAAAATGATTTGATAAATATTTGATTAAAATCTGTTGTTTCATACGAAACAGTAGACGACTCGCGATTAAGGTTAAATTAGTACCTAAGATTTTAAAATAAATAAAAAAGTAGTTATTATATGCTATTTATATCTATAGTTAGGCTGCTACATCACAACAATGTTATCCTCGGTTACTAGTTACCTTGTAAGGATTAGAGTCAATATTTTAGCTAGTGCCTAGATATCGTGACCGATCCGTGAAAGGATCTTTTGAAAAAGCTCTCGATTTTTTCTACTTGATTAGCTATTAGAATTGTTTACTTTTCGAAAGTGAGCGAAAGTTGCCAGTCGAGAAAAAGATCGAGTTCGCTAACGAACTATAGTTAGTTAGTGCTTACATAAAACCTGAATGGAATGGACACAAAACCTAAAGGCTAAATTGGCAATTAGCACCATTATCTGCCTTAGAATCAATAGAAGCGTAGACTTTATTGAATGAATAAACACAATTGGGTAGTTGGTCGACTGTATAAATATTAAATTGGGATTATTAAATCTTCAAATAGACTATCGCAATACAACAGTAAATATCATTCAATTTGAATGATGAAATTATAATTATTATGCTATACTATTTGTCAATATTAAAATAATCTCAAAACGTGCAGCAATTGCGTGTCTTCTTCTACTTATAGAATGAGAGGGGCTAACTCTGGTGTCGAGAGTTTTCAAACCGCCCTAAGGGCCTTTGACATGGCTTAACGACTGCCCTACTAGACAAATAGCCGGGACAAGACAACACTTGCGTGTGAAAAATGATGACATCAGTTTGCATTCTCAGTGATTTTGCAAACAAGATTTGCGTTCAGGCCCATGCTTAGGCGGATAACAAAAAGTTACTGATTGACTAAGAGGCAACATCATCATCGTCATCAGCCTGTTATCGCCCAATGCTGAGCATAGGCCTCTCTTCTTGTACGCCACTCATCCCGGTCCTGCGCAGATCGACTCCAGGTGCTCCCTGCGGTTATTCTAATGTCGTCAACCCACAGCATTGGTGGGCGACCTAAGAGGCTACGTTAACAGCAATTAAATTTAACACAATTAGTCACCCTTAGAATAAATAGACGCGTAGACTGAATGAAAAACACAACTACAGTTGTTCCTTGAGATTAGTATGTATCGCGTACTCGTATTTGCATTGCAGTTTCATTCATAGGTTATTCATTGCGTTTAATATGCATGCAGCCTTCATGCTATCTCTCATTCATGCTTCACGTGTAGTGAGCTGGCTAGACTAGTCTATTGGCTAACTTGCCTGAGGTGCTAGGTGCGGTACTGTGCAGGTTTAAATACATAGATATTATATGGATATGGATATATAAGTAATTATTTATAAAGCTAATTATCAAATATTCATGAATGGAAATCTAACTTTGGAACTTAAAGTTAGTCAAGTATAATATTGTATATTGACATTTTGTAAAGAAAAGTTTATGTACCTACTTATGTTATATTATGTCAAAAGCAGAAGCGCCCGTAGCAATCGCATGCGATTACTACTATCAAGCAAAGGTCGACGCGGTCAGTCCTTGGATGGGTGGCCGAAAAGTGGCATTCCATTTTGGGAGCTTCCGTGGGTCGGATGCCACGTTAAATTGTAGGCCCCGCCTGTTTGTCTAGTTCGGCAGTCGTTAAGCCATGTCAGAGGCCTTTAGGGCGGTTTGAAAACTCTCGACACCAGAGTTGGCCACTCTCATTCGACAAGAAGTAGATGACAACAAATACAATACTAAACAACGACGACAAAATAAAACTAAACTCAAAATAAAGGCACTAATTATCAAATAACCCAAATTATATTAAAAATAATCCATAATCGAAGTACTCCAACCCCATTATTTATTAAAATACAGCACGATACCTAGCATGTATTATTATCGATTTTTGTGATGTAACATTATAAGTTATAACAAATGTACTGACGATCAAGTTTCAATAAAATACCCCTTTTAACGTGAAACCTTAGGAACGATATTGAATGAGCTCCGGTAAACCGAAACGAACAAATCGATGTTTTACCCTTACTAACTACAACATAAATTTGACAGACTTTTTTAAAAAAAAAGGTAATGAAAGACCTATATCTTTGTAATATATGTAACTGAAATTGTTAGAAAGATATAATTTAAGTGTCGTGTTTATGAATAAATTTTGCTAAATTTTGTTGATGTTTGCCCTTTAATTTCTCGAAAACTAAATGTGATATCTATACATTATTTACAGGGTAAACATTTCAAAACTCTTGAAATGTTATTCGTTAGTTTTTTTTTTAGTTTAATTAAGTATATTTCAACTGTTATCATGCATTTCTGAAAGAAACATGTAATCTTGTTAAAATTGCCACTTATATTTTATTGAACACACATTATGCGTGTAGGCTTCAATAAGTGCATGTAATACGTAGGTAGGTTTTACATTGTGACATACATGTCCAAAATGGGCAGAACCTGTAGTATCGAACCACTATGCGCGCGCGCAATATATCGCAATCTGTCGAAATGTAGATGTAGGGACGTGGGCGTTAATTGAATCATAGACGCTAATTTGGCAAACGAAGAGGACGTTGGCCTATATTCTATTTAGAATGTCACGTTTAGAAAATAGAGTATCGTGACATAATGTTAGTATTCATGATCTAGAATACTTCGTGTTCGTAAATCTGTATTTTCAAATTAAATGCATAACTATTTTATAATGCCATCAATATTGACTGTCAATTTCATAATCATCATCGTTATCTTAAGCCCTATATGATTTACTGCTGGGTATAGACCTCTTCCCATTGTAATTGTCGGTCTTATTCCTTCTAGTCCGAAGAACCACCCACCGGCTCCGAATAAACTGTATTTTTATTAAATTCCTATCACATTTGGCATAAAATCGATTTTACATAACAACACTCATATAAAGTTTTGTTTATATGTACATATATGTATTTGGGATCAAAATAATTGTAGATGCGTGTCAATCATCGTTGAATTCACCCCAAGTGCGACCACAGGTGAGAATTAGCGTGGAATTCCCAACACTTTGACAAGAATGCCGTGCCTAACCCAATCAAGCTTTTATTTGGTGCAAGGTTTTTCCAATCTCTATAATATGCAGTTTGCTAGTACTAATATGTTATGGATATAAACGCTTTATCACATGGTTTAACTAGGTTAAGTCTAATCAATATAATTCTTTAATCGTATGATTTAGCACGACACGAAAGACAATAGTGGTAAAACACTCAAATAAAAATAATGTTGCTAGTTTTCTTTTTATTGCTATATCTAAAATAGTTATGTATTTTTTAGGAGACAAGTTATTCAACTGTGTTGTATTTCTATATTTATAAAACGTAATATAAGTACTTACTAGATTTCAAAAATTTTATATTTATAAAACGTAACTTAGTATAAGATTTCTTAAAAATTTTGCGAGGATAGTTTACACTTACAGATTGATTTTATCTTAGACAAACTCGGGATTTTAAAATTTCCAAGTTTTTTAAAAATAAAAAATCAATTCTACTTAGAATTCATACTACTAATAAAAACGCTTGTATTTTCCCAATCGGAAAAAGTATCACATAGCCGTACGATAACTAATCAAACGCCTAGCTTTTTCCTTATACAATCTAACATCAATTTAATATACCACACTTTTTGAATACATTTGATCTTATACCACCATATCTATTCTAGTGGCAGGTCGCAAGCTCACCACCCCGGGGCGCCGGGTCCCGAGCGGCGGCGGGCCCCTCATGAAGTCCCAGACCCTGCCCAGGTCTATGGGCAGGTCTTCATCACAACCGAACAGCTCCAACAACGGGAGTTATAGCAGATATCCTATAAAACCCGCCTCGACGCCGCCCGCTGTAAAACGACAGCTTTCGGTGAGTGTTTTAAATGGGAAGTTTTAAGAAATTGTTGTAAATGTATGGTAGGTACTGCTGTTATTTATTAATATGCTTTTGAAAGAACAACAGAACGCCGCGCCAAACGAGAGTCGCGCAACAGAAAGAATTTTGTACGAATGATATTTTAGTACTTTATTTCTCCTGCACACATTTTTTTTATACTGCGCTACTTTATAATTTACGCTGCAATAGTTTAAATTATGTCCATAAAATAATAATGCCATTATGGACTAATGAATATTTTTATAAACTGCTAATAAAGAATAATTTGTTTGAACGTTTTTCTTCTTTCTAATATTTCCAAGAAATAAATATGTATGTAGATGCATAGTAGGTAGACTATGTACCTATTTTATCATGGTAAAGAACGAATCTTAACTAATAACAACAATGCAAGTAAATCCGAACAACACAGCTCCTAACAATAAGTACATAAATTCCCAGTATCGCAGCCAGCCAAGCGCAAATAGCTTATTTATGCCTTAAGGTCGTTGCCTTATCACAATGGTGTCGTTCAGATACGATGCCTCCGGTTATCAAATTCGATACTTATTACACCCACCTGACAACCTACTTGGTTGCACCTACAATATAATCGGACGTCGATCTGATGACCCTGCTAACCTAATTTTTTATTGATAAATTGTAACCAAGATGGTTGTGAATCATTGATATTGATAAGTGATTTATAAAATAAACCTATTGTTTATATTGGAAAGTTATCATTTCAAAACAAATCTATAGCATTATCAAAGATAGATAGATAGATAAACTCTTTATTGTTGACACATATTAAAAAAAACAGTACAAAGATAATGACATGACCTACTCTAATTGGTGGTTTTGTTTTCAAATGGTAACTTCCCGCTGTAAGAATTAACCTAAAATGAGATAAACTACATCCAATCATAGCATAGGTCATGAAAAAGTCATATGCCTTTGATGAGCTGATACAACCATATCATCATGGGGTTCATAGATGTTAAACGCCATAGCATCGTCCGTCCGCTTCAGTGCTAAATATATGCGCTTATCATAAAGCTAGGAAGTCTTAGAAGGTAACCTCTATTCAAGTGATTATCCGGAGTCTTAAGAACCGGAGTGTTTAACTGATCACTCATTGATTCGTACTCCGGTAAAGCCTCTATTATCATTTGACCACGTCCCTTTTAAAGTCTAATAAAAATCATTGGTTTCATAGAGGCAGGCGCTCTTAACCATAGTCTGCGATAAAGCTTTTAACTAAGCGAAATTGTGGTCAAGCGTTATAATAAACCGCATTTTTTTTAAATATTCATAATACCTATCATAAGCTTACTACCACACTCACATCACTCATTAACCATCATTCCTTCTATCCTACTCACGTATAGGGCGCCTACCAGGTCCCAGTGAACGGCTCTCCGGTTCGACGGGCCGTCGCGGGGGGCTCGCAGCGAGGCACGCCCACTAGAAGTAGAACCCCGCAGTCTACGCTGACGGTACGAGGAGTTGACCCCAAGCTGGTTCAACTTATACTGGACGAGATCGTCGAAGGAGGGCCCAAGGTGCATTGGGAAGATATTGCTGGTCAAGAGGTGAGTTTCTTATGTATTTGTATGTGTAAAAGATACGTAAGATAGAAATGGAATTGTGTACTATACGCTCACGTCAAATAAAGTGTAAAGGAATGCATAACATAGATATGTATCAATCATGTTTGAGATATATTAAACTAGGTATTTTGTGTATGTCCTTCTCTGATATTATATACCTCTTAATTAATAACGGTTACTGTAAAACCACAATTACAATTTTACTTATACATAAACTGTCTCAATTCAAGTCAAGGTGAATCGGCTTAAATCCAACATAACCAATTACCAAGCAATCAAAGTGCATGCAAATCAAGAGCCAAGGTTAACGAGAAATGGATTTTTGGGCCGAAGTATTCATATTCCAATGCGATTCCCAATCGCGAGGCTATAAAGTTATGTAATAAAGCTGCGAGGTATTTCTCCGCTGACTTTGACCTATCGAGCCAACTTAGGTATTTATTCTGCATATGCATAGACATTGTTATATCGACACGTAAGTAATCCTGTTACATAAAATCTAAATCCTGTACCTATTAGTGCGTGCGTGCGTGCGCAAAAAGCAATATTTAATTTTTGGGACCTTAATCTACCTCTATCAAAAATCCACAATAATTAATTAACAAAAATAATAAATAAATTGACAGCGCGTATGCTGCGTGACAGAGAAGCTAACGTCGACAAACTTATTCATTTTTAACCGACTTTCAAAAAAGGAGGTTATCAAGTCTTCTGAAAGTTTATTTTTTGTCAAGGTTTTTAGATTCACTTTCATATTATGATTCGGTATAATTTAACGCAGCGTCTATAGGTGATATGTTCTGATCAAGCTATAATAAAATATCGTACATTATGACTTAGCGCTTTTGGAGCCACACCAACTTTTACATTACTTCGTTAAAAGCCTGGAAAGTGTGCGTCATACTTACACATTACATATACAAACTTACGCATTGGTCACCTTTGACCTTTTGTATTTTATGCTGATGTCAGTTAAGGCTGATCAAAATGTTATGCCTGCTGAAAGCACTGACTGACTATTTTAACTAGGAACACTCTGCATGGTATGGTTCTACATATGAAACAGATCAACGGTTTCTTCAAATTCAGTTCAGTCGTTAATAATGAAATCGACTTATTTTTTTCTAAAGTATCACTTGTAGAGTTAAAAACCCTATGTGCTACTTCACCGCTATACCTCACGAGAGATCGGCGTTGTTTTGGGCACCGTTTCTGGTAAAATTACAAAGACTCAAGACTGTTTCTTGATTCAGAAAAGCTCACACTTCTATCGGCCTCCGTATGATGCCTTAGAGACACGGTTAGTTTTTCAAGCTAGGATAGTAAGCGGCATAAACTAGCAAGCTAGTAGAACACACTAGCTCTGTCTTTAAGAAATAAAATAGTCTAGACTAGACTATTTTATTTCACACTTGCTTGTACAACTAGCCTCGTATCTCTTGAGAATAAGCGGCTACCACTACGTTGGTCGTAGATGTGTACTTCATTATTCTCTTGCTTGACTGGTGAAATTACAATGGACGTAGAGACTGTCTCTTGATTCAGAAAAGCACAGACTTCTTGAATAGACCTGCGCATAAGCGGCTACCACACCACTACATACTTATTTTTTGACTGCTCCGTTAGCTTAGTTGGTAGTGGCTCTGCCTTCTAATCTAGGGGTGCGGGTTCGATTCCCGCATGGCACAAGTAATTCTGAATATTAAAATTTGTAATTACTTGTGTTAAGTCTGGTCGTTTCTATGTATAATAAGTATGTATTTACAAAAGAAAAGTATATATGTATTATATCCGTTATCTAGTACCCATGATACAAGCGTAAGCTTAGTATGGGGCTAGATGGCGCTGTGTGATATGTCCTGAAATATTTATTTTATTTATATTATGTACATTAGTTGTAATGGTGTACTACGTACTTTTGTGTTCTAAAAAATATACCGGGACATTGCACACAGCGCCATCTAGCCCCACACTAAGCAAACGCTTGTGTCGTGGGTACTAGATAACTGATATAATACTTATATACGTTCCTTTTTGTAAATTCGTTATTATTATACATAGCACATTACCAACTAAGCTAACAAGCCAGTCATTCTGTGGTACTTACTACTTCTTTATTCACGGGCTTAGTGTAACATGTGTTGTGAATATTTCAGGCTGCGAAACAAGCCCTGCAAGAGATGGTGGTGCTCCCGTCTCTGAGGCCGGAGCTGTTCACGGGGCTCCGGTCTCCTGCTAAAGGGCTGCTGCTGTTTGGACCGCCGGGGAATGGTACGGAAATTGATTTTTTAGTATTTGGTTATATGTAGCTTGAGTGAGTTATATCAACTACATCATTTTGTCGAAGCAGAAAGCAGATACAATGTTTGCCCATTACATTACAACCAATAAAAAAACATAATACAACTAATAGTAGCCAAAAATGTGCGTTAGTCTACTTTAGAAAGCATTTTGCATATAGTGTCATATATACATAAGATTGACATATACCTAAATCGTGTTAATCGTGTCTATGTGTGTGTGTGTGATTTAACTGAGCCATGCTTCTTAAATCGATGACAAGAACCTATAATTAAATTATTTGTAGATTAAAGTGTTCTTTGACCTCGCAATTAATAAAAATCGACAAAAAATCTATAAAAACTGCGCAACAAAGACATGAATCTTCGAAAATGATCACGGAAGTTCGATATAACAAAGGCATTCTGCTTCTGAATTAGATTACCATATTTTACATATAAAGTGGGTATGCTTGTGTGTGTTGCATGTATCATGATTTTTTTGGAGATAAACGTTATTGTTCAAGGTCTTAATTGATTCTGTAGGTAATTGGGATAAAAATAGATCTCGTTTGAAGACTTGACTATAGATGGCATATTAATGATTTTGGAAACTTATCAAATCAAATCATTTATTCTAGAGTTACATAAATATGTAATATATAAATCCCTTTTTCATTTGCTATTCTAATAAAAAGAAATTAAAAAAACTGTGTTGACAAAATCATTTTGTGATATAGTTGTCGTATTTCTGGCTTCTTGAAAAACATAGCTGATAAGTAGTTTCTTGCTACTTGTTCTTGCTCATAACGTTTAAAAAATAAAAGATCTGCGTTTTCAGGTTCATGATATAGCTCATATTCTTAAATTAATTCATAATGAGATCTGTTTTTTTTTTAATATCACTACATCTATCGTTAGACAATGAAAGAGAAAGCTAAATTTCTCCCATCTCACCACATATTTTATGTAACTCTTATGTAGGCATTAAATATTATTGTTTAGCATATTTAAATTCACACCCACTGTTATATTGAAAGTAATCAAAGAGAGAAAAGTCTTTGGGAATATTCTTACTTTTATTGTATTTAAAATGGTGTTCATTGTTTTGTATTTTGTGACCTAACATATTGTTTTTATTAAGTATACTAAAAGAAATTAAAGTTTAGCACCTAAAAAAGTGTACCTATGTATATTTCATGATTATATTGTGTTTAAATACAGTGACTACAGTATGCTGTGTTTATCCTTAAGAAGTTAAAAGAAAAGTTTATGCTCATTGTACAAGCTAGTAGTTAGCACAAAAGAGATTGTGGTTGAAAGTTGAGTATGCCTGTACTAGAAAAGATGCCACTTGCCCAAATGTAGCTGTAAAATCGTTCCGATAATTGTCAAGATATCTCTAGTTTTTTGACTTGCACTAAACCACAGTTTGCCTGATACTAAAAAATAGCTGCGGCCTAAGATGACTGAGTTAGTTACAGTTAAGATAATTTGTTTGTACATAAAACCACATTAATCCGTCGCTCTTATGAGAAATTAATAAAAAACAAACAGACTAACAAAACCAAAACATTGTCTTGTACATATTACCGTATAGTGAGTATGATTATATACCTATATATAGTCCGGGGTCATACTTTCGCAATTTTCCAAGTATTAAATATAGCCTGTTCATCAGGGCTAATGTATGCGACTCCCAAATAACCACCGTAAATTCTCCCCGGGATTGGGTGGTACCTGTAATAGGTTTTCCTGGGATAAAAAAAAGGATTGTAATGGTAAAATATTTTTTTATTTAAATTGGTACAGTAATTTCAGAGCCTATTCAATTCAAACAAACAATCAAATCTTTTCTCTTTATAATATTAGTGTAGATGTAAATAGTAAACCCATTATTTGTGTTACATTCCAGGTAAGACCCTGCTGGCTCGCTGCGTGGCGGCGGAGTGCTCGGCCACGTTCTTCTCCATCTCGGCGGCGACGCTCACCAGCAAGTACGTGGGCGAGGGAGAGAAGATGGTGCGCGCGCTCTTCCAGGTCGCTAGAGAGCTACAGGTTTGTAATAGCTACCGGTTCACGGGTTAAACGTCACGTCTATAAATGGCGGCGAAAATCATTCCATCCGTGTCGCACTATACAACTTCTCCATTAGTGCGAAAAGGGTAGAAAGTTTCTCTTTTCTTTTAAAACATTCATCGGGGAAATAGGGCAGGAAATTAAAATTTTTTTTTTTTTTACAAGAAATGTGTTTGCACTTGACCGTAATTCGCCTGATGGTAAGCAATCATTACGGTCTAGGATGGAACGTGCTTACCCAGTAAGAACCGATTCACTCTCGCTTTGAAGATCGCAAGGTTATATTCCGCGGGGAACAGGGAGTCAGGCAGGGAGTTCCACAATTTAGCAGTTCGCACTATAAAAGTGGAAGCAAAACGCTTAGTGCGAGTCTTGGGAACTTCCACCATAAACCGGTGACGACCTGCTGTACCCCTGCTCGTCCGGTGGTAAAAAGGGGCGGGCGGAGTTACGGCGGGTTATTTAATTAAATTGACATAAATTGTTTGACATGTGTTTTTACTGAATAAATTTAGATATTTAAATTCATTTTAGCAAAAAAATACAACCTCTTTAGTCGTATTCCTTATTACAGAGGCTTGTGACTTTACACCTATAAGAGAGTTCTCTTGGGCAAATACGTTCTCAGGTCTTTCTACGAATTATACAACTCTTCATTAAATATATTATCTAATTGATTGAATATGCACCTGATTGACATGATGATGATGCTTTAGCCGACTTCGGCTACGGCGAACTACGTATTTCCTACGGGAAGGTTACTGATGCGTCCTCACATGACTAATATACCCTATTTTTGCGGTGAATGTTCTAGGACCGTTGCTACATGTGACGATGCCATGTAAACGAAGGCGCTCGCTTCTCAAAACTAAACCGCTTTCGAACATTACCTTTAATTATGTAAATTACATCCTCACCTGATTAACATATTACTATGTTGATACCTATGTTTCCAGCCATCGATAATCTTCGTAGACGAGGTGGACTCGCTCCTCTGCGAGCGGTCTGTGGGCGAGCACGAGGCGTCGCGGCGGCTCAAGACGGAGTTCCTGGTGGAGTTCGACGGGCTGCCCGCCGCGGGGGCCGACCGACTCATCGTCATGGCCGCCACCAACAGGCCGCAGGAGCTGGATGAAGCAGCGCTCAGGTAGAGGGAGGAATCAGAAAGCTACCCAGAAAATGAATAAAATATTACGCCTTACGTTATAAATATGCAAAACGAAACATTTATTTGAGAACTTTCTTTGTTTGTTCGCTGCACCATAGCTACCTAAGGATGGAATATTTTTTCCGCCATTTATAGATGTCACGTTAAATGAACTGTGTAAACAACAAAGAAGCGAAAAGATGTGACAAAATATACATAAATTGAAACATACATAATAAAGTTTAATACGTAAGAATCATATTTAAACAACAATGTAATTTCGATTTTCACTAACAACATTTCACTCTCCGTTTGCAGACGATTCCCGAAGCGCGTGTACGTGTCCCTCCCGGAGGTGCGCACGCGCATGTCGCTGGTGTCGAGCGTGCTGGCGCGGGGCGCGGCCGCCGCCGCGCTCAGCGAGGCAGAGCTCACGCGCCTGGCCGCGCTCACCGACGGGTACTCGGGCTCCGACCTCACGGCGCTGTGTCGAGACGCGGCGCTGGGACCCATACGAGGTATATACTTATACTACCTACACTCTTGGTGCGCACGCGCATTTCGCTAGTATCCAACGTGTTGGCGTTTCTTAGCTATATCAATTTAACAGTACCCAAATGTTAATTAGTAGATGTTGACATGTTATTTAAGCGACATAGTAACTAGATTGTAGACTTTTGAAATACGCATACGTACTACACGTACACTGTCTTATATTGACGATATCGGTCAGTTGTAAGTAACTGGCTGACATCAGAGGTGTGACCTATGCGTGCCCACGACTTGCTAACGCTTTGAGTCACGCATACCCAACCGTTTGGTACTGTTCTTTTTAGTTTGTACAGTCAGTTATTTGACCACCAGATCAGCCGCAGCCACACCTGCACAAGCGAGCACTGTGGTCCATTTTCACATCATCAAACTTATCCATTTCCTTCCAGAGCTAGACCCCGAGGAAGTGAAGTGCCTGGACCTGTCCCTGGTGCGTCCGATCACGTTCCAGGACTTCGTGGACGCTCTCAAGCGGATCCGGCCGTCCGTGTCGCCGCAGAGTCTCGTCGCGTACGAGAAGTGGTCCGTGCAGTACGGGGACTTGGGGCTCTGAACTGACGCATACAGGTACATCACTACATTATTTTATTATTAACCTGCTGACACGGCGAACTCTGTACCGCCTTAGAGACAATAATTAAGCAGATTTTGGATTTTATTCGATTCAAATTAAAAAACGGGATAAAAAGTATCCCATGTCCGTCTCCTGGTTCTAAGCTACCTCCCTACCAATTTTCAGCTAAATTCGTTCAGCCGTTCTTGAGTAATGGTATAACTAACACCACTTTCTTTTTATATATATATATTATATATATATAGTTTCGTGAGACATTCTTATCAATATGTAACTAATACGGTTTTCACTCACGTGTAATTCGCGTATGTTGTTTACGCGTTACGGGTGTATGATGGGTGTATGTAATGTCACCCATCGTTCCAGAACGTACGTTCTGGGACCGCGGCAGCACACAGACTCATTATTAGATGAGGTTTTTGTTCTACCGTATAATGGCTGTCAGTGACATTTTTAGACAAAACTAGAAACCTACTTAAACTTTTTGCTTGCTTATTAATTGTATATCTTGGCTTAAAGGCACAATATTGCATTACAAAAAAAATAAAACTAGAGGTATTGTCTCTTATTAAAGCGATATTCTTAGAATTTTAACCTTCATTTTAAGAATTTACGATTATCGCTCGCTCCTACGCAGCGAGATGGTATAACAAACCAACTTTTTTATATTTGTATATGTTATATGTAATATACTTTCTGCAATGTAACATGGAGTCTAATATCTTATGTCATGGTTTTTTTCACGACTGCCCTTTGTAAACTAATGACAATCTCCTTATAATTTACAGTCTTAGGCGATGTTACCAACCAACACCTTTATAGTGATATTCTTTATAGTGATATTCAGATTCAGCTGTTAAATTTATATTTTCATTTATTTACAGGTATATTGATTTTGAAAATGAAAAGGTGAGTCATTAAATATAAGATTTTTTATTATAGTTAAAATAAGACGTGGCAGTTCTTACATGAAGCAAACCAATGAAATGTCTGTTTTATATTCCACGCAATTTTAGACGAATCTCAAACGGCACGTGACCGTATTGATTCAATTGCATTTAGTTTATTTTACTGTATTTATTAACGATAAGGTGACATTTTGTTTGATAATAAATGAACTTCGCAATAATTTGAAATGTATGTTATAAGTATTTTGTTTTATATAAGATAATGAATTTTGTTGTTATGCTGCGTTTAAATGTGCGTTACATTTTTATTGACATTTTGAACTATCTATATATTGTGTGCTGAACAAGAAAATATCATAGTTGACGTGGTAATAGTTTTATAAATAAAATAATGATATTATAAACTCAAAATCGGATAATTCTTCCATTGAAACTTACGAACAAAACTAAACTCATATAAAAATCATTCATTAAAAGACATAGAAATTATAACTTTTATTAAAGCAACTTATTTTGATTCTGAAATTAAATGACAATACATGAAATGGAATATTGAATTGAAAAATAAAATAGCAACAAATAAAACGCCAAATGTATCTCGAAATGCCAATTAATTGTAGAGTCTTTCTCACGAAACAAGTCCTTTGCAACCGTGTCCATAGTCATCAAGTGATCAAAATAATGCGCAAATATTATCTTACGATAGTAATAATCCGTCTTGTTACAAAATGTTGTAAAAAATATTGGGTATGAAAATAAAAAGTCGGTTCTTGTTGTTCAAACATCGCATACAAACAATCCTTGATTATCATTAGTGACATCTTGACAGTGATTATTGACAGACTAATTTCGAACAACAAAAACGGACTTGGTATTTTCAAAGTCCCTGGAGTATTAAACCAAAGAGAAATTAAACCAAGAGTAAGAGTTATTAAACCAAGTTTTGTAATGAGACCCATTAAATTTACAATCTGAGACTTTAATATTAACCTAGAGTAAATATGTTTTTTTCTCTAGTACTAACTACCGCGGGAGTATTTTACACCTGACAATTGGGCATTTAACTAACAAAGAAGCGACGCTGATCTAGGGTGGGATATTCCTGTACTAAAAGACTTGTTCCGTGAAAAATACTCTACTAAGGACAACTTGGTATAATGTTCAAGTAGTCGCTTTCAATGTTAATTGTAAAGAAAACAATAAATAATGTATAAAAAACGCTTGCTATGAACTTGAAATTGTACCAACTTGTCGAAACAGATCCCGTCCTAAGGATAATATTTTGTAAAACTCGACTCTACGCCTTAGGCTTACGACATACATTCGCTTGATATGTATAGGACAGAGATTTTTAAAAATAAACTGAATTTCGCACTTGTAATTTAGTGCACTTGGTGACCTATGATCGAAGCTGTTAACATCATACTGATATCAATATTAGCATAAATTTAATACAAAAGATTTCCATTAAAGTAACCCAAAACGTTTTCAATCCAATGATATCATATTAGGTTTATCAGATTGGCAGATTCGAACTAAATTTACACTGGGAATATACATATAGGTGTGAATTTAATATAAACTACATCATCAGAGGTTAATTAAAATTAATGAATTAATTAACGGAATTCCCAAAAAAGCAGGAAGGAAAAATAACAGGATTAAGTAAATGATAAAGTGAGCTTTCCTGTCTACTACTGATGAAATTTTAAATCTCTTAATACGACTGATTGAGATAAAATTTTAAAATTCATGTAATTACGGATGTTAGTGAAAATCAGTAAAAACAAAATAAATTATTAAGATAAATACATTATACTACGCTTATAACTTGAATGTTATCTAAGCTTTTATGAAATTGCCGTAAAGACATTATTATCACATGTTCAATAATATCTCGCTATAAAAAATTATATATGCTCATTTTTGAGCTTAACACCTCTAGTATGTAAGATCATATTTTGCACTATACACAAGATTCGTTTTAAGTTGTTAAATATAAGGCTTTAAATAATAGTCATTTACAATCAAAGCAATGAAAAATAAATTATATGTAGTACGATCATAGGAATTCCTATTCTTAAAATGAACTAGCAGAAAATTGTTGTACAAATTGTGTTTACCATTTTTTTTATCATGATGTTATTTATTTATGTTTTGATTTATGCATTGGAAACCCTTGGATCGAATAAAACGTTAAAATATTTAATTCAATAGTAAGAAAAAGTAAATCTTACAAGTAAGTATAATCTTACAAATTGTTCTAATGTTCATAATTAGTATTTGTATCATTAATCAATTGATTTAGGTTGTCAATTCATAGATAAAATTTGTTTATATTCCCCAGTGTGACCAGTGCAAAGACATTATATTTTAGTTATAATTTCTTTAGTTTTTAAGTAGATGATTATAATGCTTGTCCGATGTCGCATATTTGTTTAAATTTTACTAATTACTATCTAAATTGGATTGGCGTTTATCCGAACGTAATTTTGACAAAAAAAACTAATCAAGTATTACCAATATTCGTTTTAAAACGTTGGCAAATGTACTTAAATTCTAATAATGTTGATTATTAATTAATTTTAATTTGTTTATTATCTTGCCGTAATAGATTTAATTTTATTGGTTAGAATTTTATTTAAGTGTAACGCTGCGATTCTTATGAACAGGTTATCTGATTGTGTTATATACATATAAATACATAGAAACGGGTAGATTATCTTCCTTAGCATAGGCAATACACACCCGGCTTTATAACCGGGCGAATCCGGATGCAAATATGTACCTGGTAGTTCCAGATGAACCTACAAGATTTCATGTTTTAAATGCATATATTATGTATTTTGTCTTTTATTATAAAAGCAGAGACCAAAGACGTAACTCATTTAATTTTTTTAGAGGAAGCAATACTTACGTCTTTTTAAACCAAATTATTCAACGTCCTTATAGTACAATTTCAATCAATAATTTTATCGTGTTATGTATTTTGCTCTGCTTTTATATGATCGAATCTTACCTTCCAAAATAATAATATGTAATCCACAAGTCGTGCTATTTAGTCTAAATAAAGACACTAATCATAGAGATAAGTAGCTGAAAATAATCACATACTTTCTGACGCTATTACACCTTTTTATGTTGACCTTATTCTATCGATTCAAATATTTTTATATTGGGAAAAAAAAAACAGTCGGAAGCCAATTAGAACCATTTTGCTCAAAATAATGAGCAAGTGAATAAAAATAATATATATTTTCATGGTGATTATTGTAAAGTTGTATCTCTTCGATCTAATGTTTACATCGCAAAATTATCTTATACAGGACCACGTAACTAGATAGTTGAATGTACTTGCAGAGGCTAATAGTGCAAGTTTAATTGAGAAAATTTGATGTGTAAATTGAAAAATAAACTGGCACACTAGTATTCTTTTCAGTGTTTATTTATATTCTTATACGATTTTTTTTTTTACTAAATCGGGTTTGTATTTTACCATAGTTTGCCTGGTGGTAAGCAAAGGCTATGAAAGCAAGAATTAAGTATATCTATGGAAAAAAGATATCCCCTATCTCATAAAGAAATTACCCAATGATAAACTAGATTGGTTCAGATGCCAGCTACTATTGGTTGACACACCACTTTGTTGAATTTCATTTAAAACAAATATTGTTTAAAATATTTTTGTATCGAATTTACTTTTCAAAATTACGTTTACAATTTACACGTCAACATATTCTCAATCTTACTCTACCAAATGCAGTAATAAAGTATTGTTTTAAACTTAGTAACGGTTTTCCCGACAAGACAGCGAGGTAGTGTGTACAAAAGTAATTAAAAATACAATATGGTAGCCATTTATATACTAGTAAGTATTGTATGTAGATTTGGTCCCAATATTTTTGTGCTTACTCGACGTTGTGATCTGTTTTCTTAAAATTCTGGAATCTTATAAAAAAACGAGACTAGGCCTGTAAGTTCTGAAGAATAGCTATCTCTGTTTTTCATGTCTGAAATGATCGTCACGTCCCACGCTAACGCTTTATGACAAAACGTGGAAGTGAGATGGCACGATGATGTTATCTGTATGAAGTGACATTTTGTTGACAGTACATACAGCAAAGAAAACACGCGGTTCTTTTCTTAAATATACTTAGATTAAAAAATGTATTTCTAGGAAGCAGATTACAACGCACTGCCATGTAGATACGCCAATATAGCAATTAAATGTAGTGATTGTAAGTGCTTTATTATTTTGAGTCCCCTAGCTGTTGTGAGGCTCGCCATACACTACCGGACTTAGTGTGCTCGTGGTTGATGTTTTAGAAGCTAGGGCTTGGAGATGGCGAAGGAACGTTTTTTAATAGAAGAGTCGATAAAAGCAGATCGTATATATATTCCCCATCTTTGACTAAGAAAGCAGAGTAAGTTGGAATATACATATACGACTAGTGGTAGAGCTCGCGGCTTCGCTCGCATTAAAAAGTAAAACTTGCATCCCCTATTTCACCCCTTTAATTAAAAGTGGCATTTCCAAAAATCCTTTCTTAGCGGATGCCTACATCATAACATCTACCTTCATTCCAAATTTCAGCCCAATCCGTCCAATGATTTGGGCTGTGCGTTGATAGATCACTATATCAGTCAGTCAGTCAGTCACCTTTGAGTTTTATATATTTAGATTACTTTGATCTCATGATCTTACTAATCTGGTCATCTGACCAACGGATGACACGTTAAATTGTAGGTCCCGGCTGTTTGTCTAGTTCGGCAGTCGTTAAGCCATGTCAGAGGCCCTTCGGGCGGCTTGATAAACTCTCGACACCAGAGTTGGCCACTCTCATTCGATAAGAAAACTTATCTGGTCTAGCGTTTGATAGAAGTAACACTCTCTACTCTTCTATCTTCTGTGCTCTCGACTCTTCTATTAAACATAGTCTAGAATCTCGGTAGCTATAGAGTTTCAAACTAAAAGCAGCTCTTAACACTTAAGTCATTTTGGTTTGTAACTTTGTTCTACCGAAGATTAAAAGAGAATTGATGTAGACTTACAGATGGACCAATTTTTCTGTGAAAGGATGAGTCGAGAACTAAAGTAGGTACTCTATACATTGATATTATTTTTATTCAGAATATGCTACAGTGTCTCCCTCATTTATTTAACAGATAAATTGGCCTGCCAAAGATATTCGATACACGGTGAGGAACGTATCATATTAAGTATTAAAAATGGATAGAAATAAGTAAAGTAAATGTTGAATTTCTAGGGTTAGAATTTGTCATGTGAAAATGGATTTTTCGATGTTGGCGATATTAATTGTTGATGGTATTTTTCGTTGGAAAGTTTTGTATGGACGTATTCCAACGTGTCTGGTAGTGTATGCACAGCTTTAGATGTTTATTTTTAAATTCGATATTGTAAGGCAAGTGTGCAATGACGATGTTAAAACGAAGTTGTGATCAAAAAATTGTTTGAACAATATTTCGGTTGTGCTTCTTTTGGATAAACTTTTTGTCGATTGTTTTTTTATGAAGTTTGATGAAATTAGCAGAATCTTTGGTACATTTTTTATAGATATTTGGTGCAAAAAACTTTGTTTCCTGTTTATATTTTGTAGCGTCTCTAGAGGTGTTACTAAATATCGACGTTTTATATGTAACTCTATAAAAATGTATCAATTATTCTATTATGTTCGTGTGATTGTTTATTTTAAAGACTTTGGATGAGTTGATATTAAGTTTGAATATGCATATCTTGTGCTCGGTATATATTATACGTTTTAAAAGAATAGATCCCATATATTCGCGAGTATTATCTACGCAATAATGTTTATAATTATACAGGGGTATTGCGAGAATACTGGCAACTTTATGAATAATACGATACCTATTCATAGAGGTAGCGTAAAAAAATATTTTGCTTAAATAAAATAACATGTTGAGCTGTGGCTTTGTGACTTCAAAAATACATAAACCGCCTTATAATACAGATAACCTTATGAATAATAATTTTGCGCTTTATTTTTGTAATGTGCAAATATAGCGCAAATGTTTAGAGAAACTTCTTCTGTTTCTATTGCCAAAGACTGAACAATTGCCAAGGATGGATATCCTGATGTATCGTCTCTTAAAAAAACACAAAACCACGAGGGAAACCCCAATTTTACCGGATTAGTATCAATGTAGATCACAAATATTGCTTACCATCCGGCGAGTTGGGGTCAAATAACAAACATACAAAAGAAAATACATCAGAGTATTCACAATCAACTGACAATATTTAATTTGGGATGCCCAAAGATAAATTCGAATGGTATGTCAGAATCGCAGCCAATTTTACCAAAATAAACTTCGAATAATCTTATTTTGGTAAGATTGGCTTAAGATGACCTCATAAACACGCTTACAAAAATTGGCACTGCCCTTAATGTCCCGCTCCAGGCGTCAGATGTGCGTGACGTGTACCGCGTTAACACCAAAAATGAAAAAAATCAGCCTATTATAGCTGATCTTACGTCAGTCGGATTAAGAGACAAAATTATAACATCCGTGAAGAACTACAACAAAAAATATGCAACAAACAAATTTAATACGAGCAATCTCAAATTGGAAGGCCCATCTAAGCCAATATTTATTTCTGAAAGCCTGACGATACAAACAAAAAAACTGTTTTTCCTAGCTAGAGAGTTTGGAAAAGCTAATAGTTTTAAATACTGCTGGGTGACACATGGAAAGATTTATTTAAGAAGAGCTGATGGAGCACCTTTCGTAAAAATAACAAGCGAAGAAGATTTGGATAATCTAAAAAACAAGTGACTAGTTATACACTTTTATGTCATAGTATTTTTTGTTATTGTACTAGCACTTTTTGCATATAGTCTGGAACACTTAAATTATTACTATACTATAAACTACACTACTACACTCACACTAACCATACAAAAACAAACACACCCAGCCATCACACGTAACATACAAAACCATACACACACAGCTATCACACCTAACATACAAAACCAAACACACACATCCATCACACCTAACATTCAAAACCAAACACACACAGCCGTCACACCTTACATACAAAACCAAACACACACAGCCATCTCACATAACATACAAAACCAAACACACACAGCCATCACACCTAACATACAAAACCAAACACACACAGTCATCAAACCTAACATACAAAACCAAACACACACAGCCATCACACGTAACAAACAAAACCAAACACACACAGCCATCACACCTAACATGCCAAACACAAATGTACCACTAAAGTTACTTCACGTATCTATGATAGATATTGTATGTATATATTTTCATAATTTGATTACCGATTGGAAACATCTTCGAGGTATGGTTGTAGATAAGGGAACATCCCACATATACTTAGTTTTGACATTGTCATGGAATATTTTCAATTTTACATCAATCATATATGATGGATGATAATTCTTTTATAATAAATGAGGTTGACATTTCTGATTCTATACAAAGTTATGTACTCAATACCGTTCAGGAATGCAAAGAGACACTGTATTCGGATAAAACGATTAGTTCAGACACTCTTAGCATATATACAGTTAACATCAGAAGTATAAATTGTAATTTCAAATATTTTTTACCGATAGTGTCAATTATTGATATTCCGGTTGACATTTTTGTTCTCACAGAGTGTTGGACGAATCCTAATAATGAACCACCTAACATCAATGGTTATAATATGTTTTGGACACAGCGGTTTTTTAACCAAAATGATGGAGTCGTAGTATATGTCAAAAATGACTTACAAGCCACTGCTTATGAATATGACTGTGCTGAAGGAAACTGTCTTGTACTAAATGTTAAGCCCGATTACACAATATTATGTAGCTATCGCCCATATTGCTTTGCTGATCCAAGTAAATATATAGAATCGCTAGATAAAATACTAAATAGCACATCTACTGCTAATATTATCTTAACCGGTGATATAAACATTGATACAACAGAAAACAATCTTACAAAGCCAGCACAGACATATTTAAACATGTTGGCATTCCATGGGCTAAGACAAGGTATAAAACAGGTTACCCATGGCAAGACATGTTTAGATCATTTCATGATAAAATCACCCTATGTATGGAAGACAGTAGTTTTTGGAGATAAAATTACTGATCATAATTCAATATTACTTTTTGTTGAAAATGCTAAAACAAATAAAATAGTTACTCAGTATAAAAAAGTTGTAATAGATTTCGAAGCCCTTAATGTTAGTTTATCGGAAGCAAAATGGATGGATATATATGAGTTAAACGACATTAACATAGCTACAGAATTATTTACAAATAGACTAATTAATTTAATAAACCTACATACACAAATTAAAATAATTTCTAAAAAGAATCAGCCACTTAAACCATGGATCTCTAAAGGGGTAGTCAAATGTATACGAAAAAGGGATAAGTTACATAAAAAAACTAAATTAGCACCTAATGATGAAGATAAAAAGAAAAAATATACGAATTATAGGAATATTTGTAATAATATAATAAAAAAATTAAAGAATGAATACTACAAAAATAAACTACATAAAAGTAACGGAAACATTAAAAAAACATGGAATGTAATTAAAGAGGTATGTGAAATTAAAAAGTTAAAAACTCCATCTAGTGACCTACTACTTAATAACCACAATCCTACTGAAGCTCTTGACACGGTAAATAATTATTTTACATCAGTTGGTGGACTACTAGCAGACACAATACTTAAAAAAATGAGTATAACAGAAAATGAACTTGCGGCTCGTGTAGGGGAATGTAGGTCTCCTTCATTTTCAATGGCCTTTGTACCTACAGATATGTATGAGGTCAGATCTGTAATACTGGCTCTTAAATCAGACAGCGCTCCGGGATGGGACAAAGTTACAGCTAATATTATTAAAAAATTCTTGTACATATTAATTGAGCCAATCACCTTCATCTGCAACTTTAGTCTAGATACCGGCGTTTTCCCAAAAGCATTCAAAAGAGCAGTTGTATGTCCTATTTACAAGGCAGGGGACAAAAGTAACCCATCAAATTATAGACCTATCTCTCTTTTATCTACATTGTCTAAAATTTTGGAAAAATTAGTCAAGAAGCGTTTAATGGCTTACCTCGAAAAAAACAACCTCCTACATGCAAACCAATACGGCTTTAGGGAAAAGAGGTCAACTGAGGATGCCGTCTTAAAATTAACATCATCAATTACTAATTATATGGATAAAAGAAATAAGTGCGTTGGGATATTTTTAGATCTCCAGAAGGCATTCGACACGGTGTCAATTAAAATTCTTTTAATTAGATTAGAAAAAATGGGCATTAGAGGATTGCCACATAAATGGTTGACAGATTACTTATCAAACAGATCGCAAATGGTGCGAGTTGATGGGTTTGAAAGTAATGATGCCAGCTGCTCTTTTGGAGTGCCGCAAGGAAGCACGCTGGGGCCTACACTATTCCTCATTTATATAAATGAATTGTGTGGGCTTGAGCTACCGGGGACTGACTTAATCATGTTCGCGGATGATACAATTTTGTTGAGCCATCATAAAACTTGGCCTAAAGCCAAACAAGTGGCCGAGTTTTCACTTTCGTGTGTAACGAGATGGCTGGAAGATAACTTACTTACATTGAATACCAACAAAACGAAGTACTTATGCTTTTCTAAAAGAACAACAGGAGCGCCTATGAATAATTTCGCTATAAAGATACATACATTTCCATGCAATAGAACTAATGAGAAAATGGCGGAACTGGCGTGTTCTTGTCCAGTATTGGAAGGGGTTAAAGTCATTAAGTATCTAGGCGTTCTATTGGACGATAAACTTACATGGGAGAAACATATACAGTTTTTGACATCTCGAATTCGAAAACTTATATACATTTTTAAAGCACTAAGAAGTGTAGCAGACTTAACGTTAAGAGTACAGACATACAAGGCATTGTGCCAATGCTTAGTTAGGTATTGCATCTGTGCATGGGGTAGTGCTGATAAAACACACCTAATGTTTGCAGAGAGGGCACAGCGTGCTGTTCTGAAAGTTATGATGTTTCTACCATTCAGGCACCCCACTACAGATGTATATGCCCAGGCTGATGTGTTGTCGGTACGAAAACTTTTTATATATGAATGTATAAGAAGATATCATAAAAATACTGTACCAAACGCCACATGTAAAAATGACAGGAGAAGACCACAAATCCATGCTGCACCGCTGGTTCACCGAAGATATGCGCAAAAACAGTATAACGTTGTTTCCACTAATTTGTATAATGCAGTTAATAAATACAAAAATATTCATATACTTTCAAATCGGGAGGTGAAAATGGTAATATTAAACTGGTTAAAAGGATTAGATTACAATGATATAGAAAAGATGCTTGAAAGCTTTTATTTTTAAAATTTGAGTAGGTAATTGTTACAAAACTTATTCTATCTCTACAATAACTACACTTGTTGATAATGGTGTACACTCACTAGTACAGGTAAAAGCATACACAGTAACATAATAATTATGTACATGCACTGGGCTTGTCACACACACACCACATACACACACACCACACACAAACACACACACACCACACACACACACACACACAAACACACACACACACCACACACACACGCACGCACCTTACATTTACAATAGGTCTGTCATCCCAACTTAAATGTTTGGCGGTATTCAGACCTATTTAAACACAGATAACAGTATACACCAAACCACAGACTTACAACAAAGCACCCAAATAATGTTATACATCCAGACGGTTTCTTGTTGATTTAAATTTGAATTCTACTTGGATTATATTAAATTATAAGCCGAGCACATTTTACATGTATATTGAAATTGTTATTCAAAATTGTAACTTCTAAGCCAAAATAATTTTAATACTTGTTTAATTTAATTAAGTTACTAGAATTAATTACTTATTTTTATGTCAAGCTAAACGGGGAGAAGCCATCGGCAACCGAAACACAGTTATAAACTAGTTCGGATGCCTTTGGATTTTCATACAATGTTATGCCATAAGTATAATGCAAAATAAACAAATTTCATTTCATTTCATTTCATTTCATTGGCAATAGCTTTGAAAAATGCAATGTGATGAAATAATATGCGCATAAAATATAAACTGTAAATACGCCTTAAATACCTAACTACAAAAAGCTTGTAAAAATTCTAAAGTATTGTTGTAACTCTCGCCTTGCTATTGTTATTTTATAATTTAATCGCACGAATTTATAAACTCGACTAAATTTATTATTAAGTTAAGATGTTGAGTGTTGAGATGTGTATTTTTCATAATTTTGGTATAAACTGGGCTTGTTTATTTAGTGTTTTGTGGTCGTTTGTGTTGTGAAGATTATTTAGTTATTCCTATTTAAAAAAACTACATGATAAAGAAGTAACATAGATACGATATATTGTTTTATGAATAGTATGTTTAGCACAAACACAAAAGCAATATCTTAACTGATTCTCTCCGTGAAACAGCTATCAGTCACAGTCGTATCACGTGCATTTGCCATACGTACTGTGATTGGTTAACGAAACTTAGAGATATTTTTAATAACAGAAGATTTTAACTATGAGAAGATTAGAATAAAATATTCATTTTATATTGATAACCTTCTACATACTATTCGTAAGAAATTTTAACACAGTCTTTTGTTTAAATGACTTTGATCTAGTAAATTCACTTGAGATGTTGAAGCACTATTCTCAAAATGTGATTACTAATTCTGTTAAAAGAAGTTACTATAAGTTTAAGTTGTATTGAAGCAAATGAAACATAACACACTAAATAAGCAAGCCGTAAGCACACTTCTGCCTAATGTCGTGGATGTACGCGTCATGTGATACACGATTTATAATAAATGATCGATTTGTCAGACATATTGTTTTTATTTATTTATTTATACATACAATATTCCAAAAAAAATACATATGCCCCGAGATATTGGGGCGTAGCAAGAGACCATGGCTAGGCTTTATCTAGCCAGTGTCTCCACAAATTGTAATTAATAGAGTTAATACTAATTTATTATGATTTATCGCCTCTTGTTCGGTTTAGCACTGCGAAGTAGGAGTAGGACATGCGTAGGATCTGTGAAAAGATAAAACAAATATTAGGTAGGTAATAACAATAAAAGTCAAAATGAACTACATACAGTTATTAAACATGACATGATAAAATATAGAAATATCGTTATAATTAATGCAATCTGTGACATCCTACCATCGAAAGTGCCTAAAAACTTTTACTTTCCTAAGACCCACACGAAACGGTACGCTTTTACCTTTATTGTTGGTACCGCAAAGTTGTGGAACTCCCTTCCTGACTCTGTTCCACGCGCACTATAATCCAGCGATCTTCAAAGCGAGAGTGAATCGGTTCTTATCGGGTAAGCACGCTCCATCTCAGGCCATCGCCTTTGCTTACCATCAGACAAAGTATGGCCAAGTGCAAACCCGTTCTAGTTTAAAAAAAACATGTCCATGACTTTGCTGGCATTGTATTGAGAAAAAAGTACCTTATGTTACATTAAAACCCTATACTATCGTGAAAGCGGAACAAACAGACAAACAAAAGCAATTTAACTTTCATATCTCTCTTGTGTCGTATTTCATGACTGAGGGTCGTGACTCCCCCGCAGAATTAATTCTTTAGGGGAGTTCTCTTGGGCAGATACATCTTAGTGAGCTCCCAGGTCCTTCCTTGCAAGACACAGGTCCTCGGATATTGTAGTCCTCAAACATGGCGGTTTTCTCACGATGTTTTCCTTCACCGCTAAGCAATAGTGTAAATCTACACTTACCTAACATGAAAATACAAGTCATTGGTGTAGGGCTGGATTCGAACCAGGTGCGTCTGGATGAAAAGCAGACACTTGAACCGCTGAGCCACGCTCGCTTCAATAACAGAATGATTTATAAGAAGAAATGCTCATGACAGTTAAAAGTACTAACAGCAACAAAAGTAGGTCTGGACAGGGATATATAATGGCCTGCCTTGAAGATGATGGGCCTCTTCATGCGCTCCATGGCCATCCACATCACCCGCCTGAAGACCAGGTCCTGCTGGTGCCACGGACACTGGTACAGCCAGTCGCGGAGGCCTTCGCTCTGAACATGGTTAAACGTTCAATTAGTTTCTATAAAATCATATTACATTGCGATTTAATAGACAGTCTATATACTTAGGTATCTAGTAATCTATTTCTTACTACTATATATGGATTTATATTTATTTATTATTTTATTCAATATGTTACTGATATTAGGAGTATTCTTAACATATTTGTTTGTGGCTTGTCTACAAGTATAATGTGCCTACCTGTGATAGCTTTGTACGAATTAGAATTGCTTTGCAAATTTTATTATTCGTCCCAAAAAGTTACATATATGTACTATCAGAAAATGTAGGCTTATAGGTAACTCTTGCCATTTTCTTTTTAAATTATTCGATGGTTTGAATCCTAATATAGTAAAAGTTTATTGTCTAAATGAAATGCATATACTATTATGTAATAAAATTACCCGAATAGTGAGCTCGTGCCCACACCAGCAGTACAGGAACAGCTGAGACAGCATCGTCACCATGTAGTTCAACATAGAGAAGAACTGCACGCTCTTGTGATCCACCTGCCAAAAGTTAAGAACAAATTTGATTAAATAAAACCAACCATCACTCTGTCAGATGTTTAGTTTAGTCCAACAGCTATGAATGTAAACTACCTCTACCTACAAATGAAACCGAAACACTAAAAGTGTTATGGCGAAACTAAAAACCTTCCAGAGCAATGGAACGTCTAAGATCTTATGAAACTCTAGAGAAATATGTAGTGTTTATCCCCTTTTGAGAAATATGCAAGCGTTCTTAGCTAATAAAAACCGATATTCCATCACTTCGATGTTCGTGAAATTGACAGATTTAGTATATCTCAGTTCTACAATTTTAATACAAACGATAGTTATCCGAAGACCAATATTGCACATGATTCCAACAGTCCCGATGAGTTGAAAGAAGATATTCGTGTGGTACGTGTTTTCCACTAATTCGATAAATCTGAAACACAAAATAAAAACAATTGAATAATTAATTTCAATTAATTAATTAAGAAAATGCATATTCTAACAATAATTTATTTTATTATCAAGGGCTTCTGACATGGTTTAACCACTGTATCTGTACTACAAAATTCTTACAATTTTCGAAGTACCTAAATACCATACCTTATGACATCTTGGTGTTGTTTCACGCATTCTACAAGCATAGAGTTATTGTCTTTATGAAGGTCTTGTCTCTCCGGTCTTGAGTTCTTAAACACTGAAATATTTTGCACCTGTAACATACATAAATACATATCTATACCCAAATTTAAAACCAACAAACAGAACATATCATACCAAAACATAATAAAAGCAAAAGTGTCTTTGTTGGCTGTGTTGACTCCGTTACTTTCTGCCTATCACGACTAAATTAGCCCTTGTTCAATCTCTTCTTCTGCCAATATTAGATTACGCTGACGCCTTGATGTAACCAATGAGCAGCTCGATAAACTCGAGCGCCTCCAAAATTTCTGCATACGGTTTATATTTGGTTTGCGCAAATATGACCACATATCCGAATTTCGAAAAAAGCTCAAATGGTTATATACCTATCCGCTTTCGCCGTAACGCTCATATCCTATCCCTTTTGTACAAAGTTCTCTTCAATCCTTTCACTCCGCTTTATTTAAAAGAAATATTTTCTTATGTTTAAGGGCTTCCCATTCCGACTCCCTGCGTATTTCCCGTGTCCTCCCCTTGTGTATCCCTGACTTCAACCATTCCAACCTTTTCTACCACTCTTCTTTCACTATGCAAGCTATTCGCTTGTGGTATGACCTGCCACTTCATATTAGGCAGGCCAAATACCTTCTCATTTTTCAGAACTTGGTTCATAATTATTGTATGCATATCTAGTTTGTGGACATAGCTTTTTTTTCCTCTTCTTTTTGAGTAGGTTTATTATGTGTTGTTTTCCTTTCTCTGTTTGTATAGATGTAAATGTAGGCATTTTACATGTTTTTAGGTTTTTAGTTGTTGTATTTGTTAAATATTATGTTGTCAGTTGTATTAGTTTTAGTAGGTACGCCAGCTTTACTGTTTTCCTATCGTTGTTTTCCAAACTAGATTGTCTGGAAGAGATCACTCTAAGTGATAAGGCCGCCCTCTGTCCCAATACTATGGTCTACATATTTTCTTTATGCTTGTGTTCTTTTGCTATTGGTGTACAATAAAGAATTATTGATTGATTGATTGTTCCTCTTACGCCACATCAGAGTAACGTATCGTCACGATTTTAGGTATGGTATTAGTATAGGGTCCCGCGAGTAACATAGGCTACTTTTTAGCAACGCGGGTATTCTTCAATTACTTAGGTACAGAAGTAATCACCTTATCCAGCTTATCCACAATGATATCCAGCTGCGCGCATCCAAACATGATCATCGAGAGGGCGACACTGTCCACGCCGATGAACAGCAGAGCGCTGATGTAGATGCTGGCCATCTGGTACACGTAGCCCAGCTCGTAGTGCGGCGACCTCTCCGGGGCTACTGGCATCCTGGTACCAAGGTAAAGAGGGAATATAAAAAAGAATTTAAAATGGCTAATTTAAATCGAAACAAACTCTTGGGTAACGGTTTGTTTTGATTTAAAATAGCCGTTTGTAATATAATGATGTGAGTGCATCATTACATATTCCGTTTTGTTTCATTTTCTAGAAAATGAAAAATATCCCTTCCTCTATATAGGTACCGGTTTAGTTACTGATATGATATAATTTACGAAAAGGTTGGCTTTATTAATGTACCACCAATGATCTTTCTATTTTACATACATATTTCGGAACAGCTGTAGTTGGGCCCTATTAAAAATACGTTACAAATAATCCCCAAGACCGAAAAACGAGTTCATAGAACTTAGGTATACAATGTTGCAAACTTACCATATTTTAAAAGGAAATGATCTGTGTCCAGCATCATCAAACAGTGGAATACAAGCCCAAAGAGTACACGTAGTTATGGCGCTTCCCAAGAAGAATGCACACAGCCGCTTGATGGTTAGCGATAACTTGGTTAGGATCCTATAAAAATGTATACATTACTGATTCATATATATTTTTGGTAACGCAGTATACTGACAATGATAAATTAATAAAATTAATGTTCACAGTTCATTCCAGTTTAGAAAGGTACAGATAAAAGTAGATATGTACTTACTTTGATCATCGAGCTTACCTTATATGAGCTTCTGATTGAGAATCAAACGACTCTCTTTCCATAAACTCTACCAGCTCCAACAAACTGTTTTTATTTATCAAAAACAGCGTAGTCTTATAACAAACGGACGCTTGCGTGAACAACAAATAAGATGCCTCTGAGACCTCTCCTATGTCTCCCCAAACTCCTGCTATGTAAATGACTTCAAAAATCACGAAAGAATACTGAGTAATCATTATAAAAATCATATAAATGCGAAGCAGAATAATGTAGCTAGTTTTTGTCGGCCATATTCCAAAGGCAGCTAAAATTCTTCTTGGTCTGCCGAGGAACAAGTCTGTGTTTATTTCTCCCATGATTTAATATGGTGCCCCCTGTCTTGCCAATAGAAAAGTAATTTATGAGAAATTTCTAGGAAAAAGTTATTGGGTGGATATGGAATAACTTTGCACGAGTTTTCAATTTGTTGTTAAGTCAATTTTAATCGTCAACTATTTGTTTACTGAAAGCTGTTTTTAATTGACTACCTAAAATGTGTAAATTTAAATTGTTGTTTAATTAGTTGTAAACTTTCTTCAATTTTAAAGTTAGTTCCAGAAAGCAATTAAGTACAATATTGAATAAGACAAATATTTCAATGGTACATCAATTAGTCATATTAAAAAAATAAACAACTAAATTCGTAGAAAATATACTAATTTGTTAATTAAAATGCAATTACAAACAACAAGGCTCCTGCAACTTCCATAAATATTGCTGTAATGGCAACAAAGATTTATTTACGGATGTTTTGGATAATCATTTAATTTCCTGCAGCTAAGTGGATTCTAATGACAATATTAGTCTATTTTCATAATTATGACAATAATGCACTAAGTGGCTAAATGCATGCAATTTCAATATCGTTAGCGGGCCTCATTATACGCCATTTATTTCATTGTTGATTTTTAAAATTCAAATTATCGGTTTAACAACATAATTATTAATCAGGGTTTTTTTATAATGTTTGTGCAGCCAAAGTACATTATCATGTAAGTATGTAATTGTGAATTAGCTATTGTAAAAAATGCGTACCAACAACAACTATCAAATAGAAAAATCATATGTCATTACTACAAGGATTTATTTATTTGAGCATGGATATAATAATGTGAATGTAGCTATAAAAGTGATTATTAATTCCGTGACTTGTTATTTATCTTAAGTTTGATTTAAAACCGCGAAGTAAGAATACGACATGCGAAGAATCTGTAAATGTCCTAAAAATAGCGTTTACAACAGTGTTTTATACTTTTGAATTAAACCTCACCGTCCGAAATTGCGAGGGAACCGGCACTGCCAGAGTCATAGAGAATCCCGCGAAGATTTTCTCCATGACATCTGACGTTGACATAATGTGTGGCGAGACGTCTAAATTAATCGAACATCCCGCCCACCAAGAACTTCGTTCTTCATCAGCATCTTCTTGCTTGAGGCACTAACACTCACATGTAATATTGTCTATTTGCCCCAAGTCTAACCCACCCCAGTTTCCCCGAAGGACCGAACTAAAACTACCTTGGCAAAGCATTACAGTTCAGTCCGTTGACTATAGGAATTTGTTAGGTCTTGAATTGTTGTACCTTTACAACATTTGGTATACAAAACTTAAATGGTATGCATAATTAAAATTGTTGTATCTTTACTTCATTTGTGTGGACTGTATTATGAATATTCTTCGATAGCGTCTTAAAACTAAAGGTTGTATTGTAGTAGGCTTCTGATCTGGAGTCTTTCGCCCACCATGCAGAACTCTAATAGTTGAGAGGAAGAGCAACCAATTTTGATGTTGGCCGCTGGAAAGTGTTGTTTTTTCCCCTCAACGTTACCACTCTTACTGTACTATCTGGTCCAGGATGTGTGTCCACAACCTCAGCCATCATCCATTTTGTTGGCGGCGTGCATTCATCCTTTACTAACACGATGTCTCCAGGTTTTGGCGCCGCTGTATCACTTTGCCACTTATGACGCTGTTGGAGTGTGTGTAGATACTCAGCAGACCATCTTTTCCAGAAGTGCTTAGTCATCCTCTGAACAAGCTTCCATCTTTCCAGCGGTGCTATGTATGTGTTTCCTTCTGCCTCCTCTGGAATGGCGACTAAAGGTTCTCCAATGAGAAAATGTGCTGGTGTAAGTACAGAGACGTCTGTTGGGTCATCCTTCAACGGAGTCATCGGTCTTGAGTTTAGACATGCTTCTATCTGAGTAAGTAGTGTTGACATTTCTTCAAAAGTTAAAGTTGAATTTCCAATCACCTTGGTGAGGCTTGATTTGACTGACTTGATTCCTGCTTCCCAGAGTCCGCCAAAGTTGGGTGCCCGTGGTGGTATGAAGTGCCAAGTGGTGCCGTCGTTAGCAAGTAACTCCGCGATTTCATTTTTCATACCTTGACCTTCTTGAAATAGATTTTCTAATTCCCTGGCAGCTCCTACGAAGTTGGTACCGTTGTCACTCCATATCTGAGCGACATGTCCCCGGCGAGCTACCAACCTCCGGAATGCAGCCAAAAACCCTTGGCTGGTGAGATCGCTTACTGCTTCCAGGTGTACTGCGCGAGAGAAAAAGCAGATAAACAGACAAATGTATCCCTTGTACGATTTGTTGCCTCTTCCCTTGGATGTTCGTATGTTTATGGGTCCCGCCAGGTCAACACCGCTGACCTCGAAGGGTCTTCTAGGATGAACTCGCTCGAAAGGCAAATCTGCCATGCGCGGTTGCGCTATTTGTGCTCGGTGCTTCACGCATACTACACATTGTCGTATACAACGCCTTACAAGTGGTGTAACTCCAATGACCCAGTATTTTGTCTGGATGTAATTGGCTGTAGTAGCGTTACCTCCATGTAGTAACTTTAAATGCGCATCACGTACTATCAGTTTGGTCAGGTAAGATTTCTTGGGTAAGATTATTGGGTGTTTGACTTCCTGTGCTACCTGAGCTCTTCTCAAGCGGCCCCCTACTCTCAATAGTCCTCTCTCTATGTAGGGCGACAATGTTTTCAAAGCACTCTTTTGCTTTACTCTTCCCAATTTGTTTAAATCTTCTATATCTTCGTTATAATGCTTATCCTGCTCCAACTGTATCAGTTTGTTAAGTGTTTCTTTCAACTCTGCCGTAGTAAGATACTTAGATTGAGCTTCTCTGTGTTCAGCTTTATCTCTCAACCGTAAAAATCTCCTGCAATATGATAAAACTCTTATCATATGGTTGAGAGATGAGAATCTCTCTAAGATATTTTCTTCTTCTGTGATATGTAATACCACAGGCTTGATTTTCTTTTCCTCTAAATTTGTATGTGGCATATGCGGTTTATCTAGTTTTATCTCCTTATCTTGGAGCCATTGTGGTCCCTGCCACCATAAAGTTCTATTCACTAAATCTGAAGGATCCACCCCCCGGGAAGCCAAGTCTGCAGGATTGGCTTCAGATTTAACATGTGACCATCTATCATTATCTAGCCTTGTTTGAATCTCGGCCACACGGTTGGCAACAAATGTTTGCCACTTGTTGGGCTGTGCTTGTAACCATGCTAGAACCACCATGGAGTCAGTGTAAGCATAGACTTGTGTTAACGGTATGCTCAAAATCTCTCTTGCTTCTGAAAGTAGTTGAGCTAGAAGTACTGCCCCACATAGTTCTAGTTTTGCAATGGATATTTGCTTGACCGGAGCCACCTTTGTTTTGCTCTCTAACAGGGTGACTATCACCTGATCTTCATAAACCACTCTGGCGTATAGCACAGCTGCATAGGCGGCATTCGATGCGTCTGCAAATCCATGGATTTCTACTCTTATGTTTCTAGGGTGTGTATGTATCCACCGATTTATCTTGATTTTCTCCAAATCTTGTAACTGGCGTCGATAACAAAGCCAATTTTCAACAAGTTCTTTTGGTAACTGGTCGTCCCAACCTGCATTGCATAGCCACAATTTTTGCATGAATATTTTTGCTAAAACCACAACTGGAGCCAACCATCCAAATGGATCAAATAGCCTTGCTATGTCTGATAGAATTTTCCTTTTTGTTATTGGCTCTTTTGTTTCTTCCATATTTACTGTGATTTTAAACTTATCTTCATGCCTGTTCCATGTTATTCCAAGTATCTTGAATTCTTGGTCAAATTTTACCTCAAATTCTTGAGATTGTTTTTTATTTTCACTAATTTTGTCTAAGAACTCTGCTGAGTTGCTAGACCATTTCTGTAACTCAAAACTTCCTGATTTTAGTAACTGATTGACTTGGTTGTATATTTCCATGGTACTTTCTACATCATGTGACCCACTCATCATATCGTCCACATAAAATGAGTTCTTCACAACCTCCGCTGCAATAGGAAACTTGTGTCCCTCATCTTCTGCCAGTTGGTGCAGTGTACGTATAGCTAGATAAGGCGCTGATGCTGTTCCAAATGTCACCGTTAGCAACTTGAATGACTGTAGCTTGTCTTCTGGATTTTCTCTCCATATGATTCTTTGATAATCTGCATGTTCATCTGCTATGAGTACCTGTTTGAACATCTTCACTATGTCACTAACTAGCACCACCTTGTATGTTCTCCACTTCAAAAGTAAAGTACGTAGATCAGCTTGTATTGTAGGTCCAGTCAGTAAAGTATCGTTGAGCGAACATCCCAACGACCCTTTGCATGATGCATCCATGACCACTCTTGTCTTTGTGGTTTGTTTGTCTTCTCTAATGACTGCATGATGAGGTAGGTATAAAGCATCCTGCTTGGTTTCATCTGCAGTGGTCATGTGACCCAAGTCAATGTACTCTTTTATTGCTTTTGTATAATCTTCTTTGAGTTTTGTGTTTTTCTTGAATTTTCTTTCCAGTTGTATCATCCTAGCTATGGCAACATCTTTAGTATTGCCACACTTTTCTACTGGTGACTGGATGTCTTCTTTAAATGGTAGCTTCACTTTATATCTTCCAGTCTCTGTCCGAGTAGTTGTTTGTTTGTATATCTCCTCACACTTTTTCTCTTCAGCTGTGAGCTTCCTTTCTTTGGGAAGAAATTCATTTTCCATTTCCCAAAATTGTCTTAATAATGTACTTTCACACAAGCAGGCATGTACGCTGACTACTCTGCTGTTTCCAACTGCTGTAGATGCATCACCTGAAATGATCCATCCCAACTGTGTGTTTTGCGCTAAAGTCCCCTCAGGGCTGCGACATAAACCTTCAAGCATGATCTTCCCATGGACACTTCCACTTAATAGAATATCCACCCTACCAGGTCTGTTGTATTCAGGATCTGCCAGCTTCTTGTTCTCTATTTCTGGCCAGTTCTGAATTGTGACTGGTGCTTGAGGCTGATTTGTTGTGACATGTTTTACCACACTTGCACGAATCAATAAAGCGAAGTGTCTGTTGTACCTAGACCTCATTTCAAATTCTACTATAAATTTGGAACGCAATGTCTTTCCTTCACTGAATTGTAACTCCGTATCATATCGTTGAGGTTTCAGCCCAGTTGACTGAACAAAGTATTCCGATACCAACGAAGCTTGTGAGCCTGGATCAACTAATGACCGGTAGACTTGTGTTTCATTCTCTGTAATAACATCTACCAGTGCTGTAGCTAGAAGCACTTGATCCGAGCTGTTTGCAAAATGTGATGCTAATTTTGTTTTGTCCCTTTGTTTTTCTTTGTCTTCTGACACTATATTTCCGGACGGCTTTGATTTTGACCTTTCAGTATGCAAAGTTGAATGATGTTTTGACTTACATACTCTACAACGAGCCTCTCTCTTACACTGAAAGGCTGAATGACCAGGAGCTAGACAATTGAAACATAAAGCATTATCTTGTACTGTCTTCAATTTATCATTGTAACTTAGTTTTCCATAAAGTTTACAATTGTACAAGTAATGATCACCTGAACAATAAACACACTTGAGTTTGTCTTTCTGATTTTCTATGAGTGCAGTAGTGTGAAATGACTTGACCTTCTGTATTCTATCTTCACTATGTATCATTTCTAAAGAATGAAATCTGCTTTCTAAAAATGTGAACAGACTGTCTAATGAAGGCAACTCTTCTGTACTACTTGCAATCCGCTGTTCCCACTGTTTGTGAGTTTCTGTATCCAGTTTTGTGACAGTAAGATATTCTATCATCGGATCCCAAGACTGTGTACTTACACCAATGTTCTTTAAAGAACTTAAGCACTCTGAAGTTTTGTCTAGTAATTGCCTAACGGCTGTAGCTGACTCAGTAATTTTAGGAATGCTAAATAAAGACCTTAATATGCTTCTTACAATGTATCTTTTGTTACCATAACGCTTTTTTAAAGTTTCCCAAGCCAAAGTGTAATTTTGGTTAGTTATAGTTATATTTTTAAGAAGCAATTCAGCCTCTCCAGTCAAACTTGTTTTTAAATAGTGAAGCTTTTGTACATGGTTCAGGTTTGCATTGTTGTGTATTAATGTTTCAAAAATATCATGAAATGATGGCCAATCTGTGTATGAGCCTGAAAACTTTGGCACTGAAAGTACAGGTAATCTAATATCTGACTGTTGTGACGGGCAGCTATTTTGAAACTGAGTATTTTGTGAAGTTTCTGTCGCTGGTGGTTGTAGTTCCGTGAGTTTTGTTTTCATTTCCCCTTTGTAACACAAATAAACTTCCTCAAAATCATAGAAAATGCCTTTCTCAAAATATGAACCTTTTCTATCCTGACGCTGCACATTTTTTACGATATCTTCGTGGGTACTTTTGAAATTTAGCCAAGATTGTTCCAAGTTTTGTAATCGCGCTTCTATGTAGCTAACTGTTAATGTTTTCTTCGAAGCTTTGCCAAAATTGACCTGTGCCCTTTGTAATTGCTCAAATCTATCGTACTGGCACGAAAATAACTGTGAAATATCTTCCATTTTTGAAATATGCTATGCCTAGTATGCGAAACGTCGGTAGTTCTGTGGAACCTTCGGGGAAAAAAATTGATGCCTAATCGTAATTTTATCGTGTAAATGTCCAGAATCACTTGTAAACACGTGTATTTAATCAACAAAAGTTCGTGATTTCAACAAAAAACGGCTTACTTACAGTTTTTGCGGTGTTTTACCGTATCAAACTTTCTTAGTTGTTGCGGTGATTTCACATCACTTTTACGATTTCACTCGCGGAATACTTAAAAACGGACGCGAAGGACCAACTTTGTCCTAAAAATAGCGTTTACAACCAGTGTTTTATACTTTTGAATTAGATCTCACCGTCCGGAATTGCGAGGGAACCGGCACTGCCCGAGTCATAGAGAATCCCGCGAAGATTTTCTCCATGACATCTGACGTTGACATAATGTGTGGCGAGACGTCTAAATTAATCGAACAGTAAATAAGAATTAAAACATTTTATGATACACATTAAAACAAAGATAAAAAAAAGTTATGACAGACAAAAAAGTAGGATACTGGTTCGTATGACACGGTGGACAATAATAGAATACTTACTGAAAATTATTAACAGAGGTAGGTATACATATTATGTATGTTGCATCCATTCAAGATTTTTGATTATGCTGAGTTTGGTCCGATTTGTGACACGAATTTTGTCTATTAATTATTTTATATTGTGTGTTTCATGTCTTAATGTAAGTACTCGTGTAAGTACCGTGGAAAGACCCGGGCGCCAACCACGATGTATCTGCCCAAGAAAACTCCCCTAACGAATTCATTCTGCGGGGGAATCACGACCCTCAGTCATGAGGAATACGACTCAAGAGAGAGATACTAAGTAATAGAGAGAGAGACATAAGTAAAATACTTACAGCGACAAATGTATGTCTCAGCAGCGGCACGTAGTGTCCGGCCCGCAGCACTAGAGGGCGCTGCAAGCGCACCATGGCGAGCAGCAGGTCTTTCTGGAACTGCTGGCTTTGCTCGTACCACACACACTTGTACAGCACTGTATGCAGCTCCTCGCTCTGGGAAATTGCAATGGGTAAGTAGAACATTCACCGCTAAAATAGGGTATATTAGTCATGTGAGGACGCATCAGTAACCTTCCCGTAGGAAATACATTCATCGTAGCCGAAATCGGCTTGGAGAACATCATCATCATCACATAAGTAAGAAAAATATTGAATTGGCCTTGTAAGTTTTTACTTCTTGAACGCCGCGATCAAAGCGCTACGCTATGCTACAGTTTTTAGTTTTAGTATTTTTGACAACTATAGAAGTCTTTGGTGCACTGACCCCGTGTTTAATGGCTCAGTAGGTATACCTGACTGCCTAAAAGACAAAAATACATTATAAGTATGAGAGGAGCTACTCTAATATTACATAATGATGAAAATTATTTACTCATTGATATACATACTCGTACTTAATTGCAACACAAACCAAAGTTCCAATATTTTCATTTGGGGAAACAAATTTTTGCTCCCAATTTTAGCCGAGTTGGTTTCAAAATATTCTTATCGAAAAAAAAGATAATATTTCAGTTACCGTGGCAGTGAGTTCGTGCCCACACCAGCAGGCTATGAACAGCTGGCTGATCATCACCAACACGTACGTCACTATCGACAGGAACTGCACGCTCTTCCACTCCACCTGGAGGAGGAGAAGACAGGCAATAAGGCCGCCCAATGTGTATAAAATTAGTTTTTAAATTTATTTCATAATGTTACTTTTTTTTGGTGTGCATTATAGACATACCTACTTATCTTATCTTATGACAGGGTGAGGAGGGTGTTAAATAATCACAAAAGAAGATATTCTTATGTTTACGCTTTTCATAAAAAGATAACCACATATTCTTCAGTATTGCGTTAGATATTCAAATAGGATACCTATGGATATAGGATATATATGTAAAAAAAAGTAAAATTACTTGTTGTCCATTGTACCTATACAAAACTTTATGAGTTATTAGCTTTCAGATGCATTGATGCTCTGCGCGCACGCAGATGACTCACACCTAGTTTAATGAAATCAAATAAAGTGTTTATTACTACAAGTTATAGGTAAAAGTTTATTAACTGTATTAGCTTGTAGTGTAACTCTGGAGAAATGTGTAGTGTTTTTCCGCTGCGACTGCTTCTTAACCGACATCAAACAACAGACTTGATGGTTTTTAGGTGTGTTCCTCCATATACCACCGCCACACCTCACCTCCTAACCAACGCGGTGGCCTCCGTGGATCTCAGGATCTTACCAACACCGCACCTTGTGGCTTGAAGCTTTGTTATTCTCCTTCGGCAAGATGTTCTCGTCGACACGTGTTTCGCCTCTCCACGAGGCATCCTCAGGACGTGTTGACTCCTCGAATGTCGAATGTCGGTCCGAAAGTCTTTCGGACCGACGTTCGAGGAGTCAAGTCAAGTCTTAGCTTGTAGTGTGTTTATTAAGTTTAGTGTAGTATTAGCTTTACTCATTACTTCTATAAAAACTTTTGTAGTAGTATAGTACCACTAAAATCTTCAAAGCAGACATGCAGATGAGGCCAACGCTGCCCATCAGTTGAAACAGCAGATACGTGTGGTTCGCATCTTCTACTAACTTTATGAAACTGAAATTAGAAATACAGCTTTACTTTACTGAACTATTAGCAAAAACAAATTGTCCGGAGTTTTTTGCGAGCTCAAACGGCTGAACTGATTAAAACTCATTCGAATTTTGTTTTCAGGAAACGACGAGGGGAACCGTAGCATGGGAACTGCAAAAGCAATTAGTAATATTAACGTTATCATAGATTTGATGATTCCGTAATGTTAATAGATGAATAACTTACAAAACAACAGCCCGATAATGTATTATGCATTCCGTGAGTTTCTTGTAGTTGTTAGAAAGAGTTCTTGGAATCTCATCTCGTTTCTTGTCCCACACAGACTCTATCTGCATCCAGAAAATAAGTAAATTGTGTACAAAATACGTAAATAAAGTTTTAGTATAGTAATCAAAAGTAATAAGAGGCAAGATGTGGCTATCCACTTGTCCAATATTGATCAGAACCCTACCAAGATACAATCGAAATAAGAATTTCGAATAAGCGACATATGACAGGATAAGTATCAATATGCAGTATAGTACCATGGACAAATAAAATAATATGCTGGGTATTAATGTCGTTCCTGGGTATCATTTTGGGCGCTTCCGTGGGTTGGATGACACGTTAAATTGTAGGTCCCGGCTGTTTGTCTAATACGGCAGTCGTTAAGCCATGTCAGACGCCCTTAGGGTGGTTTGAAAACTCTCGACACCAGAGTTGGCCACTCTCAATCGATAAGAAGAAGAAGATCGATAGGTACAGCAACGCTTAGCTTGGTCAAGGACCTGTTTGTTTGTTTATGTGTATCAACAAGAAACTGATGACTGAAAAAGCTATACCACACTCTTACGCTTAATAACTTATCCTTGATGATGCCGATCTGAGCGCAGGCGAAGATGACGGAGGAGAGAGTCACGCTGTCCACTCCGAAGTACATGTACGCACTCATGCAGATAGTCAGCAGCTGGAACAGGTAGCCCAGGTGGTACTGCGGAGACTGGTCCGGGCTTACTGGCATCCTAGGAAATAATGTGGAATGTAGCTTTTGAGCAAGTAGGTTGCAGAGGATAAGATTAGTTTTTCTGACTTATGCTGGGTAGTATCTAGCACTAGATAGGTTTAGGTTGCATGCGTGCTTTTTTATCATTCACAACATTACACAGAAATACATAGATTAGAAGCAAATATTCCCCTAGTAGATGAGAAACAAAATATCTAGGTTTTCTTTTTTAATCTCTGGATATCGCGATCTCCAGTCCGTTTATTTCTTTGGATCCTTGTTAATGATTTTCTAGAAATACTTACCACATCATCATCATCATCTGCCTTTTATCGTCAACTGAAGAGCATAGGCTTCTCTTCTAGTTCGCCTCTCGTCCCGCTCCTGACTCACCACATATCAAAGGGGAAGTTCCTGCTGCCAGCGTCATCGAACAGCGGCTTGAGAGCCCATATGGCGCACGTCACCTGCGAGCTGATCATGAACGCCAGCAGGAACCGCTTGATGCGGGCCGCCTGCGCACACAGGATCCTAATGGACATACATATTTTGTTAGAGGGTAGTGCCTGTATTGATTAAGAAATTAAGAAGTAAAATCTAAACATAACTTCATCATCATCATCATCATCCACAGCCCTTGGGATCCCACTGCTGGGTATAGGCCTCCCTTTGTATGTGCCATCTGCGTCGATCTTGTGCAGACCTCATCCAGGTTGGACAAAAAAATACTTAAGTCAAATAAATTCCTAATCAAAATCATAAGAAACGGCTTGATCATGGCTTGATCTTTTAAGATAGGTTTTTTTATTTATTAAGATTTTTTTCTTATATGGTTAAACAATTTTATATTTTAGGTTCACCCTATTCCATTTATTCAGCTCAGTATCCATGGAGTTGCAGTGGTGGTTGGTCTATGGGACGCGAGTGACACTAAATTCCCCATAAGGTCAACTTTGTGACGTGTTTTAACTACAACTATGGATTGTTTGTGTAATATTTTCAGCAACAGTTCATTTGTGTGTTTTCATCATACTGATTCAGTTATGTGTTGTTATAGTTTATACACTCGCCGTAGCGAATGGTGCTGGTCTACCTACATGACAAAATACACGTAAAATATTTACAAGTGTGTCATCATTTAAGTGCCTGGTTTACTATAAAAAAGATATTTAGAGAAGATGCCTACTTTTCATGTAAAACTGACTGCGGCTTGAAGATTTCCGACTTCATTTGTTTGAGCAGTTCCCTTTGCATATTCTTATTAGCCATAAATACTGTTACTTTAAAACACAGGCAAGCCTGAGTAAACAGTAAATTGGACGATTGAAACACAGCCTCCAAATCTCCCCACACTTGAACTATGTAAATAACTTGAAAGAGAAGAAAGATGTACTGCAAAGTCATCATGAAAACCCTATACGCTTTTTGTATCATAGTTTCTTGGTCGTCCGGAACCCAAACTCCCAGAAATTTCATCACGATTTTAGCGCGATCTAAGTAAAGATTTTCTAAGTTCAAATTCATCGCCTTGGCTATAAAATAAGCCGCAAAATCTTGACTGTTTGTGTTGTGAAAATTTATAGAAAATTATCAGTGTATTCAAGGTATTTAGTGCTTTTATTATTGAACAAGGTTTGTAATAGCAGGTGTTGCTTTGTTATGTACATCTTGAACTAGTAAAATTACTTCTAACTATAACGAGTTATCATGCAATAAAAACAAATTAACTACCAACGTAATAATTAATAGGTTGGGTTGTTAGAAGTTAAGTACTTAGAACGGATATTGTCAGTTTATTCAAATAAGTGAAATATAATTTGAAATATATTCAGATTAGAAGAATCTGTTCAGAATGTGAAAAGTTATAGGTAAGTACGCTTCTTCGTATCGAATGAGAGTGGCTATCACTAGGGCCGAGAGATTTTTAAGCCGCGCTAAAAAGGCCTATGATATATAATAGCTTAACTACCGTGCAAACAAACAACCGAGATCTACAATAATGACAACCACGAAGGTAGACATTATACTCCAAAATACGCTGAAATGGTAATAAGCTGAGGTTTCCTTGCATGACGAATATGTTCAGTATGTTCACTTCACTCATCCGCAGCAAGATACAAACAATAAACATGAAGGTCTTTGGCTGCATCCATTGCATCAATCATGATTTAAATTTCGCGGGCTTCACTTGTTCGGATATTAGCTTTACGTTTACTTTACATTTATAGGTTGTCCGATGAATAAATGTAAAGAAATAACTATTTCTTAAAAATATTTCATTATTTTACTACTATTTTGAAATATTTGAGAAACTCTATATACTAAGGGATAACTACTTTTGACCGACCCCGCTTTGAAAGATGTGAAAAATGTGACCCAAGGAATTAAAATGTCTCTCAAAATAGTGTATCCGAATAAAAATATTGACGTATGATGTGTCACTCTTACGTCAAATAACCAAATGTCAAAGTGAATGTCATGTCATGTCATTCATTTGTCAAACAAAAATGATCGCCGTAAGCAGCTAAATACTGCAGTTTTGTTTTATTATTTTTCGTAATAATATCCGCAATAATGGTGCCTTCATAGTGCAGGGATAGTTGCCGGCGAGCATGGAGCCTGATATTATGGAGTTTACGCTGCCCCCGGCACCGCGGGGGCTCTGCTTCGATCGTAATGACTTCGTCAAGGTATTCCACGTCAATTTTCTAATGTTTCTCCAATTGGAATTGTTTAATTACTGCCTCGTACTGAGTACACGAACTAAGGTAATGTTTGCAGACAAATTTCTCCGTCGATAACTTTCTGGTGGAGCATCAGAACGTGGCCTCCCTGGAGTCAATGCGGGATGACCTGGGAGTGTACCTGAAAGTCCTGCGACTTGCCATGATAGAGCTCATCAACAAGGACTACGCTAATTTTGTAAATTTATGCGCTACTCTCATCGGTTTCGACAAGGCTATCGAAAAAATACAGGTGCCATTGGTGCAGTTGAATGAGGAAGTTCTTGTAAGTACATGAATAACCTACTTATGTATACTTTCTTTAAATATCTAAAAAATCAAGGCATTCTGGTCCTTAACTAATTCTTATTTGTGGTTGTTAGAGCTGAAATGAATACTGTTTGCTATACTTGCTTTAAAGGAATACACAGAAAAAATAATACTTTTATGAAAAGGTACAATAGGTACAAATATCTAATTTGAATCTAATTATTTTAGAGTGTAAGACAATGCCTAGAAGAGGCTATGAAAGAAGTTTCTATGTGGATGAGCCAAAGGCATACATTGCTGAAAAAGAAACAACTGTTAAAATACTACAGCCAAAGTATCAATGGACTCAAAACTTTAGACAGTATATTGAGCAGTATATCAGATAAGAAAAAAGAGGAAAGAATAGCTTTAGCTGACCGAGGAGCCTTGCAATACAACCAACTCAAGTTTACAACAAAGAAATGTGAAACTTTAGTGAAAGCTGATCAGAAATCACATTTTGATGAAATTGGGAATAAATTGATACAGAGTTTGAATGAACTTCTGTTTCAGTTTTGGAATGACTGTGACGAAGAGAACCTCCTCAAAACTCTGATGACTTTAGCATCCTTAGATCGAGTCTCTGAGACTGAGATGCTGATTCGAAAGCAAGCCATCACACCTTTACTACAAGAAATTATAAATGAACCATCACTGCAACGAAGCAAAGAAGGTCTTGAGGGAATCTATGCCAAAATCTTAACATTATTAGACACAAAGTTGAAACTGCTTTTAGAAGTAACACAACATTCCAAACTGGCATTTCTTGATAGGAAATATAGATTTTTAGTAAATTGCTTCTGGTGTGAAGTAGAGAGTCGCTTGGAAGTGAATCTGTCTTCTATATTTGCTCCGGGCAACCCACAGATATTTTATATGAGGTATAGTGAAAGTATGAGATTCATAAAGAAGCTGGAGGAGAGATGTCCCGATGCAGAGACTGTGAAGTTGATGAGGGAAACCATTGAGTATAGAAGCTTTATGAAGAGGTGGAACTTGCCAGTCTACTTCCAGATAAGGTTTCAAGAGATTGCTGGTGAGTATTCAATAACTTTTTATGAATGATAGTTTGTTTTTTTTACAAATTTCTTACTGTTAGAATATAAGGTGTTGCTTTTGACTTAGACATAATAAAGGCACCCTTAAAAGGTTAGTTACCAGTATCCCTGTATAAAAATAAAACTACTGTGAGAGATTTTGTAAACCTACATAAACAGATCATAATGCTAGTTGCAATGCACCCCATGGCATATCTTGCATAAGGTAAAAAAATAGCTTATTATGGAACTCAATAATAGTGTATTTTAGCCTAAATTAAGTAACAGGCAGCTCTAAATTAAACATCCAAGAATGACGAATTGTTGCCAATAACTACAAAAAAAACATGCTTTCATAATATGTACAATAATCTACATATCCATATAGTAGTGATTGTTCAAATATGTGATACTAAGTGGTCAACCCAACAATATCACAATAAAACATCAATCTGTTTCAAGTGTCATTATCTCTAGATAAAATAATGTAGTTACCATAGTTTGTTATACAGCATGTATTAATGGAATAATGAAGTCAAGGGCAAGTGACATCATGTAATATACTGTAGTTTATGAGTCATGCAATAGTACTAATTAAGTAACAAACTGTCTGGTTGAATAGCCATTACCATAATTTTTCTGCGACAATATATAATGTAATTTGGTTCTTATATCATAATCAATTTATTGGTAACGCCAATTGATATATTACAATAAAAGCAAATATGTATATGAGTTAACTACGGTGTCAAGAGTTTTCAAATCCTCTGGTCTTCTGACATGACTAAACCACTGCTGCACTATAACAGACAGCTGGACTTATAATTTAACTCATCATCGGACCCACGGGAGCGCCCTATTGGAATACCACTTTTTTGCCACATACCACATAGATAGGGACTTTAAGGCCACGATATTTCAGCCGAGAACGCTTTGCGCTTGGAAAAATGCCTACAGTTGCTTTTTCGCATGCAATTCCACGCCGTATTAACACGAGAGCAAGGGCGAGCATCGCGCGCATAGCTCCGGCCGACGAGTCTTGTCCACACGCAATCAATTTTGCACAATTTGAGCAGTTTTGCAGACGTTTTTGACGAAATAAATTCATATTAAATCAGCAATTCAGAATATTCTATTTGTGGTTTTCTACTCCTCTAAATAATAACATTACCTTTTAGATATAATTAAATTGGTTTAAATTTCTGTACTACTTTTGGAAAAAAGGTGAAAAATATTTCAAAACAACTATTTTTTAAAAAATAAAACTTCGAACGAAGTATATGTAATCGTGTTTTGGCGTTTTTTATTGTCTTAACACTGAATCAAAATTATATAAACTGAAAAAAATGTAGCTCTATCTTATATACGTCTATTTTATTTGATTTTTATGAAATGACAATTTCATATAGCAACCCGTCTGTTATTCTTTCCCCAGGTGCCTATGAAGGAGCTCTACAGAAGAGTCCCACAGTAGAACCAGGCGATGGCTTCACTCTTCAAGAGACGCAGCACTGCTGGCAGGCGCTAGCAGAGTGCTGGGCGGATGGCATCTATGTGGAGGCGCTCGGGCACAAGTTCTGGAAGCTGTCGCTGCAGGTCTTAGCCAGATACGCATCTTGGGCGGGTACCTTTTGTATGCAAGTGAGTGATGCATTGCTGACACTTTTTTGTATCAACCATTTATTTTATAGGATGTTAAAAAGTTGCAAGTAATATTAGATGTATAAGAATAGTAGTAATTACTGGACTTGAATATTATTTCTATGACCTATCCTTTTTATTGGCATTTCTGTGCATACATCTTTTTTTATACTCTCTGTTATCTCCAATTAAAATTAGTAATCAACACCAGCCTGATTCATCAATTTGGTAAGTTTACTTATCATAGCTGATAACATACTTGATTGTCAGTAGTGTCAGTACTATTCTCAGATGTAGGTATTTCCCCATTTAATATTCCAGGAATATATGATAACAAAGTGACATATCTGTTTCAGAGAAATTCGCCAAAGTATGAACCAGTGAATGTAAACAAAATATTGATAGAACACAGTATTAGCATATATGTGGACATACAAACCTTGATACAGAAACTGCCACAGTTCTTAGAACTCGCACAAAGCAAGATGCCAGCAGGCAGCCGAGATTTACTGAGAAAAAGTTTGTCATCCTCAGAAGAAACTTTGCAGGGCACAAAGAATAAGATCAAACAGTGCATTGTTAATGAGTTGTATGATAATTTCAATGTGCAGTTGAAACAAGTTAGTGATATTCCAAGATTGTACAGGAAAACTAACCGCAGTGTACCAAACAGACCTTGCAATTATTTAGATGTTGTATCTAACTCCCTGAAGGAGTTCAGAGACAATGCAGCAAAGAAACTAGATGGCCCATTTTTGGCAGAGCTTTTTGAGGCCTTGTTGAATGATATGACTGTTTCGTAAGTATAAATGGATGCTTTATAATAAATTAAGTATTTCTCAGCTAAGTTTTTCCTAATTTTTGCACGTCATTTTCAGATACTACAAATATGTAGAAGATGTGCTTACTTCAGTGTATAAAACTGAAGAATCCTTGAGAAGACTGAAGCAAATAAGAGAGATGTCCTCCCAGCACCATGACACCACCGGCATCACCGATGGAGACAAGATCAGGCTCCAGCTGAATGTAGATGTAGTGCACTTCGGCAAGATGATACAAATGCTACAAGTCAATGTAAATAATGTCCAAAAATATACAGAGTTAACTTCTATGATCACAGAAGCTACAAAAAATATAGATATTAAATGATACCCTCAGTTAAACCTAGCATTTTCATTGATTAAAACAAGACATTTAACATAAACATGTATTTTGATCAGCTGAAAAAATTATGATTTGAAAAAATAGAAACCATCCACTTATCACTTAATGAGTTCATAAAATCTAACTAATACTATTTTTGTGGGACAAAATATTTAAGAATTGAGTTGGGTTTAGGTTTGTTCACGTTTCTGGGACTACTTCTGGGCACCTGGGAGCTGGAGGGGTTCTTCCACATAGCCTTGAGTTCCTGCTGCATGCCGTCCGGGAGAGCATTAAACACCTCCTTGTCCACATAGCCGGGGCAGTCATCACAGCTGCCTTCCTCTTCCACTCCCTTCATGGAGTCTGATGCATCCGAGAGTGAGTCCTTGGCGGGACTGGCGCGCGGGGTCAGGGACCGGTCCCGAGAGTTCAGTCTCAACTCAGATACCTTTTCTAACTCCTTAGAATTTAATCTCATCTCCCCCACTTTCAACTTACTGGGGGATGCTACCTCTTCTTTAGCTAAACACCTTCTTTTAGCTATCCAGTTTACTTTTTTAGGTTTCTTGGGTGAAGGTTCAACTTCTGCGTCAGAGAGATCTGTCGTGGTGCTACTGCTGGGAGACACAGCCGAGTAATCCATGGATGAGGCTGATGTGTCACAGTCATTCTGCAAATTAAGTACAGATTGGACGGAAATGTCATTCATTAAGTAATTCACAATGGAGCTCCGCCCTGTCATTCTTTCCTGGAACTTGGTAAATGCCAACCCCACCAGGGTCAAATGGAATGGTTTTGATAAATCAATGAGTTTGTTGAACAATCTCATAATGATACTCATGAGTTTCTGCTGACCAGCGTCTGTGACAGTCAACATGCCATTGTTGAGAGTGAAAATTGATGCAGAAATTTGACTTTGTCTTGATTCCCTGTGGCTGCTGAGTCTTTTGGCATCCTTCTTTCTTAGTGTGACTCTCAGTGACACTGGAATGCGGCCATCTTCCCTGACGAGGACCAGCAACCTCTGCAGGAGAGCTGAGAACTTGTCCTCCACCTCACTCTTCACACTGACAGTCTTGAAACTATCCTCCAGCCCTATGCTCTGGGGCCTTCCAGTCTGCTTCACAGGTGTGCTGTCTTCACCCAAACTCAAGCTTTTTAATCTTACAGCCATGTCACTACTAAAATGCTTTTTCAGTACCTCCATAGAAGCTTCTTGCAGGTCCTTCACAGTAATAATTTTCTGGGAGATTAAAGCTTCACTTGTTTTGGCCCCAATGCTTGGTATTGAGCGGACACTTGGGATGGATGCCATGAAGCCGGCTATATGTTCCGGGTATATTGTGGTCTGGTCATTAGGTTTATGAAGTGGACAGATTAGCTTGGCCAGCAGCTTGTTGTGAGCAATACCAGCACATGTTGTAAAGCCTAATTCATCAAATATTTTTTTCCTCATTTCATTAGCTATTTGTGATGCTACTTTCAGTCTATTGTGACAGCCGCAAGGGCACTCCATGCTGGGTTCACTGTAGATGTGCCCATGCAGGACAGGGCCTGTAGAGTTCAATGTTTTTAAATTTTCTTGTACTATATTTGTGACATCAATAAAATTTTCATCCATACCTAACTTTTCAACTGGACATTTCCAACTTTGTAGAACTGCAAAAATCTTGTTGGAAGCTATTCGATAGTCGTGTAGATCTTCGCCATTTACCAGTTTCAAATTAGGACAAGACTTGACTGCGTCGGTAACGAGCATGCATTTCTGGACCCCGTACTTCCTGGCCTCGTAGTTGCACGTTACCACGATGTTCTTCTGCTGGACGCCGAGGGGAATCTTTGCAAGTTCGGGATTGCGAAGCGTTTCCACTTGGGCGTAAAAGCAGTCAACATCTAAGTGAATTATGCTTCTGATGTGTTCGTTATCGTTCTCATTATACGTAGAACAACAAGATTCCATGTTCCTGTAACAGTAACGTAATTTTTTAGTAATTTACATTGTCCTAACTAAGTTTTACCTGTTGCAAAATGAACTAGCGATTTGAAGTGGAATAGCTCACCTATCATCCATGATTTTGTTTTAAATTGGTAGAATATATTTAAGAGATCGTAGTTATTATATTTTGAAGCACAATTAGCGCTTTTCTTTTATAAAAATCCAAAATATTGATATTTTTCATTGGACAATCACGACACATCAACAGAAGCAAGGTTGCCAAGAGATAAAATAAATAATTTCCCTCTCTTTTTATTTTTGAAGTATAGTGATGTAATTATTCGAATAAATATTTATACGTTTGCCTTAGAACGTAACGATTCGGCCACAGAAGACAGAAGGAAGAAGTTCTATCAACTGCCAAGTGCTATGTTTAATCAATGTCAAAATAATTGTTTCGTCAAAATACAGACGGCAAAGTGGGAGTTTTTCATGTTTTGTACAAAAGAAAAATTACAAAAAGGCTAATAATTACGGTATAAACAGTGATGACCTCTTGAAACACTGCAATGGAAGGCGTGCCTTCAGGAGATGTTCAGGCGAAGTACCAAAAATTAGCATCGGAGTACTCGAAGGTAGGTATTTCGTATACTAAGTTGTTGTTATATTTTTTATTACAACCGCTAAATTGCTGATATCCGTTGTTTCAGCTACGAGTGCATGTAAAGGTGCTAAAGAAGGGTGTTCTAGACGAGCAAGCCAAATCTAACGAGCTTAGGGAAACATTAAAAGAGCGAGAGAAATCTCTTCGCAAGGGTGAATTGGAGATCGACTCCTTGACGTTTAGGAATCAACAGCTCACTCGGCGAGTATCTGTCCTTCAAGATGAACTCGAGGCTTTACAAGTTTGTACATACCTATACATAGTATTGCAACAAAGACTTTATACTTGGTCAAACACTATGTAATATAATCAGTAGCTAACAATTTTATTGCTTGATTGGTATCTCAATTTGAATTATATATTTCGTAAATTATCAGGAAAAAATGATGATAAAATAAGTATATGTGAATGAAAATGATACTCAGTAATACTTTTTATCCATATTGTTAGTTGAAATCATCAAAGAAGTCTAAAAGTAAAGGAGATGACAAGCCTCCATCAACAAGCAATGCTCCTCCACTGGACTCCGGGTTGTTACAAGAAGAGCTCCAAAAGAAAATCATTGAGAATGCTCAGTTTGCTTCACAGGTAACATTTTATATTTTAATTGTTTATAATACCTTATTCACAAATATTAGTTTATTTACTGAGAGTAAGACATACTCATAGCAATAAAAGCTCTCACAAGCTAGTGTAAGAAAAATGCTATTATTATGTAGATTATCATTAAAGACCTAATTAACCAAATTAATCTCTTATCTGTACAATCATAACAATCAAATTTAAATTGTTGAATAGCTAATTTTTAAATAGGCATGAAATTGTCTCCAAACTGTGATCTAAATAGGATAGTTTGGAAACAAGTAATGCAAATGACTTTTCTCTATAATAAGTAAATTTATGACTGATTGTTTTCCCAGCTATCCGACAGAGCATTTGAAGTATCTCAGCTGCAGGCATCCCTAGAAGACTACCAGAAGCACATCAGTGAGAGTGACAGTAAATACAAGTGTGAGATCGCCAAGCTCCGGAACAGGAACCAGGAGTTGCAGGTGGCGCTGGAGGAGGCACAGAAGGAGCGGCTCAGCAGTACTCCGAACAGAGTGCACCTGGCTGCGAGCAGTCAGGCAGCTAGCTGTAATGGAGACTTCCTGTCTGAGGGTGGCAGCCTAGTGAGTTTCTTAAACTACATGACAATCAATGTTGTTAAATTTTATTTATTTGATTAATGGGTGAGCAGCAAATTGCTGATGTGCCCATATCACACTGTGTCAAAATTATTTTATATAGTCCACACAAAGTTCAAAATTATACAGTCCACGGTTGCAATGATCACAAGTTAACAAGAGCTTTTTTGGTTTTCTGTAACCAGTCATCAAGCTGGTTCTTAAAGTTGTTTACAGATGTTGCACTGACCACCTGTTTTGGCAACCTGTTCCAGTTATGAACCACTTTGTTGCTGAGTATGTGGTGACCAGTGTTAGTTTTGGCAGAGCATCACTTGATTGTCTGGTTGTGTCTCCTACTATGATCACAACTCAATCAATCAATTATGAGTAATTTTATCTAGAATTTCTTCATACCAGCAATAGTAGCAAAGCAATAGTCTACTAAAGTTTTAGGAGCATTTGAGTTACCTCAAACTACATTGGAAGAGTGATAAAGAAACATGTTTTAACAATATCTTATTTAGTTACAGTTTATTTAATTAGGTTTGAACACAGTTAACAAGTTACAGAAAATAAAAAAAAACAAATAAATTTTTTACATACACAATTTCTTGTCACAAGCCAATTTGTATGTTGTCTTCTGTAACCACTGTATTTACTTTATTTGTACATGTCATGTTGCAGCTGGGCAGTGAAGACGCGCTGAGTTCTGTAGATGACATCAATGAGCACCTTACTATGAAGGCACACAACTTAGAACAGGTCAATATGAAAACATAGATAAATATTTTGTATATATTCTTAAACTCATGGTGGCCACATTACTCATAAATATCAATACAATACAATATAACTTTATTGCACACCAAAATAAATAACAATATTAAAAGAACTTAAACTAAAAATAAATGTACAAGTGGGCGGCCTTTTCACCTTGAGTGATCTCTTCCAGGCAACCTTAGCAAGAAAACGGTGACAGAAATCAGTTAAAATCAAACCACTGATATATGATTAAACAATCCTTTTGGCCTCAAAGTTTAGTTTTCCATTTGCTATGAATGTATAGCTACATGTCAAACAAAATTATTGATTTACTAAATTACTTATCTCTTCCAGGAAAACCAAAAACTGAGAATGGAATATGGCATGCTGAAGATGGAGAATGAAAGTTTGACACTGGAAATAAGTAAACATGTGTCTGCGTCGCAGAGGAGGAGAGGCGACGGACACGACTCCGGGGACTTCAACGTATTTAGTGAAACATCTATAGATGGGGAGGGAAAGGTATGTTTTTTTTTAATTTAGATATCTATCTGCTGTTTTATTTAAAAACTTTGTCTTTTTTAATAGCTGTTTGACATAGTATGGCAGTCAGAGAACCTTAGTCTTCATAAACTCTCGACACCAGTTTGTAACTCTCATTCTATAAGAACTAAAAAGATGAATTTGTTAAGTCATGTCAAAGGCCCTTAGACTGGTATGAAATTTGAAAACTTTGACACTAGAGTTTGACTCCTCTCATACAAACTTTCTTACCTTTACAACTTCTTCAAGTTTCGACGATAAAGCCGCCATTCGTGGCACTAGGTTTTAAACATTTCTGATCTTTGTATTTTGTATGTGTGTCATATATAAGTTTGATCTATCTATTCCCAATGTGAAGAAAATATGTACTTTGTTCACAATCAAAATGGCTAAAGTTTTACATGTTTGATCTGTAGGAATGGAATATGACAGTTGGAAACTGGTCAAGAACAAACCTGTTTTAGTTAAAAAAATATAACTCTATTTTATTTCAGGTGACCGGCCTGCTGGGCTCATTAGAAGTGCCTTTCCTTCTAAACCACGAGATCCAGATGAGGGAGGAGAGAATGCAGGCGTATTTTAGAAATAAAATTAGCGAATTGAATGTAGAGAAGGATGAGTTGAAAAGCAAGACTGAACACTATGTAAAAGAGGTAAGATATATTTTTGAACAATACTTGTTTGTTGACTTGTATCATCATTATCATCAGCTTAATGAGACCCATTGCAAGGCATAATCCTCCTCTCTCTTACGCCAATAATCAATGTAATTTGTTGATTTTTATCATAGGACTGTATCCACGAATGATTGATACCATAAATTTGTAACTAATAAATGTCACAACGAAAATACTTTTATATTTCATCTCTTCCCCTAACAGTTTTATAACCACCTGCCTGAAAGTGTTAAAAATACAGCATCCGACAATATTTACAAATGTAAATTAAAAGCACTCCTGGTAAATAAAGCTTACTATAAGATAAGCCACTACCTAGATGATAAGTTCACCGCTGATGGTATCATTGATACAAAAATTGTTTAATAGGATTAGTACTTGTACACATATACATAATTTTGTTATTACTTGTAATATTGTATGTGCAATAAATAAATATAATAATATTTCGGGGACATTGCACACAGCGCCATCTAGCCCCACACTAAGCAAACACTTGTAAACAATTGTATGAATACTGTAATTATTTAATTTGACATGTAAATTTCCATAATTGATCAATAAACATCTGTATCTGTAACACAAAGCTAGCTCGTGATTGGTTGCGATGCCGGAAATAGCCGAATGCATAGTCACAGTTGGTCGCTAAAGTGCTAAGCCTTGTCCACTAATTCAACCGCGGTGGTCGTGATTCATCAGGTCATACAATTATATCTTGGGTCAGTTACGTTGCCATAGTATCATTCGTGTTATTCGTAGCCTTTATTATTGTTGGCCTTGACTTTTGGTTTCAATTTTATTAACAACATTTTTTCCGTAGTGTGAAATGCTCCGACTCCGCTTCGAAGAGATGGAGCTGGACAAACAAACAGACGAGCACACGCTGCAGGACAAACATAATACCATCAGCAGGCTGGTAAGTATATTAATGAACATTTATTATTATTACTAGCCTATTTGATTGAGCCCACTGCTGGGCAAAGGCCTCCCTTTTTTCATATAAATTTATCATTTACTTATAAAAAAATATTATTTATTTTATATATCAATGTTTGTCATTGTAATCTGAATCCGTCGCAAAACGAAGCATCTCTTGACTTGATGGAAGATTCCACTCGCTTATCGGTAAAGGAAAACGTCGTAAAGAAACTTAACATGTTTGAGTACTGTAAAAATCTAAGGACATTAAAAAAAGACCTTTGTGCAACTCTAATAATAAAATTTTCTCTGGTAATAATAAAATTTTGATACATTTTGTATTACTAAAACATATTAAAGACAATCATCTTTGGCGTAAATATGACAACCTCGGCCGAGGTTACATATTTGAGCCTTTTGGGGCCGTGGGGTCCGGGAGCCCATACTATTTTCCAAAACCTCTCGGAGCGCTTGGTTGACGCGACGCATGACCAAAATGCTGGCCATTTTCTGGCCCAATGTAATCCTCAGCATTGCCATCCAGCGTGGTAATGCGGCCAGTATGCTGGGCACGCTGCCCTCTGGTAGTGGGCAGGAGCACTTACACTATCTTTAGGCTTTTCTAAAGATTTTCTAAGTGCCCCCCTTTTTTATGTTGTAGTTAGAAGTAGTACCTATGTTCAGTTTTTCTTCCCTTGTTTTTATATATTATTATTGTAAATAAAGTTAAATATTCATTCATTGTGTTAAAAATTATCATCTGTAATAATATATAAAAAAACAAAGAACAGTGTCATGGTTTCTGTTACCTGTGTTTCACACCCAATCTTTTCTTCTAATACCATGGTGTGTCTTCATACTAGACTGCTTGCTTAAAGTTACTTGTCTTTTCACTCGTACAGGAGGAAGAGCTGCACTCGACAGCGCACAACTACGAGGAGCAGATGTGTGTGCTGACGGAGCACGTGGCGGGGCTCAACGAGCAACTCGCCAGCCAGCACGACCAGATACAACTCCTCAAGCATCAGCTCGCCACCAGGAAGAAGTAGGGGGTCCAAGTATGGAACTAGTACTGTTAAAGTTTAACTTGAAAACGAAACGTCAATCTTAGAAGCCTGGAAGTTGTATGACACATCACTGTATCATAGTTCCCGTAAGACATGATTTCATACAATACTTAAAAAAAATATTGATTTAATTTAGTTGTAATTGTATGATACAATACACTACAATAAATTTATTAATAATACCATGAATACACTATATTACATAATATTATGATTCGTGGTCACTATTATTGGTTAAAATATTGATCGACACATTGATTGGCGTTTCGTTTCGGAGTGTAATTAATTTGGAATTTGTGTAACACTGCTGAGGCTGGGTAGACTCACATACAAGGACGGAAGGATGCACCTTTGAACATGCTAGGCGCAGATTCATCGCACCTACATATGTAGGTAAGTTAAATGTTAATACAAGTTATACTATATCAAAGTTCAAGTTATCCTCAAAGCGAGAGTGAATCGGTTCTTATCGGGTAAGCACGCTCCATCTTAGGCCATAGCCTTTGCTTACCATCAGGCAAACTATGGCCAAGTGCAAACCCGATCTGGTTAAAAAAATACTAAACTCCCCCCAGCAAGGAGAAGACCCCAAGGACCTTTGCCCAGGAGTAAGACACAATAGGTTAACAAAAAAAAACCAAACAACGAAAAATTTTTGGCAGCATAAATAACATTTATATAAAGAGTTGAAACTGCGCAGAAAGTGAGGTTAGACTCACGCAGTTTGGCCTCGCGCCTGATTTCCAAACAATCGTAAAGATTTGCATCCTATATAATCACTTATTTTCTCTCTCTCTCTCTTTGAGTCGAATTTCCTCATGACTGAGGAAACGTGACCTCCGCAGAATTAATTTGTTAGGGGAGTTCTCTTGCGCAGATACATCGTGGTGGGCGCCCAGGTCCTTCCACGGAAATTTTACTTACTTACATTGAAATTGTAGCCCAAACTACTGTTGGGGCATATAAACGTCCCCGCCACACGCCTTATAAATAAATACTAAATGTAAATGTTAAATAAATAATGTATAAAAATATTCCCATACTTGTTTGTATCGAAAAGTTGTTATAGATGTTCAGAAATTTAAAACATTTAAGCATATAGGTACATGTAAGATCGTTTCGCAATAATCGAGTTTTTATAATTTATGTTAAAAATCCGTTGAAAGATAAACTTTAGCAACTTTCTATAATATCTACTCAAGTAGCTAAATTTTTCTAACATCCATTGAAGTCTGATTATGAAGCTTCAACACATTTTGTTTGTTCGTGGTAATTAATTTAGCTTGAAAACAATCCACGAACATAGAAAGTGTTGAATAAAGCTGAAAGCAGTTGATTTATAAACCGTCTTTTAGCTTTATATACACTTTTCCTTAAAATCAACACTCACTAAATCGACCACAGAATTAGGGTCCATTGCTTACCGAAATAAGTTCATCTTTTCCATAAAAATCTATCTTATTATATATTCTAAGCTTAGTTCTAGTCTTGAAATTGCATTCCTATAGGTACTACGGTCGCGAGATACGGAGAATGTTTTGTTAGACGTCAATATATTGTTGTCAGGGCAATTGTTTTGTGTTCGTAACGAAAATTTCTCCCTGTTTCACGACCGGCCTTTAGCTATCTAAAACATCTGTGGTCTAATCAAGTTTGCTTCGTATTACTCGGCTAGTGATTTATTTTATTGTTTTTTTTTTTGTAATAAAAATGTTACGTCAAAGAGAGCCTTCTAATATTAGATATCAGCGATCTCTAAGTTTTTTTTATTACGTATTACATAAACAACATTGTATGTACATTATATTTTATTATCAAATCGTGTATTTATGAATTATTTTGTGTATAAATTTAGTTCAGTTGACTGTATACATATTTACGTGTTAAATGTAAGGAAAGTAAATAAATTATCATTAGTTTTTAATATTTTGTTTTCATTTTACACTCTTAGCGGAGAAATCCCTTGAGTTCCGGTTTTGGTTAATATTCAGAATTTAAGTTTGGTGGGATGACACATTTAATGTAGGTCCCAGCCGTGCCGTGGCAGTAAGGGAACATAGGCCAAGTAGAAGCCCCTAGGGTGATTCGAAAACTCGACACCAAAGACCGTCAATCTAGTATACACCCTTATTTAGGTAGAAAACCAAATAAAACAACAATTATGCACAACTTTGTATTATATAACGATAATCATAAGCACCTTATAATATGTCATCTGTTACAATTATTTGTTTTATCAACAGTTACATTATTTACCGTTTAAATATTTATACAAAACTTTACTTCAAATCGGCTCATTGCAAATAATTCATTACATAAAATGCATATAAATATTAAATCATCCTACTTTCACATCCGGAGATCTATCAACTAATCATGCTGTGAATATGCAAAACTTAGCTCTGCTTTGATGATTTTTTAAAAATTAAACCGTCATTTTATTGTTGATTATATTTACATTGCTATTTAATGTGTAGAATACGCACGGAATATTCTTTCAAGTTCTTTCAAATAATATTATTTAGTGCTGACATTTTTTCAGTTTCGATTTTAGCTTTGTATAGACATTATTATGCAGACACTACCGCTTTTACATACGAACTATTGGATGGTAAGAAATAAATATGTAGGTTAAGCTGGAAACATACAAACCAAGAACGAGTCCTAACTTGTATAATCTGATGATGTTACGAAGTCTGTCTATACAAAAGTTTATTATAATACCATTTGAAACTACATTTGTTTTGCGCAATCACTTGCAATACAATACGACATGATAAGAACTGACAATGATAACTAAAATGCGTAAAATAAGTGGGTGGAATTATTTATAAATTATATTAGATATCGCGCGAAAAGTTTTTTGATCGTGATTTATAAAACGTACTCTCGTGATTCTCTTGGTTACCGTTTCAATTATAAAAAAATACAGTCTGCGATTCAGTCGCTAAGACAAGCCTTATTTTACATAAAAATATAAAATGAGATTTACGGGATTGTTTCAAAATGTGACGCTAAATCAAATTGTACCATCATGCTTTACCAAGAACATGCAAATTCATAAATGATAAATTAATGAAGGATTCAAATAATTTCATAAATCTCGATTTAGCGAACTTTGAAACAACCCCGCTGAAAGAAAAATGTACATAATAAGAAGTCTTTGATAGATATGGCGTCCTTTTGGCACCTAGAAAATAAAAACGATAAGAAATGCCTTATTCGATACAACTAAAGAATTATCTTTATGGAAAGTAAGTATACCACAGAAATTATGGAAATGATTCCGTACACCACATTTAACAAATACCTAACTAAAGTAACATACGCACGTTTAGGCTCTGCATAGACACAGCCGGCGCGAGTTGTGAACTACAAGACCCGGCGCGGCTGCAGAGTGCTAGACACCTGTGGGAGCCGCTCGTGCGAATATCACAATTATAATTGTAACACCAAACATTTGACATAAATTGATTAAATTAAATACAATGTTCGTCATAGTGACGGTGTGGTGGGAACAAACCGCCGCCGGTCACATTATATAATAAGATTAGTTTATTTTTTATGTAAAACCAAGATACTGTTAAGAGTAATAAAAGCTTCCAATTTACTGCTTAGTATTTTCTTTTATTTTTATTGGTTCCTTATGTACCTACAATAATGTAAACCTTGTAGCGGTTTGGTCCCACATATATAATACGTAAATTACGACAATTTGAGTGCCGAAACTACTGATGCATATTTGGTTTTCACTAAAACAAATAAATTAACATTAAACTAATATATTTATGTTATGGCTCTTGTATAAACATGTTTTTTTATAAACTAACTACACGATAATTAGTTTAAGGACTATGATTACGGTGAAACTAATGAATGGTGGCGTGTAATTACATACATACGATTGAATGAAACATCTCTGTCGATTTTTTTTAACACGGAATTATAAACATGATACTATTTTAGTAGCAGAGGCATTTATGAAATAATTTTTAAATCATTTTCCATCATTATTTATGATCAATTTTGGTAATAAGTACTCACTCGTCATTTTTTATTATCAATTAAGCTCAAGCGCTTTTTTATAATTATTTACATTGTTCTGCGTACTTAGAGACTTTACAAAATGTAAAAGTTGAATGTATATATTGTATAAAAGCCGTACAAACGTTACAAATCTTGTCAACGAATTACAATTGATTTTTTGATGAAACATTTTCGATTGAAAATTTTGATCAGCTATCATTTTTCAACGGACTATTTTTGTCATTACCTATATTATTTAAAAGAATGTACATTATCGAATTCGGCTTTGTTTAATATTAATGTAGAGTATACTCTCTGCAAAATTTGCTAAACTTGCAACAACTGTGTTATTATGTCGATTAGATTTTATATATCGTTTTTGAAAAACATATTTATTGAACAACCACATGAATGTGTTTCAATACATGTGTTTTACAAAATCTTTAGGCTACGCTCTTTAGTTTTTAGACGGCACATCGAGGACTCACAATCTAATATTTAACATGCAATTAGGCCCTTTGCAGAGCGTACGCGTGCAAAACTCATATATAATAATGTAGGAGTTATATTGAATGAAAAAAACCAAAGCACAAAAGAAATGCCAGATAAAAAAAAACATTCAGGAGACTTGACAACATCCTCCTTTTTGAAGTCGTTTATATAAGTGATAATAGTGAGTAAAAAGAGAGAGAGAGAGAAGTGTGATTAATTTCTACACAAATCAATAAATATGTCAACAATATCTTTACTGAAACTTTATACCCGATGTGCCATCAAAAACCTAAATCTGCATCTATACGTATGATACACTTACCGTAAGTTTCGCATTATTCAACAGTTTAATTTTAAAAAGGCAGAGTTCAATTATCCTATGAACGTATTTATATCGGCGCATACAAAATTATATTTGTTCAACTCTCGGCGACTCGGAGCAGGCGAACAACTGTGGATGAATATTTTATACGTAGCTGGGAACTGTGACTTTACGACGTTTGATAATTAATATTTATTGAAACACATTGAATATATATATTTAAGGAGATTGCCTAGTTTTCTGTCATTCTTAGCAATTGTAGTTTATCAATGTAGCAACACTGGAGCATTTTTTATATTCCACCACTTGAAGAAGCTGAAAATGGCACCTATTTTAGGCTTCTTCGATTAGCGGTTTCTTTTCCAGCATATCGGAAATTCTCCATCAAACGTCGTAACACCACGATCACCGTTAAACATTAACAAAATACCTTAAAATTTTAATTACGTGTACAAACTAGTCAATTTAACGTTATATATATGTAGGTGTAAACTGTGGAGCGTCCATGTCGCTAGCACGCACTTTCATAATACAAGTTAAACGGGCACTTTTCTAGAGAAAATATAGGTGTTGAGATTACACTACTTTGATGCACTTTTTGTACAAATGAGTTTTTTTATTAGAATGAGGAAAGAGCATTTACTGTATATTTATGCAGTAGCAGCGAAACATATAACTGGAGTTATCTAAAGTTATTTCTTTCATTACTAAAATTAAAAAAGATTTATATGCAAAGTACATATATATAACACGAAAGTTATGAAGTAGGTAATTCTCAACACCAGAACCGAATTGCATATCCATTTTCTAAGCTTTCAATGATAACGCAATCTTTTATACATCATGATCACAAACCACCATTTTTTCAAGCTTGATTTAATATATTAAGCTATTCGCGAACTTGATGTGATCTCAAAATAAAATCAGACCAAAAACAAAACACGACCGTGATCTGATCAAATAGTTAAATAAAATCATCATCAAATTTATTTGAACGGCATCGTCTCGATTTCTTTATTCTCGGCAATTCATAAAATTGATAAATGTTCAGACGCTGGAAATCCAAACACAGACATATTTAATTTTGTCAGGTTGACTGGATTTCATCTCCGAACCAGCGTGAGATTTAGGGCCTGTATTTACATCTGACCGAACTGGGGACATGTCTGACCGATCAACTGTAAAATTTTCTGACCGACGAGTTACTGGAACATCTGACCGATGAATTACTGGAACATCTGAACGACGAATAGTTTTATCTGTGGTACGTCGTATAGGGGTGTCTGACCGATCAGCCACTTTTACCACATCTGACCGACGAATTCTTGCTAGATCTGAACGGTGAACTGATCGAGAAATTATCTCGTCTTGAAAAATGACATTCTCATTGATTCTAAGATGCAAATCGTCGGAAATTGGTTCGACTCGATTGCGTCTCCGTTGGGTGAAAAATCGATCCGAATAACTTCTCGAGCTATCTTGATAAATATCTCCTTTTGGATCATGACGGAAATTTGTATCAGCTGAAGCAATTCGTTTGCCAAAACATTTTTCCAATGATTTTGTATTGTGCTTGGCCATTTTGAGTGCGACGAATCCTTCTGTGATATAACCAAAGTTTCCTTTATTTACATCTTGTTGGGAACTATTTATGTTCCGCCGATGTGTGTGCGCATTCCGTTTAGCAGATGTTTGCACTGGTTTCGTATTTTTCTTGTTTCTTCTCGAAGTATTTGTATATTTTTTTAACTGACCGAGAGGTTGAATATGATCTTGTTCCACAGCTTCGTCCAATTCAAACCAAGTAAGATGTAGTCTGTCAGTAGCTGGCATATACCGAACATATTCTAGTCGGGTTGATCGCTCGTTCAAATCTGACCATTTAGTTCTTGGGTCAGATATGCCGAGTGAAGTTGTTATTCGGTCAGACAACTCTGAACGCACAGTTATTGCAGACAAATCTGGTACAGTTCTTCGATCAGACAACTCCGACCGCACAGTTCCTGTACCAGACCAGTCTGAACGGCCAGTTATCCTAGTCAAATCTGTGACAGTTCGGTCAGACATCTCCGACCGCACAGTTATTCGATCCGACAGTTCTGTGATAGTTGGGTCAGCCATGTCCTGTGTAGGTACTGTGTGTGTGTTAGTGGTGTGTGTGTGTGCGCGGGGTGCGCGCGCGCGGCCGCTAGCACTGGTTGACGTCGGGCGGGGTGGGGAGGAAAGCGTCCGCGCGCTTGTGCTCGATCAGCGCCTTCACGGTGCTGGTGTCGGCCGGCAGCTCCGACTTCTTGCGGAGCAGCGGCTTGCTGGCGTTGTAGGCGCCCTTGCGAGCCTGACGGACATATATGGCCTCGATTAGTGTTGTATGTGTATAACATACTTAAAAAAATTATATCAATAAAAAATCGACGATGGAAATATGGCAAAAAAATACTCTAGAAATTTGACTAACAGCAGTAAATCCATCCTTATGGGATATAAGATGCTACAGACAGATACACAGCACACATCCAATCCTTACATTGACAGATACATAAACACGTTAAATTTGTAAAATCCTTTCCGTTTGGGGGTACTTTATAAAGTTAAACACTGATTCAAGCACAATATTAGACAGATGAAAGTAGTTACCTCCATGGCCTCCCGCTCCATCTTGTGGTAGTCGAGGTCGGGCAGGTCGTCGGCGGGCGGGGAGCGCGGCGCGCGGGGGGCGGGGGCGGCGGCCGCGCGCGCCTCCAGCCGCTGCCAGATCTCCTCGCGCTGCAGGAGGCGCTCGCGCTCTCTGGGACAATAATGTGTATAATCAGTACGCACGTAGTCATTGCGTGCTTAACCTATAGACAAAATTGAGAAAAAATAAATGTAGTAACATTGAGACCGGCGAAATTTGAAATTGCGAGCTGCTCCTCGTTTTTCGCGACGCTTTTACTGCTGTGATATGGTTTAGTCGCAACCAGATATGCTAAAACAGATGCCGTTCACGAATAATATCGCTCTCGCTATACGGAGAAAAAAAAACAGCCTAAATTCATAAAGTTTGCTTTGTTTTATCTAAGTTTCACCCACCAGCCTGTGATTAGTGTGGTTCCTTAGACTCTAACCATTCCTATACAATATCAAACTTAACATAGACTAGAATCAACCTGTAGAACTCCTTGGTAACCAAAGGATGAAACCAAAGAATCCAGAGACCTCCACCAGCAATCGGTTCGACATTCTTCCGGTTGAGGAATCTATTCGGGAATTGTTCCTGAACGCCAGTAAGAAAAAAATGGCCAATAACATCCCGCCTATCGTGATCGAGCTAACTGCTGATTGGACTCACAAGAAGGTAAGAAATACACTCGAAAAGTACGTAAAAGACTTTCATATTCAGCACAGAGGCCGTAGTATTGTGAGAGTACAGGTTTACTCGTCTAAAAACCACCAAGAGCTGCGTGAAAACCTTGTTAAAGAAAACCTGGCTTTTCACACTTTCACCAGAAAGGATGAAAAACTCCCAAAAGCTGTTGTTAAAGGCTTACCACGATGTGTCCTCGACAGAATACCCAAAGAATTAGAAGACTTAGGGTTTGCAAATGCAACGGTGACTGAGCTTAAAACCTTGCATCCTTGTGACTGCCCACCAATTATTGTGCATCTCCCAAGCGGAACTAACATGTCAAGATTCAAACAAATTAGATACCTACTTATCTAGCTGTGTTGTAAAAATAGAGCGCTTCAAGCCAAGCAAAAAAGTAGAAACGCAATGTTTCCGATGTCAAGGCTTCGGACACGCATCTAGAAACTGCAACCGACTGCCACGATGCGTAAAATGCGCCCTCTCGCATCCTACTTGGGAGTGCCCAAAAAAGAATCGCGAAGAACCAGCGAGATGCTGCAACTGCAACGAGAGCCACCCTACTAATTTTGGACAATGTCTGGAACGCCAAAAATATCTGAAACGCATTGAATCAAAGCGTTTAACGATCCACAAAGCGGCACCACAGGTAGCATAGGTTCTCGTCCAGTGATGACTGGCACCAAATCCTGGGCCCAAGTCACATCAAATGCGAAAAGAGCAACACCTGCAAGCAATACACATCAGATTGCAGTTAACTTGGAATCAAGAAAACCAGAAATCTCGGCTGCAGGTACTCAAAGAAACCTTAACAAAAAATATGACAACTCTTCACCCAGAGCCCCCAAATGAGAAATCCGCTATGGATTTCGAAATAATTGAAATGCTGGAGATCCTCAAGACGATGCAGTCACTGAAAGAAGACTTCAAGAAATGTAAGACTTTCATGGAAAAAGTAGTATTAATATTTAGTCACTTGGGTCATTATGTGTAGTTGTAAAGAACTTCGCGTTTTGTATTGGAACGCTGATGGCGTCCATAGCAAGCAGCGTGAACTAGCAGATTTAGCAGTAAGCAAACTTAAAGCTGACGTCATTGCACTTAGCGAAACGAGGTTGACCAAAAATCTTGTCCTTAGGCTCCCTGGTTACGCTTGCTACCGCTTTTCTGCGCAGACAAGCGTGGTAATAATACCGGCCAAGGTGTTGCTCTTCTTGTTAGAGCTGATCTAACACATAGTTTATTGCCCATGCTTCCTACACAAAAACTTGAAACCATAGGTGTCTCGTTAGTCGTTAACAATGCCAAAATTAACATATACTCGCTGTACCAATCCCCCAACAAAGCAATCGCACTAAAAGATTTCGATATCCTGATGTCTTCAGGGACGCAAGTGCTGGCTATGGGTGATACTAACAGCAAGCATATCTTATGCTCACCCGGTAAAGGTAATAACTAGTCGTGGTAAAACTCTTTTTGAACATATGGTTTCTAACGACTATGTCATTTATGCCCCTCGTGACTTAACACTCTTTCCTTACTGCGATGAAAAATGTTGACTCGCTTGTGGAAATAACCACCATATCGGCCCTAAGTTCTAACCATTTTCCAGTTTTCGCTAGATTTGACATGTCACCCCAACGTAATTCCATAGAAAAACTTAATTACGCCAAAGCTGATTGGACCAAATTTCGTAAACTACTTAATAATAACATAAACCTATCTCTCAAAACTTACCTATCTGTAGCCGAAGTTGATAACGCTATACTCAATCTTCACCGGGTGCTCATTGAATCTAAGGATGCATGTGTACCCATTATGACCTTAAAACCTTGGTCCACCACTGCCTTACCGAGACGCATCAAACGGCTTATCCGCAAAAAGAACCGACTACAGAGATATGTCGCTGCAGAAACAAGTGCTCCTGTTCGTAAAGCATTACGAATTAGCATTAACGCTATTAAGGTATAAATAAAATTATCTATCCAGCAGTATGACAATACCGTTTGGAATGCAAAATTGAAGCGTGTTGACAACCCAAGCGCTGACATATGGCGGCTGGTTAAGTCATTACCTAGTGACCAGCCCACTATACCAGCTTTAAAAAAAGTGCTAGCCGGTTATTACAACTAAATTAAATCATGCCTTACGGGAACTATAATACAGTGAGCTTTAAAAAAGGTAAATGGCTCCCTAACCACAGCTCAAAATGAGCAATGTTGACAATTGTTAGACCAGCTGAAATTAAAAAAGTAATTTGTTTCCCTGAAACCACGTAAAGCCCCCGGACCTGATGAAATTTCTAACATTCTTTTAAAAAATATTCCTCAGAAGTGCTTAATACTAATAACAAAAGTTTTTAACGCGTGCCTTACTTTAACTACTTTCCATCTGCATGGAAATTAGCTAAACTAATAGCAATACATAAACCAGGAAAGGATACCACAGATCCCACGTCCTACCGGCAGCCTCTTACCTTGTCTGGGAAAGTAATTCGAGAAAATTCTCTATAGGCGCCTGTCACGTGCATCTACTAACCTGCTTATTAATGAGCAATTTGGCTTCCGCCAAAGTCACTCGACAGTGCAGCAGCAGTTAGCCAGAGTAGCGGAGTCTGTGCCACATGACCTGAATCTGAAAAAAAAACAACTGGAATGTTGCTATTAGATTTAGAAAAGGCGTTCGACACCGTTTGGTACAAGGTCCTTATTTTTAAGCTCTTGACACTAAATATACCCACCCATACCTTTAGTAAAAATCATAAGATCCTACTTACTTGACAGAAGCTTCCAAGTTCACATCAAAAATAATGTGGCAGATTTCAAACCAGTTCCCGCAGGCGTGCCTCAAGGCTCCATTTTGGGATCGTATTTATTCTTGATCTACTTGAACGACATACCCAAGCAGCCTCGCACCCAATTGGCCTGTTTCGCCGACGACACGGCGTGCTATACGTCGTGCACGGACACTGACATCGTAATAAGCCGTCTCCAACTTGCTATTGAGCTCCTAATAGAGTACTTCACTAAATGGGAGCTTAAAATATTAACGAGACTTTTAACGTGGGAACTTACCTTACCAACACGCAGCCTCAAAATTGGTAACTACTGTATCCCATGGAGTCGATCAGTAAAGTACCTCGGGACTTTCCTCGATAATAAAATTAATTGGTCAATAAATACTTCCAAACTTTATTTAAAAGGCAACAAAGTCATGCTTTAATCCCTCTCTTAAATAGACGTTCTCGACTGAGCAGTCGCACTAAACTCAGAATATATTGCACCCTGGTCCGGCCCTGTATTACGAGGGCGGGTCAATAAGTCCGTGACTTTTTGAATTTCTGACCTCTTTACTGAAAAAGCAATACTACTCCTGTCAACAGGCATCTGTCAGTTGACTCCTGTCAAAATTTGAACTTGCTGCGTCAGTTAGTTTGTGTTAATCAGCTATCTTTATCAGACTACCCAGTAATTTGAGGAAAAAATGGAAAAAAGTGAATTTCGTGTGCTTATTAAGCATTATTTTTTGCGAAAAAAAACCATTACCGAGACCAAGGCTAAGCTTGATAAATACTATGGGGACTCTTCACCATCGATTTCAATGGTAAAAAAGTGGTTTACTGAATTTCGTTGTGGCCGTACAAGCACTGAAGATGCCGAACGTCCTGGAAAAAATTCACGATATGGTGTTGGCCGACCGAAGATTGAAAGTGCAAGAGATTGTGGAAGCCGTATCAGTGGTTTCAATTTTGAATGATCACTTGGGCATGAGAAAGCTTTCCGCAAGATGGGTGCCGCGTTTGCTCACAGTCGACCACAAACGCAATCGTGTAACAACTTCACAGGAAGGTTTGGCGTTGTTTAATCGCAATATGGAGGAGTTTTTGCGCCGTTTTGTAACCGTGGACGAAACATGGATCCATCACAACACACCAGAGACCAAACAACAGTCAAAACAGTGGGTTTCTAAGGGTGAATCGGCGCCAAAGAAGGCCAAGGTGGGTTTGTCAGCCAATAAAGTTATGGCGACTGTTTTTTGGGATGCACGCGGGATAATCCACATTGACTACCTTCAAAAGGGAAGAACAATCAATGGGGAATATTATGCCAACTTATTGGACCGATTCAATGACGATTTGAAAAAAAACCGACCTCATTTGGCCAAGAAAACAGTTCTTTTCCACCAAGACAATGCAAGGGTGCACACATGTGCAGTTGCCATGGCAAAAATCCTTGAATTGGGCTATGAATTGCTCCCTCATCCGCCCTATTCTCCAGATTTGGCTCCGAGTGACTACTTCTTGTTTCCAAACCTGAAGTAATGGCTTGGTGGAAAAAGATTTGACTCCAATGATGAAGTCATCTCGCAAACAAAGGCCTATTTTGAGGACCTCGACAAATCATACTTTTTGGAAGGGATAAAAAAATTGGAGAAGCGTTGGACAAAGTGTATAGAGCTCAAGGGAGACTACGTTGAAAAATAAAATGATTTATTTATCAAAAAATCTGTGTTTTATTCCAAAAGTCACGGACTTATTGACCCGCCCTCGTACCTACGCATGTCCTGTGTGGGGCAACACTTGTAAAAGTAATATCGATAAATTGCAATTAATTCAAAACAAAGCACTCCATTCCGCACGAACTTACAAAAATTTCACCGACAAATTAGATTACCACTTATAGACGCTTATGTCTATAAACTATCTGAAAAGTTTTATTTGCATACAAATCCTATCAACGATAACGCACTTATCAATAATATTGGTAAAAGTCGAGCAAAAATATCGCATATATCGATAAAATATCATCGATATACACTCCCGCATCACTATTTCTTATCTGACTGCAAAGATTAGGCTGCGTCTCCAAGCATAGGCGGGAGCGATCTGACGGCCGCGGGGCGCGGGCGCCCGCTCTCGTGTTACAGTCGGTATCGCGTGGGGACGGGCCTCGCGAGTCGCCGCGTCGGCCCGCTGGCGCCTATGACTGCGACCAATACACGTTTGAAACTGGTTTCGCGCTGCTTGCTGCGAACGGCCACTTGGCGAGTAATATTCATATCTACCGTCTTTTAGGCATTATTTTATTATTGTAAATAATTCTAACCGTAAGTTATTAATAGTCAAGCTATAACTAAAGCTTGCTAAGACTAAGGTTAAGATCGTTATATTGTAAGCTGCATTTTATTAAACATAATATTTCAGTAACTTAACTCCAACAACAGCGGGTTCTTTATGGATGAGGTCTGCACAAGATCGACGCAGCTGGCACATTCAAAGAGAGGCCTATGCCCAGCAGTGGGATAGAGAAGGCTGTGGATGATGATGATGAACTCCAACATGTTATAAGTTTATGCATAAGTAGTGACTTGATAAACAATAATGTAAATATAAATTGAACGTTACTAGGATTAATACTTACACTAGTAATTGTAAGTACATAGTTTAATTATTGTTAGGTATTTAATAAAGATATTTTGAAATTGAAATTGAATTGTAGAACTCCTTGCCCTAATCTCTATTCCCCTTGAACTATAATTTATCGGTCTTCAAGTCGAGAGCAAACCGGTTTCTTCTAGGCAAGATCGTAGATTATAACGTTGCTTAACACCAGGCAAGTAGTAGTCAAGCGTGAGCCTAAAAAAAAAATAAGACTCACTTCTGTTTCTCGGCCTTGTACTGCTGCGTGCACTCGTCGAACAGCTTCTGGTTCATCTCCATGAATAGTTTGAGGGCGTTGTACACGAGCCCGTGGATGGTCTTGTTCCAGTGGCTCTTGGTGTTCCTGTACAGGGAGGGGAACATGATGGGCAGGATGTGCGTCGCGTTGTCCGATATCAGGGACATTATGTACTCGTTGTTCCAGTAGTACAGCGCGCGCTCGGCCACCTGGAACACAGAAAATGAGATTGAAAATTCGATAAATGGACAATTAATAAGAAAGCCTTGCAAAGTTGCAAGCTAATTTGCACATTTTTAGTTTAACGGTGAAGGTTGTGAGGAAACCGACATGTTTGAGGGCCATAAAATTCGAGGACATGTGCCTTCCGTAGAAGAACCTCGGCACCCACTACCACGTGTCAAATATTTTCTTACATGAACTACTAGCACAATAATCGTTCAGATATTTAATTCGAAATCTTGAATAACAAGTATCAGTTGGATTGGATAGGAGGTTTTTTAAACAAACAAACTCACAAACTTTCGCCTTCGTTATTTCCAGTCGGTAAACTATGGGTAAGATTTCCCACCTGACATTTCAGTAAATAACAGACGACATTCCAGTGAATAACACACCAATAAACCCCTTCCAAGTGACTATTACCCCCGGCCTCAGACCAGTAACATCAATAGTCCGGTCCATCGCGTCGCTAGCACGCAGTGTGCTGGCGACGAGCCAAATACTACACTTGGATGAGTAGAGAGCATATTGGCGTAGTCTGGGATGTTGGTCAGGTCACATTTTAGACTGGAATCAGTCTGGAGAGTGATTATTTACTGGTGAATTAAAATTTGTATCGTGCTATAAACGTCATACATTTTTCTCGCACCTATTGACCGAATAGATTCTATCGAATCTATGGGGAAAAGGTAACTAATTTAAATTTTTCGCGTCTATCCAATGTGTCTCTTGAATGTTGAGATTTTTTTTAAAGTAGTCGGTGTGTAGAGACGCCTTGGCCGCATCGCTCTCTAGATAGAAGGAGGAAGAAAGAGAATATTTAGTTAGTTAAATTTAACTAACTACTCTTTCTTACTGGGGACCTGAACTCCCTCTCAGAATCAATTTGTTGGGTGAGCCACCCTAAGGGCTTCTGATATGACTTAACGATTGTCGTACTATAAAACAGACGGGATTGTTGTAGCAGCGGTGTCACATGGACGAAACAGGCGCAAGACAGGAAACAGTGGACACGCATGGAAGAGGCCTTCACCAAATTTTGGGTGCCCTAAAGATAAATTGAAGAAACGATTCATGTTATGTTAATGTCAATAGTTTACTCTCTTTAAAGATTTATATCACTATTGTAAATGGGCAATAAAGGCTATTTTATTTTATTTATTCAGGCAGGCTATAGTCAAACGTAAGCCTATTTTGTGTAAAAAAAAAACAAATATGTCCTATAAATTGCAATTACATATGTAATGAATATCTAGTCAGATGTCAATAACTAAAAAAAAGGGTAAAATGTTCTAGTGTACCTGGAAGTGCGGGCTAGAGACACACTTGGCGAGCTGCTTGAAGAGCGGGTCCATGACCTTGCCGAACTCGGCCGGCTCGATCACGTCCAGGATCTCCTCCAACTCGTTCAGGAACATCACCTCCTTGGGCGAGTGCGTCTTCGGCCAGTACTTTAGTAACGCCCTGCAAAGAAAGACACAATAAAATGCACTATTGTAGTCTAATATGATTAGACGTTTTTGATTGGCGTTCCGTTTTATAGTAAAAACTTTCGGAATTCTTTCAGGGAAACACTGCTGGTCGTCTGAAGCGGCACCCAAACAAGAAGATCTATGATCAAATATGCAGCATGCTAGTGCTGGAATGTATGTTTATTTTCATAATATGATGGGAAGTATAACGCTAGCTCATTCGAAATCTAGTTCGAGTATCTTGCACACTTCACACAGTAGGCAGACGTACTGTCAATAAAAATCATCCCGCCTAGATGACCACACTTGAGATTTAGTACAGAATGAGATAGAAGCCTGACTGACCTGACCACAGGCTGCGTGAGAGAGGGGTCCTTCTCCAGGAACTGCACGACGCAGTACGCCAGCTGCGGGTGGTACACCGACAGGGACTTGGCCTTGTGCAGCGGGAGCAGCACCTGGAACATCAGAACTAACACTTTAGCTTTTGTAATTATAAACAAGATAAGTCATTTTCGTACTCTCATCCTAAAATATCCTGAATTCAACCACTCCAATCTGTTCTATAAATCCTCTTTCACAATTAAAGCTTTCTTACTCTGGAATGACCTGCCTCTAACTATCAGGCAGGCTAAATCTCTGTCGATTTTCCAAAGTATGGTACACAACTATTACATCTCTACGTTGTAAAATGTCAATCGCGTTTATTGGTGTTAAATGTGTGTGTGTTCATGGTTTATTAATATTATTATTTGTAACATGTAAATTAGTTTCATTTTCTTTTATTTTTCTCTTTAACTCTGTAGATATAGGTTTTATTTTTAAGTACCTATTATTTATTTGTACGCCACCGACCAAACTGATCTCTTTTTCTTGCTAAGGTTGCCTGGAAGAGATCACTCAAGGTGATAAGGCCACTTGTACATTATTTTTAGTTTAAGTTCTTTATTGTAATTTATTTATTTTGGTGTGTAATAAAGATGTATTGTATTGTCATTTATTGGTAATACATGGGTATATATTACAAGTCAAATTATATAATAGTTATTGTGTTGTATAAAAAAGTATAATAATTATTAGTATTATTATAATAGGTAGTATTAGAACAAAAAAAATATTTTATTAATCAAGATAATATTATCAGTAAATTAAATTAGGCTTAATTGCAACTGCATTATAACGTGTGTTTGTTTATAGGTAAGACTATATTATCAACATATACATTTTAAGTGATTGTTAATAAAATAAGCTTACAATATATACACATATATACACTAATAAAACTAAATAAGAGTATGTACATTTAACCTAAATTTAAAACATCTACATGTGGTATGGAGCCAAGAACGCTGGCTGCATTCCCACGCTGGATTGCTATAGAAATCCTTTGCGCAAGGAACCAGCCAGCGTTCTTGTCTCTAGTGATGTCATTCAACCTTTTATTCAATTTTTTTATAAAAGACTTCGTGCTTTTACCCCACGGACCAAAAGTTTCGAAGCCAAGCGGTACGAAAATATAATCAGTCGATAATGATGTATATTTTCGCCGCTTGGCTTCTTCTGCTGCATCCGCCGCGGCTCCTGCCGCTTGTACTGTTCCACTGAGGCGAGAAGGAGCTAGTGTATCGACGCAAGTTGCGTCCCATACAAGAGCCCTTCCCCGCTCCCAGGGAATCAGTGTGAGGCCGTCGGGATGCTTACCATCGTCACGGACCATGCCAATCGGTTCAAGAACCGATGGTACGTTGACGGTGGCAAGTGCCCGTCTCACTATGTCATTCAGCGAGCCGTGGCGGGAGAATCTGCCTGCACTGCGAAGGCATGAAAGTCCGTGGAGGCCCTTCCTGTCGACATCGCTACCACATGTGCACCTGTGTTGTTCGACAATAGCAGCTCCAATTCGCAAGCCGATAGCGATTCTGAAACTGCCATTGTCGAAAAGTGTACCGAGGTTGGCAGAAGGGAGGGCATGTAGCCATTGGCCAGATTCGTGTTGAGACACTGCCTGAAGCCTTGCGCGATCGTTGTCACCTATTAAATTTTGTTTTAAAAAGTTAAATTGCTTCTGTACCAATGGAGCATCCCAACCCAAAGTTTTTGGCAGAATGGTTCCTTAGGGATGTCAACATTGGTACAGAGAGATGTCCACTCTCTCACTGCCTCTGTCGCACAATTTATCTCAACTGATGGTAATTTCAAAATAGATGAACAAAGTTGAGATACGCCATGCACAGAAGACAGAAAGGCAGGAAGTGCAACACTAGAAATTTTGCGAATGCCGATACCACCGGTTCTAATAGGTAAAGTTGCTTGTGTCCAAGAGTTCGTTGCGAGGTTCAAATTTAGAATTTTTTCCAAGGCTGTTTTTAGCGTGGTATCTAAATCTTGTAAAATATCTAAATGTTTCCAGATTGGGCAAGCTCTTAATGCGTAAGTAAATTTTGGTACAAAAAGGCAAGATTTAAGTATGGTGTATGCAATGTGTGAATTTAGATAACCCAATCTGTGAATATTTTCCGAAAGTAAATTCAATTTCTTTTCTAAAAAGTAAGAACAATAAATAATAGAAAAAGTTCGTAAGCTTTGTTTTACTTTGTACAGGAAATTTCATCAATCAATATAGCCTTATTGTACACCAGAAAACGAAAATACAAAACAATTTACAGAAATATTATTTAACCTGGGTACACTGGTCCTTATCGCATAGAGAAAATCACTTCCAGGAAATTCAGTATTTTCACCTCCATGACACCCACACAAGAGAAACTATGATCCAAGGTGGAGCATATCTATATTAGACTTGTACTGGCTCTTAAATGAAGTTGCCAAAACACACCATTGTAATTACAGTTGTTTTAACTTTACCAATTATAACAAACAATTTAGATAGACAATTTAATTCAATTAAAATCAATTAAAACAATTGTTCAATAACCAATAAGTATATAACAATACTTTTTCAATAATTTTGTTTTTTTTATGTTATTTCAATTGAGCACGCAATCGCTAAACTAAAATTCAATTCAATTTAAAATTAATTGAATTTTGCTTTAGCAATCATCTATGTATATCTTTGTTAAACAACTTATTGGCCATCGTAAGCTTAGTATTATAGTTAACATACCCTAAGTAGGAACATCTTGTGCTCATCCTTGAGCGGCAGCGCGAACCCGTTGATGATGGATCCGAGGATCTCCAACAACTCCGCTATGCCGTTATGATGCTCTGTCTCGTAAATAAACCTGCAATACAATAACGTGAAGTCTATAAATAGGTAAAGAAAAAACTTGGCAGCTACTTAAATATTAAATATTCCAGTACATTTCACATATTGCCTTCTAGTCCCATACTAAGATATAAGCGTGATATATTTTATATGAAATCCATAGATTATTTTGGTGAAATAATAAGCTTATATATTTTTTCAACATGTTAAGACTTATTTTGATAAGCAAAGATTATTTTCTCATGATACATATGTTTAACATTTACATCTAAACAAATGCAATTATCTGTTAATACCTATTAATGTAGTCTTATAAATATCTAAGTTAGTACATTTATATACAAACACTACATTGTTTTTCTTCTATTTACCAACCATTTGTTACGTTTTATTTAGATTAGAGTATAAATATTATGCCACTATAAATATCTTATGAGAATATATGCTTGTAGTAAACCTTAGGTATATTAATGGAGAATACATAAACATCGGAAACGGTAATGTTATATTTATGCACTGGCGGTAATTAAGCAAGGAAGATAAGTAATTACAATTAGTAATTATACCTAGTGATATGCATTTATTTAAATAAATAAATTAATATTTCAGGACATATCACACAGCGCCATCTAGCCCCATACTAAGCTTACGCTTGTATCATGGGTACTAGATAACGGATATAATACATATATAGGTACTTTTCTTTTGTAAATACATACATAATATACATAGAAACGACCAGACTCAACACAAGTAATTACAAATTTTAATATTCATATTTACTTGTGTTATGCGGGAATCGAACCCGCACCCCTAGATTAGAAGGCAGAGCCACTACCAACTAAGCTATCGGAGCAGTCAAGGTAGGTATTGGATTATTTTTATGCAACAATCAGTGAAATCAATTTATTCATAGCGTCTTCACTTATCAAGTACCTATAATGTAAACAAGAGCATTGACCCGCGACCCATTGACGAAAAGTATCATTTTACAGCTGGTTCATGAAAATTCACATTTTGCGCGTGTTTTTAACAAAAGTTAATAATCAGCAATGCATACAATTTTAATGATCTATTTAATAAATTGATTAAATGTAAAATAAGCCATTTCAGTGACCAGTCTCCCTCGAAAATTGAAACAATCGTTATAACTTACCTTTTGTATTGAAGCTAAGCGTAGAAATAGCATAGGGTTTTATTTTCTTCTGCTGTTTTGCATGGTTCAAAGTTTGTACAGTTGGAGGCGCTAGTTGGCGCTGATTTAAAATATATTAAAAAAATATTTTACTTCTAGAAGACGTTGTTGATCTGCTTCCTGATGTAAGCTCGCAGCACGAGGAACTTGCTGTATATCCTATGCAGCGTGGTCTTCAAGAAGAATGTGTTCTGACTCCATTTAATAGTTTATACAGTTTCGGCGCTAGATGGCGCTGGTATAAAAATAGTTTACTCACTTATAGAAGAAGTTGTTGATCTGCTTCCTGATGTAGGCTCGCAGCACGAGGAACTTGCCGTATATCCTGTGCAGCGTGGTCTTGAAGAAGAAGGTGTTTCGACTCCATTTAACAGTTTATACAGTTTCGGCGCAAGATGGCGCTGATATAAAAATATTTGCTCACTAATAGAAGACGTTGTTGATCTGTTTCCTGATGTAGGCCCGCAGCACGAGAAACTTGCCGTATATCCTGTGCAGCGTGGTCTTCAAGAAGAAGGTGTTCCGACTCCATTTAATAGTTTATACGGTTTCGCCGCTAGATGGCGCTGATATAAAAATAGTTTACTCACTTATAGAAGACGTTGTTGATCTGTTTCCTGATGTAGGCCCGCAGCACGAGAAACTTGCCGTATATCCTGTGCAGCGTGGTCTTCAGGAAGTCTCGCTCGCGAGGGTCTTCCGAGTCGAACAGCTCCAAGAGCTGGAATAGATCAAATCATAATCATTATATTAAAGTCCACTGACAAGAGTCTTAAATGCGAAGGAGAGTTTTTTACCTCAAACGGGTTTGCACTTGACCATAGTTTGACTGATAGTAAATAAGTAACAGATCTAAGATGGAAGATGGATAGAGGTCAAAGTAAAAAAAAAGAGAAGAAGATGGAAAAGTCTAAGTTACTCGTATTTTTGTTTGTTTCGCTAGCACGTTTTAACGAAATAACGGACTGTTGTGATTACAATACACAATAGGGTCTTGAAAATGTTCTTACTTTAAAACTACATAAGATGTCTTTATCACAACGGCCTAAGCCTAGAACTGGCAGGCGAGAAGTGGGCCGTCCGGTCGCGCGATGGGTCGACGACATCGTCAAAGTCGAGGGTCCAACCTGGATGAGGTCTGCACAAGATCGACGCAGATGGCACATGAAAAGGGAGGCCTATACCCAGCAGTGGGATCCCAAGGGTTGTGGAGAAAACATGTTTTACGAGAAAACATGTGCGCTTTCTATAAAATATTAGAAGGCATAATTATTTGGGTTACCTTCCTCCATGTATTGCATAAATTACAAAATTTTCAAGAATCTATTGTGCTTCACGAGGCCAATCTCAGCAATTTAACTACGATAATTAGCTAATCCTTATCGCATCAATATCGCCAAGAATGTAACATTGAATCAGCGTAATAAATCGTATCGAAGCATTGATTTAGGCGGCCTTTAACGATAGCGTCGTTTGGTGATTTTGAACTCCGCAGAATTAAGTTTAGGTGAGTTCTCTTGGGCTGATACATCGTGGTGGGCGCCTATTTCTTTGCTAGGACTCTAAAATTATCTTCGTTTTCTAATGGCGGCTCCTAACCATAATCATATATACTAGTATCAACAGGTGTACTTCTAATTAATTAAGTTCCTTCGGTCGCAGTTGTTATAATAACACAGTTAATTTACGAGAAGTGGCCGCGTTATTAAGGCACCATTAGCGAGGAACAAGGAAAATGACGGTACACGGAATAAACTGGATTGGTGTAATTATCACAACAATATGTGGTGTTGTATCTGATCAATAGATAAAGTAACAGTGCAGTCACTTTTTTACTATAATAATGATGTTTTAATGAAATCAATGAGAAAAATAGTAAAACAATGTCTGACTCACCGAAATATAAATAAACTACATACGTGTATACATAATATGTGGTATATTAATATTATTTTGGAATTTGACGTGTAAACTCTGTTTATAAATAAATGACTATGACTATGTGGAAATGCAATTTACACAACTATAATCCTCGAAGTTAGAATGACCAATATGTTTAGGTATGCGATTGTTGAAACAAAACTTTTAGTGTCGCGAAGGCTATGTATATAAAACCTTAATCTCTCGTCCAATTTAGACTTTGAGTATTAGATCTACGGAACAAAAATAAAGTTACAATTAATTGCTGAAAGACTTAATAAATTACGTTCTATACACCACAGAACAAGTGAGTTTGTATTGGGCATCACTCAGGAACCGATTGTTTGGTATTTCCTGCAGATGATATTTAATCGAGCCGTGATTCACCGACTAGTGCAAGAGTAAATATACGTAACTCTATCATCTAATCCAGCGTAGATTCATAGTACAGTGTTGTGGTATTATTTTAAAGCCAGACAAAACAAAGATAATGACTAACAAGTAGGTACATAAAATTAAACATGTTCTAGGTTTAAATGCAGTTTTGTTCATTAGACAGCCTTAAAACTTCTATTAGTATATATCAATGGACTAAGATTATTTTCCCTTTATCTTGATTTACAATATCTTTTTAAAGAAATTTGGAAAAGATTACTACTTTTCTGAAAGTACGTATACGAAACAACAAAAGTTTAGGTACACGCTTCAGTCGAATCAAGTAAGACTAGTAATCGATTGTACTGAAATAAGTTTGGAATCGATTGTTGTACTTCGGTCAAGGTGTGATGAAGGGCGCGAAGCTTTCGTGCGCCCAAGTATAGGTAGGTACATATGTTGGGCAATAAGTGTCCAAAATAAAGGAAACGTTGTGCGCGTTAGTATTTTGCCCTTTTCCTATTACGAGAGTGAATCGGTTCTTATCGGGTAAGCACACTCCATCTTAGGCCATCGGTCTACAAGTCGAGAGTAAACCGGTTTCTTCTAGGCAAGCGCGCTAGATCGTAGATTATAACGTTGCTTTACATCAGGCGAGTTGTAGTCAAGCGTGAGTGAATCTATTCATAATCTCAACACCGAAATCTTGCTCAGCGGTGCCAGTATTTTAATACGCGGCTACAATAAAAGACACCATAAATAAGTCGGGGCGAAGTAACGCGACCGTAAATCGCTCCGGTTCGAGACCTGCCGAAGTAATTTACTTCCGTAATATATCATGCAGGCACTGCCTTCCACTATTTGAAGACGAAGCTTCTAATGGAATGGATGGAATAGATAAAGGAAAACTGTTGAGATTGATCATGAGCGAGTGTAGGTATATGGGGTGGGGTAAAAAGGTTTGAAACCTATCCTACTACTATTATAGACGCGCGGGCCTACCGCCTAAGAGTTAACTAAATCAATTGCTATCGTTTATGACGTCATTTTAATCATTTGCGGTACCAAATAACGTCATAAACGATAGCAATTGATATTGTTTACTCATAGGCGGTAGGCCCGCCGATGGACATATCATGTAAAAGCAAAAAAAAGTTGTTTATATTTTATATCACAACGGAGAAGATTGAAGATTATGGGCTTATGCTTGACCACAAATCGCCTGATGTTAAGCAACGTTGCGGCTTACGATCTAGCGCGCTTGCTTAGAAGAAACAAATTAACACTCGACAGTTCATCAGAGTGATATAGCATACTTCTTATCCCGAACAACACGGATACATTCTCCTATATCCACTCGTAAAAATATAAGGTATCTATAACACTTTCTTCACTACCTTATTCACTCATCTAAAAAGTTAATTGAATTAAATGAAATATCTATGTACATATCTACCTCTAGACATGTAGATATTTCATTAAACTCAGCACATATTTAAAATCCTATCAACCCCTCTACATTGTAGGCTGTAGAGCATTAGTTAGGCTTAACGTGTGACCCGGCCTTAATGCTTAGTTAGATTATACCTACCACATACGCATGTACCGACCTACCCTATAGCAATTTCATTGGTTTAACTCCTGATTAATTTTATTAATGATTCTTTGAACTTTTTTCACATTGATGGGGACGGTGTAACCCAAAATTATACCAGCTTTTTAACTTCGAAAAAGGAGGTTATCAAGTTTTCTGAAAGTTTTTTTTTGACGCTCTATACATAAACGTTTGCTACAAGTTGCTTAAAAGAAACCTGTGCTCTTTGTCGATGCTCTTCAATATGACATTCGCTCTATTCATCTGGTCATCCTGCGAACTCTTGGCCTTGAGTTATCGACCTGACCAGTGACCATCAGCAGGTTGAGGCTATGGCCTTCTTACAGAACTATGTGACCTAAGAATTCCATGAACTTGCATAAGTTATTTACGAGTATACAATGTGGTGCCTCATATTTCTAAAGGATGGATACAAGTTTTCACGCGAGTTGATTTCAATTCCTACTCATTCATTACCACTTATTAGTTACTTATGATTATGATTTATACATACTCAATATATTATGTACATACGAGAGACAGGCAGTAAGTAAAAATGCATTGACATATAACGGGAACTCTTTTAGCACCATTTTGTAAACGCAAGGAGCACTATCAATGACAAACTTATAAGTTATGCTTCAATCTTACAAATTTATCTTACAATCCAGTCTACACACAAATTACCCAAATATTACCTAGAAAACGCAATTATATCTTTTTTTGAGTACCATCCGATACCGGAAAAATGTGTGTAGACTTATCCAGATTATTGTCTAGGCTTTTATCCTTTACTGCATTCTAGATTATGTAGACAGATAGATAGATAATTCTTTATTGTGACACACATATAGAACAAAATTAATAAAATTACTTACATAAAATAGTGCCACAAGTGGCGGCCTTATTGCTAAAAGCAATCTCTTCCAGGCAACCATTGGATGGGGAGGAATAAATAAAGGATTATAAAGGTCGTGGTGTACTACAGAAATAGATGCGTTAGGATAAATAATATATAAATATATGTAAAAATTGAAGTATACCAAACACAGGTACCTAGTTACTTGGATATCGTGGGTATGAAACTATGAATCAAACAGTAGCATCAGTAGGTGCCTTCAATAATTCAGGGTGAGCGGTCAAGGGCGCGAACAGACCGACCATCTTCCTAATTTATTGATGTAATGCTCCGTATCACTCCTCCACTGTATTGCATTAGTAGGCTAGGTTTAGGTAGGTTAGGGACAATGAAATGAGCAAGTATCGTTGAGAAACAGCAGATTCGATTAGGAAAATATATTGGTAGCGAGTTCTGTGCTATCTATATACTTTAGTTTAGACCTCGAGTCGAAAGTCAGTCGGTTCTTACAAAAAACATAAACAAACAAAGAATACGAAGATAAGCAGACGATAATGATGCTGACACAGTCATCTCTTTGTGCAATTTTAATCCAATTTTCTAAATACACTTCAGAATATAAGCAGCCAAGATTACGGAAAAGATTATCGTGTCAGCCGTTTTTCCCCTATCATCTAATATTTCCCTTCAAAACGCTACGTTAAGCGTTGAAGCTATTACGAGTGGAAAGCAAAACGACCTCTTTTCCGCCTTTAATGTCAACAAAATCTAAGCATCTATCTATCTATTCAGCCAAGTATTGCTGCAGTGAAAATAAGGAACTGAATGTTTTGATGCAGTTTTTGGAGGTTTCTTTGGCTAGAAGCAACAAAGGCACCGCCGATCCATACATATTGAAATTATTTAAGCTGGATTTCTGGCCCATTAATCTATTCAGTCATGTTTTATCCGCACTTCAAATAATAAACTATATGCTTTGATAGGTATTGTTGATAGTTTTCGAATTTTTTTTGATATATTAACAACAGAGGCGCCACCGTCATCACATGCATATTTTAGCTGGTAACTCCTATATGTCAAATTCGTACCATTCCGACCCTTCCTTCGACAATAAAACCACTATGAAATCACGTATGTTTCATCAAGCGCCCTATAATACGACCTGGCATGGTGATCTAAGTCCAATTCACCGTGAAGGCTAATGCCTGGGATTTTTGGGTCATGGTGATGTTTGTAAATCATCATTTGGGGGGTCCGATGACATTATGATTTGAGGACACTCTTTATCTACCAGCCAAGGATTTGTAAACACTCAATAAAATCGAGCTAATGCAGTTATCTGTAGATTTAGCGTAAGTTTTATCGCAGTAGGTATCTTAACGTACAGGCAAAATACGTGAGATGGTTATCTCACTTCTTTTAGTTAAAAAGTACTTTACGTCACATTGAAGACTGTAATCGCAATGTAGTTGCTCATTTCAGTAAGATCAAGTACTACTTTACAAGTAGACGATCAACCTGAGCATTTGAACTAGGTACACATTCTATGTGCAAAGGAACATGGTTACAAGTGTGGGGTCCTTGCAACACAGGACCTCTGGTACCTAGCGCAGGAGTCAGTCATACCACCGCGTACCAATTACTTATTATTGCATTTGCATATCCTACATAACATAGAATAGGTACGTTTTTACATATATGTATTTTTGACCAATAAACTATTTGTATTTGTATAGCCAATACAGCAACCCACCTGTAGTACAAACTTCTGATCAATATACTTCTTGGCGACGTTGGGCTGGAAGTCTGGCGACTCCAGCAGCCGCAGGAACAGCTCGTAGACCAGCTGCAGGTGAGGCCAGGCCGCCTCCAGCGTGGGCTCGTCCTCTTCGGGGTCAAACTCTGCGCCGTTGGGGTTGGAGGACGGCGGCAGGGTACGGAATAGATTGATTGCGAACTGTGGACAACGATAGTGATTGCATTGAACAAATGTTAATCTTGAGTCTGCTTGCACAATAACTATATAATAAACACACTTAGTATTTTTTACTAGGTAATTATGGAATCGTTGCGCAAATGCCTTATAGTATTTTTTTTAGTTTAATGGTGAAATAATTCTGCAGGCATGTGGATTACATTTGGTATGAGGATATATATAGGATAAGACCTTGGAGGTAAACAGATAGACTATATAAGTGTTGATTTCGAACTACCACAGATACACTGATAGTTGCGATACCTTCTTCTTTCTATGCCAATTAATAATCACTACCTCAGCATTCAGGAATCTGTAATTTCTGTGTTAACAGTTTCCAATAGACTCACCATACTGACAGCCTCGGGGTATATAGGCTCGGTGATGACGCCTCGTTGTGACGTCACGTACTCCACCATCTCGAGCAGGGCTGCGCGCTTCACCTCCTTCCACTTGAGGTCGGAGAGCGGTTCGTCCGCGAAGTCGAACAGGAGGCAACATTGTCGAAGCTTCTGAACGAACAGCTGCTCGCGCTCTGTGGCTGGTGCGTCTGAGGACAAATATAAGGTGATAAGTTCATGTTCCAACAATATTTTGACAGCACTTTATCGATCTTGTGCCTCAAAAAGGCTGATGTGGTAGCTGGTTTTGAAAGCTATAATTGACCTTTAATTTGATCTTGGAGGGACGCTAGTATTGAGAGTTCTGAAATCACCCATACAGTTTATATTATACCATGGCTTAATCATGTTATTGTTATTCCACCAAAAACATTCTGTAAAAAAGTAGCCAAGTCTCGGTGGAGCTGCTTGTTTATCTCTAAAAAGTAATGAAATCTAGACAAGGTCGTGCCAAGTCTAAGGTTCGTTACTGCCAAGTCTAAGGTCAGACAACCGGGAACTACAATCGGGAAAGCGCCATATTTTGGCCACGTTTAATTACTTAATTAAAAAACAATAAAGAGACGTTGAGAAGCACGCAAAAATCGTGCGAGAATCAGTGTAAGTATAATATCTCGCACGTATGAGAAATAAACAGCCGTAAAATTTAATTTACAATGAAAGGAAGATAACGTGTTAACTGAAAATATACAATTAACGAACAATGAGACAATGTGGCCACGATGTCTGTTGCACGGAACATAAAACACGAGTATTAGCCGAGAAAATGTAATCAATTATAGTATGATATTTTTTTCTGAGCTGTTAGTCCATCTTAGCTTAACGACTATTGTATTATGACGAACATCAGTTCTTTGGCCACCCATCCAACAAGTTCCTTAACATTAGTAAGCACACGGTACGTATAACTTAGCTCAGACCGCAGACCTGAGGCTTCCCCCATTTTTAAAGAAAGCCCGGGACATAAAATGCGCGCGTCAGCTGAGAAAATGTAATAAAGCAAGTGGAACGGGCGCTTGTTCCGCTTTATTCGATAACAGTGGACGTTATCTAGAGCGACAAAGCGACGCGGCTGAAAGGAAGGTGTGAGGTAATAGTATTTTGAGACAATAATGGATGTTTTGAACAGATAAAATGCTGCAATGGGAAGTATTTAGCAACGGTAAGTTATCATACTTATTATGAATTGAATTTTATTGTGCTTCATATTATTATCAATCTTGTTGTTAGTTGTTTTTTTTTATGTGTTTATAAATATGATTTTATGTTGATGTGAATTGATTGTAATGTTAAACCCGAAATAAATGTATTTTTATTTTATTATTGTTTAACATCATGTAGATTTATTGCTTCAATTCAACACAATTTAGCAAAAAGTAAGAAAGTTTCGATTGTCTGATATGCCAAGTAGACCAAGCTCTACTTTCAGGTCATTCCAATATCTTCGTAATTTTTTAACACAAACATTAATAGACAAAATCGTAACGGCTACCACTTTCTCCAATAAAAAGAAGCTATGAGTACCTATTTCAAACCTAAGTAGTAATAGTGAGGTAATATAATTAGTGTACATTATATTAATGTAGAAAGTCGTTGATTGCTATTCATGTTTGATAATGCGTCTAGCGTGTAACTGCTAAAATCCAGTTTTACAATCTGTTTAGCGGCAAATTGAGAAACTAATAAAATTTGTATAAACATTTTAACACCGAAATGAAACCTGTTTGGGTGACGTCACCAATTTCTCTCGGCATATGATATTCACACATTTCTTTAGGTGCTAAATAGTGCGCATGTATTAGATATTTTATATTTTCTCGCTTTAAGCTCTGTGGATCCACCTTTTTGCAGATTGCAGGAAAATTGTATCCAAATGTAACTATTCTTTCGGCGAATTTGTACATGAATTCGACCTTTTTCTCCAGCTTTTCAGATTCAGTGTACAAATTTACATCGAAAACGATACCCAAAACCAAACTAGACCACATTTAATATGATAAAAAATTATATATATTCATTGATGTTATGTAAGTACTTACAAATTCGACCAGACATATGTGCTATTTTCTATTTTTCCTATATAAAAAGTATATTCCAGGTCGAACCACTAGTGAATCCAATATCTAAAGTTTACCCCTAGCCAGTGACGTGCAAACGGCACAAGTTTCATTGTATGTACGTGCCGAAGTTGTGAATACGTTGGCAAAGTTGGGATTGTACGCAAGCACCCGAGAAGACAGTCTACATTGGGCACAAAGGAATTCTAGATTAGCCAGAATGTTAGAATATGTAATTAATAATGTTTCCAGTTGCTGTCGCGCGGAGAAAAAAGAAATGGCCAGAAAGATTTGTACGTCAGATTTTTTCATCGTCGTTAGAATGATAATATTATGATTTTATTAACATCAAGTAGATATTTCATTTTGTTCTAGTGATTGCTCAAATTTTGAGCAGATATTCGTGAATATGTGAATATCTTTAGTCCTGTACTTAATACGATTTTCTGAACCACTAATATAATACCTATCTGTGGTTTCTGTAAAATGGCTAGAATGGTGGTGAGATAATTTGTTTTTCTAATCTCTATTTTAATTACTTTTAACCTTAAGACGAAATACAACCTTCTTACGCAGTCATAAACGCACAGCCTTCCTTACAAAAACTACTAGCGTCACAATGACTTACCCATCATAAGAGCATAACCATACCTATCGATGTCAGTAGGTATTGAAAGCGTAAATCTACTTATCTTTACAGCCGCCATTACGCTGACAAAAGAAATGGAGTAGTCAACTCCGCAGTTGGAAATGCGTAGACGTGACCGGCAAGACAACACTATCATGACGCAGGTCGGGACGAGGCTATAAAGAACGACAGCAAACTTAGGTAGCTGACATTAGCTAAACTAGAATACAAACAAAAATCATTTATTGTGACATGAATCATAAAACCAAAAACAATATAAAATCGATAGATATATGAATAAGAATAGAACCTTCACGTCACAGCCCGGCCCCAAGTCAGCATGTGCTGGATGCAAGTAACCAGCACTGGTCTTCTGTTGGGACCGTCAGGTGCCAGCGTAGTAATATTGAAACTTACTACTTTGCCAGGACTTAGGTCTAGCTTACAGCCAATTTCGCTGCCCCTAGTGCTTTTAATATGGACTCAGCGCAGTTAAGACTGAGATAGTCGACAGTTAGCACGAGCTAATAGAGACTCTTTACTGGAAATTCCAGCTTCAAACGAAATAAAAGTGTCTAATGCGACAGACGGTTTCCAAATTAAAGTAACAACTAACAAACTTTAACAAGAATACCTTTTCTTAGACCGAGAATAATGTAACACGATTTGATATAAATAACAACATTGAGAGAGACTTTCATGGAGTTATGATCAAGTTGAAATACACAATTGAATAAAACTTTAGAGCGGACGGGCAAATACCGATCATTCCTGAAACGTCTTTATACAGGGCTACCTGATTACTAACGCATAACCTTTCAAGGGTGGCTTCAGTTGAAAATTAACTGCTTTTGGAAATACGCCCAACTCAACTCCGAGTATTCATCGAGTTCATGAACTTTTTGTACAGAACAGCTGAATTGTATCAGAAAGTGGAAATATTGCTTTTGATATACTCATAAAGCTGGCCTAAAAATATATGAGTTGCGTTTATTACCAATAAAGAAAAAATAAGCCATGTCAGAAGCAGAGGCCCTTAGGGCGGCTTGATAATCTCTCGACAGAAGAATTACCAATAACTCTGTATACGGAACAAAGCTTTGTAAAATGTTCGTCTATTTACGTAATACAGTTGCGAGCTAAGTTATGTACGAAATGAATGCTTTAGTGAAATCCGCGGGTTATACATTTGGTAAAGTCGCGCCGCCCATAGGCTCCTTTCGATCGGGGTGGCAATGACTTTTATTTACGTGCTTTGGAAAACTAAATAACGGAATATGCGACACCGGGGAACTGAGACTGAATATCGTTTAAACAGTAAGGGGTAGTATTGAAGTTTCATTTCAATTTATAAACAGTAATACGGGAGTCGAGCATTTATTCTTCTCTTTTACAAACGTAGTGCAGTTACTAGGTATATATTATATACTAAGAAAATACTGCAACAGAGAGCCATATAGGCATACAAACAAACATAATATCAAACGCATTACCATTCTTTGATAATCACAGTCGGGTAAAGAGAATACATTATTAATATCGTAATGAATCCTTTTGAAGACACATTTGTTACCGTTTTTCAAGAGTGATTGATTACTAACAATCTACAAGGAGGATATAATTCGTGACACAGATGCAAGGGACGTGGTTCATACCATTATTCAAATCTGATATTTTATTTCCTTTTAGCTTCGGTTTCGTGTAATTGCTCAAAAGGATTCCCTTCGATAATAAAATCTGTCATATAGAAATACCTCGAACACGCAAATAGGGGAGCATTTTAGGAACTATTTGAAGATATTATCGAGTAGTGGCGTCTTGAAGTTATATTCGGGACAGTATCTATCTGCATTACAAGTTGAATTCAAATTTAGCTTTAGTCGTTACGGCGTGAAAGAGGAAAGATAACTTAATATAATATTTAACTGTAGTCTCAAAATTAGCCCGAGGTTCAACTAGTTAACTAGTTCAATTAGTTACTGCATGCAGTATTTGTTAAGTTCGTGAATAACATCCAAGATTACTAGTATAATTAAATAAAAAGTAGTCTAAAACCTAGCTAAACAATATTAAACAGACTATATAATGTTGCTATTACAGCATTTCTATTAACATCCATAAAATATGCATCTCTATTTTTAGTCCGGATTCGCTTTACATTTGCACATCATTACTGTTTTAAAACGCCTCAAGGTTGTAATAAACGTATTATTCCCAGATACTGTGACATCATGCCTACGTCATAGTTTATCAGTTTTATAAGAAGCGTCGGCTAAGTAAAGGAGCCGTAGGTACGTGATTACCAAAGTTGAGAAACTTTCTCCGCAGTCAAATCTTGGATGAGGGACCGAACAAGTGCCATCTACATTTAGGCGCTTCCATTACTCCAGCCGAAACATTGAAGGTAGGTTCGGGGCTAGTCGGAACCTACCTTGAATGTGGTCATCACAATACACAGTCATCACTAATTAGTAGAGCCTCTAGGGCTGTTTGTAATTCTCATGTATGAGTGGGTAACACTGGAGTTTTCCAGTGTTACCCACTCATACATGGGAATGTACTTCCTACAATAATGTCATAATAATCAAGTGCTTACAGTTGGTATCAAAGCATGGATTGGCTGTAATCAAGGTAATAGCCGTTAGATTTATCGATTAGATGTTATCGTTCTGTCGAGTTGTCAGCCGGTTATGCTTTAACGATTTCATGATATACTTACATACCTTACATATTGTAGTTATGGATATGTGGATGTTATGCGCGGTGTTTCAGGTTTTCATTGATCTTTACTTTTACAGGTTTCATTCCGTAGCTGTTCTTGTAATGTTCTTTAGCATTAGTTCGTGATTAGCGAAGCCAACTGCTGACTCGTGTAAAACAAACACATGGCATTCGGGGTGAGCCGGTCAAAATTTTAAAATGTATAGTAATACGTAAGTTCCTGTTTCTTATAGCCAGCGAAAACTTTACACCAGAGTTCACCCCTGTCTTAATGTAAAATGCTTTATTTTTAATAATAATTCATAATTATTTTATTCCTTTGCGAACATGGGTATGTAGAAATTCTTAAATATAAAATGAGTTTAAAAAGTGCACCACATTCTACCTACAAGACATGCAAAGATTTGTTACAAAGGATTATCTAATTAATTAAAACTTATTAAGAACGGATTCCAATTATCGTACTAGACATCGAATATTTATATGCTACACTAGAAGGTCATTAACAAATCCTTATCACAATAAGAATCTTTACGTAGTTGCCGTTGGTGTGACAACAAAAAACTTCGGTGTGAGTGAGTCAACAAACGTTTGATCAGACTTATTATTTATTGAAGAGTCACTCGAGTTTTTAATAGAGATATCTTTTGATGATGTCATGGAAATTTCTTGGTAATTATAGATATTTTGTCATTGAATTTGTTCAATGTTACGCTATAGTTATTAACAGATATATCATAAAAACATGTAACACAACGGGTCTGTTCCAAGTCCATGTCTTAATATTTACAACGCAATCGGGTGGAAAAACCGAGAACTAGTCGTAAAAAAGCGCAATACGAACACGTAAATAAACAAAGTTACACACACGATGCGAGAATAAAAACATTTTAACGAGAGCAAAGTTTCGCGTGAAGCTGCGCTGTAAACAATGCACGGCGTCCATGTGATGATCATTAGTCTAAACAAATGGAACCTGGACTTGTTAAAATTTTATTGGGAAATATGTCGGTATTTTTAGCGGTTTTTAAAATCTCGACAGCCAAAATTTTTACCAGTAGATTACAGAAATCAACAACAGTGAGACTGGTAAAAGTTGGAGCATGCCTGCTAACTATAAAATTGCATGAATCATGTCAATGGTAAGTTTACTGCAGGCCGCAAGGACGTCGCAGTCCATTTCCCATGGCCTGAGAGCCGACCACCGGCCGATGGGTCGATATATTTCTGCGGCGTTTTCGCTATACGCCATACCCTTCTCGCCTCTCGTGTCTACTCGATACCTCATTAGTTTCAGTGCTACGGACGCATTGAATCGGCTCGCTGTATTGTTTAGATGAGTGTGCCTCTTCAAGGTTGCCAGACGCGAGCCGTGTGGGCGACTTAGCGGCTATTGTACATAACATACGAGTACACTCCACGCCACTCGATAATGCTTTCTTCAATACCGATAGGCGAACTCTCCAAACGTTTCAACGTGAATCAGAATCGAGATAGGTCAGAAATAGATGCGGTCGTATTGCATGCGGATGTAGCTCGGTAGCAAACAGTAGCGCTGGCGGTTTGTAAACACTGCATTCCCTACTTCGTCTATTGTACGGCAGTAGTCCGGTGTAGGTACTGTTGGTGCTGCAAGTTCGTGTTTGGTGACGAACCTTTGAGCAAGGGGAGCTGCACCATCAAGCTCTCCTTATCAGCATTGGGGATCGGGCGGTCGGGCTCGAGGCGAGCGGGCGCGAGGGGCGGCGGGCTGCGCGCGTCCGGCGGGGACGGCGCCTTCTGCGGCGGACCCTCCATGCCGGTGCCGGCGAACAGCGCGAAGCGGAAGGCGCGCGCGACGTCAGACACGCTCTCCGAACGCTTGGTGGCGGCCTGAGACGCGACGAGGTCGAGACCCGAGTGGAACGACGGGGACTTAGGGATTCCGAGCGGCGAGACGGCGCGACGCGGCTTCGTCTCAGCGGCGGTGAACATCGCGCGGGAGGGCGCGCGCGCGGCCGGCCCACAGTGGACCATCGCAGGCGGCGCCCGGCAGCGGCATCCGACCAGAGCCCGGCGCGGGCCGGGAGCGGAGCGAGCTGCGGGGGCGGCCGGACTGCCACGCGCCCCGACCGGCACTTGCGGCTGCCACTGCGCGCGCACCCGCCGCGCCGCGCTGCCTGCGTGCGCCGCTCTACCGCTCCACCGCCGCCGCCGCCCGCTACACTGCCTCCACGTTTACATAACAACACATACTATACACTTCCTACTCGGAAGCAAAGAGATGCAATCTCTATCGGAGGCGAGTTTCGCTTAATCTCATTCATCTCGGCTCGGCTGAAAGTTGGTAAACGCACTCCTCATAC